>JARHVA010002280.1:425000-960000 GCA_037957365.1 Torreya grandis | reverse complement strand
AAGACTCTCAAAGGTTTCTAAGAGATCCTATAAATTAGGTGGATGCTTCCATGTGTCCTCACTTGTTCTGACAGAAGATGCCACATGTCACTTGTTAAAATCAGTGGAAGGTGCCACGTGTCAAAGATGGAGCACTCTCAATATAGAGACACAGAGCCAAGGAAAGATTTCATTTAAATAAATTGTCTGAAGGAATTCCTTCAAACTTTTTGTTTGAAGGAAATAAAGAGATGATATTCCTCTGAAAGAATTAAATCTTGAAGGCCACTCGAATGATCCCAAAGGGTAGGTACCCTCGCGAAGGATAGTCAACACTCATAAAATGGACCTTTTTCAAGACCCCGACGGGCAAGTCCCCTTTGGGAAGGATAAAGCCTCAAAGTGTAGCGAAAGCAGCCAAGTGTCTACATCTGCACTTCCAATCTCTAAAAATTTTCAAAGTAGTGGAACTCACCATGTGTCCCATCCCAACTCAGTGGAGTGTGACAAGTGTCTGCATCCATCCTTCTGGTCTCTAATAAATTTCAAAGCTTATTCTAATAAGATTATTTCAAAGCTATGGATGTCACCATGTGTCCTCACCTGTGTCACAGTAGAAAGTGGCCATAGCAAGTGAGAAAGGCACAAAGGAGTTGCTAAGAAGAATGACAGGCCCACAAACATCAAATTTAGGATGACTGACTAGCCATTAACCTTCAAAAGATGAAAGACCCACAGACATCAAATTCATGGCAATAAAGTGTCTGTTGATCTTTACAGACTTAAAACATGGACCTGAATTTATTCAAAGACCCTAAGGCTAGGGCCAAAATAAAGAAGAGACAGAGGAAAATTTAGCAAGAGTTATTTCCAATAGGTGGAACAATCCACCAGGTAGGTATTTGGGCCTGCAAGCATTGAAAACACAGCCTATTTGTCCCCTTTGGAGTAAAGGCAAAGTGGATAGCTGTGTGGATAGTAGGTAAGAGAATGAGTGACTCAAGCCAAGGAGAGGACAATGGAGATGAATCAACATGCCATAGTTAAGGCAACTACCTCGCTCCAGCATGGCCCTCCCTGATAGAACCAAAAATGCATCCAAGGCATTAATGCACAACATGGGTCACTCCATGGGAAAAAGTGACAAGCCTCTCTTGGTCTTTATATAATGTAATCTCTTGTATCATTGGAAAGGATATCTTCCTGTTATAGAAGCAAAACTCTATCCAAATTGAAAGGCATCACTAAGACTTTGAACTCAGATTGTTTATCACATTTCTTTGTTTGAATCAAAAAGCAAGTTACTTTCAAACTTTGTGTTGTTATAGCTTGTATCATTCTAGGAGATTGTTATTATGTCTATTTCCTAAATGCATTCTTGTTTATGAAATTTAACAAGCAGAGCTAGTGGAAGTGATAAGGAAGGTGTCCTGAAACTAGTTACTTTCAGACTTTGTGCTGACATAATTGTGTTCAATGTGTGTTTTTAGTTTCTTTCTGTGTAAAGGACCTTGGGACAACTTTGTGCCCCCATTGTTCTTCATGTTTCACCCTTGGGCAGTCAAGGTGGAGACTTTGTGCTACATCTTAGATTGTTGGTTACTCTATACTCTGTTACCAGTTACTTATCCTACCTGAAAGAACTGTTATTTCCTGAAAGAACACATCTAAAAGAAGAGAAGTTCCTTCAGTATTTTCACCAAGATTTTCTCCTTTTTTTGTTAACATCATCTCTAAAAAAAGAGAGATGGATGGCTTATCCTACGCCTGAGTGTTATTTTCTGCATATATATATAGCCCATTACCAAAAACTATTGGGTGAATATTTTGTCCACCAGCTAACTGGTGAGCAAAATAGGTCTCATCAACCATAGCATAGGGAGATTTGTTGGCCAGATGTGTAGGTTTACTACATCACCATGAGACAAATCTCTCCTTTCATCAAGGGGAGGTTCCCTATAAGTATATAGCCCCCTCATATTTATAGGGAACCTCCCCTTGATGAAAGGAGAGATTTTTCCCATGGTGATGTAGTAAACCTACACATCTGGCCAATAAATCTCCCTATGCTATGGTTGACAAGACCTATTTTGCTCACTAGTTAGCTGGTCGACAAAATATTCACCCAACAGTTTTTGGCAACTCCACTGGGGAAGGACAAGTAGTTTGAAGCCTCAAGCTTCAAACTGAATTAAGACCAGTCCTTTTCCATTTTTGTTTCATAATCTAGGAACTCCACACTATACCAAAAGCCAGAGAGCTCAAGGTGTTGTTGACCCTGCTTTTGAGTTGGTGCAGCATAGTAACTTTGATTTATTTCTTCCACAACCTCACCTTCAATGAACTAGGAGTCTTCCTCCTAGCCCTACCAGGTCACCAACATAAGGCAGAGCTTCTTTTTCTGTTGCTATCAGAGCCTTGCCTATCCATACTCCACCCAGATTTATGATCCCACTTTTACATAATCAAATCATGGCTCAAGGCCCCTGGGGTAACTCTTTTGGCCCACTGAATTTGACTCCACCCCTGCATGAACTTCCATGCATCTCAAGAAATAATTTCTCCAATTTTTTTGGTGATGGAAAAGTTCATCTTAATGAACATGTTGTAGCCTTCAACATAGCCTATCACGTGATAGGCATGGAATTTGAAGACGTGGTAGTTAGGCTTTTCATGGAAATGCTACAAGGTGCTGTTGTAGACTGGTTCTACCATCCACAAGCTAGATCAGTAATTGATTGGGACACACTCAAAGCCAAATTTGAAGCTAGATTCAAGCCTGTAGAAGATGCATATGCCTTGTTGGGATAGCTCACACAAATGAAGAAGGAACCTCATGAGCCTATGAGTGATTTCATAGCAAAGTTTGATAAGCTGAGGAACTGAATTCCTGTTATTACTCAACTGACACCTAAAAACTTCAAATGCTTATTCATCAACTCACAGCTGCCTGAAGTGAGTTTTCTGATAAGACGTGTTGGCCACATAGACCTCAAAGCTGCTCAAGATTTGGTTACCAAAGTTGAAGATGACCTTATCTTGGTAGGAAAGATAAGGAGAGACCCTAATAAAGGTAAATCCTCTTCATCTTCTGAATACTCACCTACAGTCACCACTGACCCAATGGTACAAAAGCTAGAAAATGAAGTGCTAGCTCTCAGAAAGTAAATGGTGTAAGGGATGTCATTTTTTCCTACATACAAAGATATGCTAAGGAGGACATTTCAGAATCAAGGGTATCAAGGCAATGCTACTAGGAATCAAGGATAGCCAAATTGCCTTCTTCTTCCATAGAGGAACCTCACCCTTGAATCACCTCTAACCAACTCAGCAGTTGGATATTTTTGAAGTTGAATTAGATTTCTCATTCTAGCCTGAGTTGAATCCTAAAGATGATGTTAATCTCTTCACTGAGGAAGAATAAGAATTAGCTAGTGACTCCAACATTAGTTTCCTAAATTATCAGGATGAACCCAAAAGTGAAGGCAATGCAGCTGAGGGGTCATATGTTGTATTCACCCAATCCAAGAATCAAGCAACTCAACAAGTTGATAAAGAGAAATTAGAGGAGCAACCTCAACCAATAGTTTAAATTTCTAAGTGGGGTCCACTCTTCCTTTCTAGCCAAAGGACCCAGTGATTACAAGAAAGGTAAGTACCTCAAATGCCCCTAAGCCTTCTACTTCAAATTCACAGTCCAGTCCTCCCCCTTCCAAAAATCAAAATGATGAACTCCCATCCTCTACTCCTAACTCATTCTAGACATTTGACATAATTGACCACATAAAGAAAACCAAAATTGAAATGTCTGAATTTGAGTTCCTGCAGTCCAATCCTGAGCAATTGGACAAGTTGGTTCAATATGTGAAACACCAAACCATGCCTGTAAGGCAATAAGCTAAGAAGGCAACTCATGATCCCTCAAGGAACATGTTTATCCCAAACAACCTTGTCATTACTCTTCCTACTACCCTTGGGAAGATAAAGCCTTTCTATGTTTCTTTGTTGATAAATGGTCACAAGCTGAGTAATTGCATCATTGATTTTAGAGCCTCAAACAATGTTATGCCTACCAAAGTGGTTGAATCCCTTGGCCTTACACTGACCAAAACATTTGAGAGATTTTTCTCCATGAAAAACAAGCAAGTACCACTACTGGGGCAAATTAAGGATGCCCAATTCACATTTGCAACATTCCCAGACAAGAAGATCAAGATGACTATTTTGGTGGCCGACGTCCCTGCATCCTATGGCATCCTTCTTGGCCAAAATTTTTGCAAGGATGTTGGTGGTGAACTAAGTATGGATTTGTCTGAGGAAAAGATCCTAGTCAAAGGTGTTATGAAGAGATTACTTCTTAAAAAGGAAGAAAAATATGTGGTCACCTAATCATCAGCACTAGAAGCTCAAATTTTATTTGAGTCTTCAAGCATGGGTAATTACTTTCTATCCATGGATGAATTCCATGAAACGCCTATTGAAACTCTTAAAGGTGACAACTTGAAGATTAGTTCAACTAAGACAGCAAAAGAATTGGTGTAGTGCAATGTAAGTGAGGAAGAATCTCCCCCTCTGAATGAAGAAAAATCCAAAGAAAAATTAGTGTCTAATGAAGTATGGTTTTTGAATTTGATGGCAACTACTCCTCCACTAGTTCAAGAGCTAGAGTTGTGCTGATATCTCCTCAAGGAGATATTTTTCCTTCATCCTACAAGTTGTTGTTCAGCAACACTAATAATATAGCTGAGTATGAATCTCTGTTACTTGGATTAAAGGTTACTCGAGACAAAGGCATCAAACTCTTTCATGCCAAAGGAGATGTTAAACTGGTGGTTTGTCAAGTAAAAAACCTTTATCAAACTAAGAATGAAAGATTGGCCACTATCACAATCTAGTCTGGAATCAACTTGAAAACTTTGATACTTTTGGCATCTCTATTGTTCCTAGAGAATTCAATGACCAATCTGATGCATTGGCTATCTTAGCAACTCTCTTGGTCCCCCACTTAGACATCAAAGGAGACAAGTACACTATTGAGTTGGTCTTTCAACCAAGTGTACCTAATAATGCTAGTCATTGGCAAGTGTTTAACAATGACAACCAAATCATTACCTTCTTGGAATAAAAGGATAGCTTTGAATGGCTACATTTTGAAGGCAGTGAACCTCATAAGTGTGAACCAACTCTTGAATCAAATACAGATGTAGGTGAGGAGTTCTTACAACTTAAAGGGAATAAGATTCCTAAAGGCCTGGTTTCCATTGAGAAATTGTTTGAAAAACATGACAAATTTGTCAAATAGAAACAAATGGATTCAAGCTCCTCCCAGGAGTTTGATCAAGTAAATCTAGGTACCAAGGATGATCCCAAGATGGTGAACATTGAGAAATGCTACACTCCTAAGGAGAAATTCAAGTTCACTACTCTACTCTGTCAGTACATGGACGTCTTAACATACTCCTATGATGACCTAAAGTCACTCAAGCCTAATGAAATTTGACATGACATTCCTCTCAAGGCTGATTTGGCACCCTACAGGCAAAAGTCCAAGCAGTATAATCCAAAAATATCAAGAACCATTTTGTCTGAGATACAAAAAATGCTAAATGCCAGGATAATCTTCCCAATCCATCATTCCAAATAGATTGCAAATATAGTGCATGTAAGGAAGAAGAATGGCAAAATTCACCTCTATGTGGATTTCAAGAACTTAAATCAGTCATCCTTGAAGGATAACTATCCTTTACCAATCATGGATCAAGTGCTTCAGACAGTGACTGGTTCAGAGATGTTATCAATGCTAGATGACTTCTCAAGATATAATCAGGTTGAAGTTAGTAAGGTAGACCAGCATAAGACTGCTTTCACCACACCTTGGGGCATGTTTGCATATAGAAGGATGCCTTTTGGCTTGATAAATGATGGCACCACCTTCCAAAGAACAATCGACCTTGCCTTTAAAGATGAAATGGGTAAGTTCATCATAGTTTATCTTGATGACTTGACCATCTTTTCTAATCATCGCTCAGATCATATATGCCACTTGCAACAAGTGCTGGAGCGCTGCCTCCAGAATGGCATGTCATTAAACCCGAAGAAGTTAATTTTTAGAGTAACAGAGGGGAAACTTCTCAGACACATTGTGTCCAAAGGAGGCATAAAGATTGACTCAGACAGAGTCAAGTCTATCCAAGAGATTACCTTGCCCACAAGTAAGACTGTTATTCACTCTTTCTTTAGAAAGGTGAATTTCTTACAAAGGTTCATCCCTGAGTTTGCTAAGAAGACTAGGCACATTGTAAAAATGATGAAGAATAAGGCCACATTCAACTAGACTGAAGAAGGCAAGTTAGCATTTGAGGATGTCAAGACTGCTATTGCCCATGCCCCATTTTTAGTTTGTCTAGATTATATGAAGGATTTCCTTATGTATAGTTATGCTTCTAAACACACACTTTCAACCATCCTAGTTCAGTAGAACGAAGAAGGTGTGAAATCCCCCATTTCCTTCATGAACTATCCTCTCAAAGCTCATGAGATGAAGTACTCAAACATGGAGAAGCATGCTTATGCAGTGGTGAAGGTAGTAAAGCATTTCCACTTCTACATCTTGAATTCACACACTACTACCTTGGTTACTGACACCACGGTCAAATCCATACTGACTCAGCAGGAGTTTGGGATGAAAAGAGGAAATTATGTTGCTAAGATCTAGGAGTTTGATCTAGTCATCAAGCCAACAAGGCTAGTGTGTGGGAAGGGGCTATGCCAACTAATTACTGATAACAAGCTGGGAGGAACATAGCATGAAGAATCAAAGGCGGAAGACACACCAATAGTCCTCTTTATCTCCACCACAAATGAGTGGTATTCAGGTATTGCTCATTTCCTTACTTATGGTGAGTGTCCTACTCACCTATCTTATAAATAAAGGAGGACTATCAATTTGAAAGCTGCCAATTTCATCCTTTGGGACAATGGCCTATATAAGAGGAGCCTTGATGGAGTGTTCCTCCATTGCATAGACAAGGAGCAACAAAGCCAACTTTTGAAGTCCTTCCACAATTTGGCCTATGGAGGACATTTCTCTAACCCTGTGACTACCCATAAGATCCTACGAGCCAAGTGATATTGGCCAACTCTCTTTCAAGATGCATACAAGTGGGTTAGGGAGTGTGAACTATGCTAGCAGTTTGTCGAAAGACCCAAGTTAGTTTCCCTACCTCTCAAGTCAATGGGCGTAGAGGAGCCATTCCAGCAATAGGAAATTGATTTTATTTGAGCTATAAACCCATCTTCAAGTGTTGGACATGATTATGTCCTCATAGCAATAGATTACTTCAGCAAATGGGTAGAAGCTATTCCAACCAAACATGTTACTTCAGAAGTAGTATGCAATTTCCTCAAAGAGAACATCATTTCTAGGTTTGGGGTCCCAACCAAGATTGTCACTGACAATGCAGCTTGCTTCACTTCCTAGGAGATTAATCAATTCTATTTCCACTATGGGATTACGCTCTCCCACTCTTATAATTACTTTCCACAAGGGAATGGACAGGCTGAATCAAGAAATAAAAACCTGGTGACTATCATCAAGAAGCTGGTGGATGACAACCAAAGGATGTGGCATAAATCATTGGTTGATGATCTATGGGTAGACAGAATTACACCAAAGAGAGCGATCAGTATGTCTCCTTTACAACTTCTTTATGGTGTCAATGCTGAGATACCAATCACTTTAGAATTGCCAGCATTGAAATTAGCTAAGGCAATTAAAGACCAAACATATGAAGGCTCCCTTGATAAGAGGATCATGTGCCTTACTGAGTTGGATGAGCAGAGAACTATAGTGGTTAACCGAATTGCTGCCCATCAAGGTCTGGTGAAGAAGCTCTTTGACCAGAAAGCAAAGAACCGTGATTCCTAGATTGGAGATCAAGTCCTGCTATGGGATAAGAGAAGAGAACCAAAGGGGATGCATGGAAAGTTTGATTCCCTATGGAGGGGCCCTTTTACTATTCATCAACTCAATGGTGAAAATAGTTTCCTATTGAAGTATCAAGATGACACTCTCTTTTCTCTGCCTCACAATGGGCAGCATCTGAAGCACTTTAACTCTTGAAGTATTGGATGAGTTCCCCTGTACATATGTATATTTGTATAGTCTTTTGTTTCTATTTTGTGCTTTTCATTTTCATTTTTTGGAGCTTTTCTTTTTGGGTAGCACAACTCCATAGCCTAATGGCATACTTCAAGGCACTAGAGATTATGGTTTCTACTCCCCTCAACTATGTTTCAAGTTTCCAACTGAAGGTAGTTCCCCAACTAGAGCCAACTATTGTCCCTGAAAAATGTCACTCATTTTTTGGGACAACATATGAACTATTTTGGCCCTGCACAGACCACATTGTCTCTTTCCTTTTTAAAATTTGTTTTGAGATTTCAAATCCATCATTTTTCAAGCTTTTCAATAAAAATACTACCAGGTTCAATAGGTTCAAAGGCTTCTACAGGCGAGTTCAATCAAATGAACAAGTTTCCAATGCTTAGTCATTTTCAGGATTGGTTCAACACCTTGGTTTAACCAAAAATGTCCATTGGCAAGATTCTAAGAAAGGATTGATCTATTGAACCATTAAACCATTAAACCTTGAACCATTTTAGTTCAACGAGTTCAATGGGTTCAAACGTTTAACATCATCAGCAAGAGTTAAGCGCATTTTTCAAAGGTTCAAAGTTTAACTACTTCCAGGTTTAATAGCTTCAAAACACTTATCAAAGAGAAGAAGGCTTGAACCATTAAACCATTGAACCATTGAACCACTTTGGTTCACAGGTTCAATGGGTTCAATGGTTTGACAAGTTCAACAACCAAATGGTTCAACACATTCAGTTCAAAAAGATCAAAAGGACTTAGCCAAATAGAAATAATGAACTGATTGAACCATTGAACCTTGAACCAAAAGGTTCAATGAGTTCATGGATTCAAAGGTTCAACCAGTGCGATGAAGATCAAAGAGCTTAGAAAAAACAAGGAAGTGACAGACAAAGGATGAACCAATGAACCGATTGAACCTTGAACTGAAAGAGTTCAAAGTTTAATGGTTCATGGGTTCAAAGGTTCAAAGCTGGCCTTAGTCAAGGAAAGAAGCAGTGAACAAGTGGTTCAATGGATGGTTCAACCAAGGAGTGCGCAAAAGAAAAGGATGAGTGGAAGCTGCCAAGTGTCATCTATTGAGACACATAATGTTTTGCATCTCAAAGTAGCAGAACATGCCATGCATCCCTTATAGAGTTTTGTAGAAAGCAACAAGTGGCAGTTATAGAAGGTTTTAATGTCTTTTTCTCAAAATAGTGGAACGTGCCATGTGTCAACTACAAAGATTGGTGGAGGTCAACAAGTGTCATCATCCACAGTTTCTTCCTTTGTTTCATAAGGGCTGTGGTGGACCCCAAGTGAGTTACTAAGGTTCAGTGGAGCATGACAAGTGTCATCGTCTACGTGATTGCTAAAATGAGTCCTAAATGTTTCTGTAAGTGTTTTTAGAGTTTAGCAGAAGCTGCCATGTGTCATCTTCCAAAGGAATCTCAAAGGTTTCTAAGAGCTCCTATAAATTAGGTGGATGCTTCCATGTGTCCTCACCTATTCCAGTGGAAGATGCCATGTGTCACTTGTTAAAAGTAGTGGAAGGCACCACATGTCAAAGATGGAGCACTCTCAATATAGAGACATAAAGCCAAGGAAAGATTTCCTTCAGACAAATTATCTAAAGGAAATAAAGAGATGATAGTCCTATAAAAGAATTAAAGCCCGAAGGCCACCCAGATGATCTCGAAGGGTAGGTACCCTCACAGAGGATAGTTGACACTCATAAAATGGACCTTTTCCAAGACCCCAATGGGCAAGTCCCCATCGGGAAGGATCAAGCCTCAAAGTGCAGTGGAATCTGCCAAGTGTCTACATCCATGCTTCCAGTCTCTAACAAGTTTAAAGTAGTAAAACTTTCCATGTGTCCTATCCCAACTCAACAGAGCATGACAAGTGTCTACATACACGCTTCCAGTCTCTAACAAGTTTCAAAGCTTATTTCAAAGCTATGGATGTTACCACATGTCCTCACCTGTGTCATAGTGAATAGTGGCCATAAAAAGTGTGAAAGGCATAAAGGAGTTGCTAAGAAGAATGACAGGCCCATAAATGTCAAATTTAGGATGACTAACTAGTTGTTAACCTTCAAAAGATGAAAGACCTGTGGATGTCAAATTTGTGGCAATAAAGTGTTTGTTGATCTTTGCAGACTTAAAATGGGGACCCAAAATCATTCAAAGACCCTAAGGCCAGGGCCAAAAGGAAGAAGAGACAAAGAGGGAAACTCAGCAGGAGTTATTTCCAGTAGGTGGAATAGTCCACCAGGTAGGTATTTGGGCCTGCAAGCATTAAAAGCGTAGTCTGTTTGTCCCCTTTGGAGTAAAGGAAAAGTGGATAGCTACACAGATATCAGGTAAGAGAATGAGTGACTCAAGCCTAGGAGAGGACATTAGAGATGAATCAACACACCATAGTTAAGGCAACCACCCCGCTCTAGCATGGCCCTCCCTGACAGAACCAAAAATGCATCCAAGGCATTAATGCATAGCATGGGTCACTTCATGAGAAAAAGTGTCAAGACTCTCTTGGCCTCTATATAATGTAATCTCTTGTATCATTAGAAAGGAGATCTTCCCATTACTATAAGAAAAACTCTACCCAAATTGAAAGGCATCACTGAGACTTTGAGCTCAAATTGTTTAACATATTTCTTTTTTTGAATCAGAAAGCAAGTTACTTTCAAACTTTGTGCTATTATAGCTTGTGTCATTCTAGGAGATTGTTCTTATGTCTATTTCCTAAATGTATTCTTGTTTATGAAATTTAACAAGCAGACCTAGTGGAAGTGATAAGGAAGGTGTCCTGAAACTAGTTACTTTCAGACTTTGTGCTGACATAATTGTGTTCAGTGTGTGTTTTTAGTTTCTTTCTATGTAAAGGACCTTGGGATGACTTTGTACCCCCATTGTTATTTGTGTTTCACCCTTGGGCAGTCAAGGTGGATAATTTGTGCTACATCTTAGATTGTTGGTTACTCTGTACTCTGTTACCAGTTACTTATCACACCTGAAAGAACTCCTAATGTTTCCTATAAGAATAATTCTGAAAGAAGAGAAGTGCCTTCAGTGTTTTCACTAGGATTTTCTCCTCTATTTGTTAACATGATCTCTAAAAAAATAGAGATGGATGGCTTATCCTACCCCTAAGTGTTATTTTCTACATATATATATTATATAGCCCCTTCATATTTATAGGGAACCTCACCTTGATGAGAGGAGAGATTTTTCCCCTGGTGATGTAGTAAACCTACACATCTGGCCGACCAATCTCCCTATGATGCGGTTGATGAGACCTATTTTTCTCACCAGTCAGCTGGTCGACAAAATATTCACCCAACAATAGGTTAATTTTTATTCATTATAAAATCCTATGAAGGGGATAAATGTCAAAGGTTCTTGACTAGTTTTTTAAGCATGTGTGTAGTTCTCAGTGAGCATTTGAAAGTGATTAGTTTGAGGTATTTTTACCTATATGGTGAAATTAATGGACTCAAGGTTTAACATAAGGTCATTTAGGTCATATCCATGTTATTTAATGATATTTTTATAT
The DNA here is from genome assembly GCA_037957365.1 of Torreya grandis. Classification (NCBI taxonomy): domain Eukaryota; kingdom Viridiplantae; phylum Streptophyta; class Pinopsida; order Cupressales; family Taxaceae; genus Torreya; species Torreya grandis. Next base: position 948,323 of record JARHVA010002280.1, on the reverse strand, counting down.
GGAAAAGTTGATTTTATGCTTCAATTTTGGTTGACAAACTTTCTGTTAGTGAGAAGGCCTAATAGTGAATATGCCTAATGGTGTAGTCCAAGTAGTGAATTGGAATGAAAGGTGGTATAGACATAAATGTGTGTTATCATGAGTTTATTTTATATATTTTTTAATTTGTTTTATTCATGTGTGTATAGGTTCAATAATTTTTAATAAGGCTAAGTGTAATTGTTGCTTGAGATAGACCAAATGCATTAAGTCTCTAAGTAGGCCTAAGAAGATAAGGTGGTCTAAGTGATTGTTTCCAACCTAATGATGATCATATTATTGTGTGTAACATGTTATTTGAACCATTTTAAGGATAATCCAAGAGTGGAAAGGTTTTTGGCTAACCAAGGTCTATGCAAACAAGAGTCTTGTATTTATACAAGGCATAATAAGCCTATTTAGGTGTGTAGGTGTCTAAAAGAGGTTAAAAATAAAGAGATTCTTAAAAAACCCAATTTCATGTGTGTTGTTTCAAAGGATTCAACTCATAAGTGTTCATCATTTCTAGAGCCTTTGATTCTTAACTCCCTCATTGATGGAAAACAATGTACTAATGTTGTGATCAATAACACTATTGAAATAAATATTTATAGCATGAGGCTCCTACAATTTCTTGGATATGAAAAGGAAAATTTGAGGAATACTATTAAATTTAAATCATTTATTGCATTCATTGAGATACATTTCATAGTTGGTCCAAAAACATGTTCAATGGTATTTCATGTATGTACTAGTTTGGCCTAATATAATGTTGAATCATGAAGATCATAGATGAAAACAATTTTGGAAAATAATACATAAATATAATAACCATGTCAGATTTAAACATGAAAGTGAAATGATTATGGTTTCAATAGAAGACGCAACCTATTTAGAACAAAATTAACAAAAATAAAGCATATCTTTAGATAGTATACAAACAAATATATATAATGGAATGCCAAAAGAGGCATATGATACAATATGTATTGCACAAGAGAAATAAAAAAAGGTAAATACCACAATATGGGGAAGTTTTTTATTCATACACAAATACAATATATAATAATAATGACATATAAAAATCCAAATCACAACCTAATAAGTTAGTGTTCTCCTATGATAATTATTACATTGATGATTTTGATCCTAATGATGTAATAAATTGGTCTAAACCCAATGATACAAAATATACATAGTGGTATGAAAATTTGACCTCATGAGAAGTCACCCTTTCCAAGTTGGATATATGACCTATTGATTGTAAGTTTATTTTGGTAATCATTGGTTAGTATGTTCCTTTTCAGTTTTTAATATTCAAAACTAACATATAAATGCATACATACATACATGCATACATACATACATGCATACATACATACATACATAAAGAAATATTAAACCAGGATTTATGGATGATATGTTTAGTTCATTTGAATTAGCTAATTTGTGCTTCTATATATGTAGTGCTTCTCTACATCTAGTTTTATATAAAATATGCTTCAGAAGTGTGCTTGAGTGAGTTTTAAAACATACATGAAATTACTTATAGATGTAGATACAATGGTGATCATGTCTCAAACCCAGAAATATTAAACAAAAAAACCCTCTCTGACTCACATAATAACCCATTACACTCTTATCTGATTCTAGGTGACTTATCCTAATGAACACATGCTCTAGTTTTTTAGATTCAAACTAGTCACATACATTTTAAAAATTTGTTATAAATTAACAAGTTCATTGTGATCATCCTCTTATGTAGGTTTTATGTTTATTTAACTATCTCTATTATTCATATTTCATTTCAATAGATTATGGAAAATCTATTATTATTGCTCACTTACTTTCAATTTTATGTCTTACTAGATACTTAAGTTTAAAAATATATTAATTTTATAAATCACTTATGTACATCAACTTAGCTTATGCATGTTTTTCATGTTTAATTTCCTAGTTCATGTCATGTATGTATTCAACTTGTTTTTATTATATACATATAAACATGTTCTTGATTTTATCTCTAAGCTTTATTATGTGATTCTATGTGTGTGAGAAAAAAATGAACGTGTCTATTGTATGTGGATATCTTGGACTTCTTCCATGTCTTGTGTGTAGGTGTGTGTGTGCACATGATCATGTGTGTGTGTGTGTGCGCGTGCGTGCGTGCACACACGCATGCACATGTGTGCATGTGTGTGTGTGTGTGTGTGTGTGTGTGTGTGTGTGTGTGTGTGTGTGTGTGTGTGTGTGTGTGTGTGTGTGTGTGTGTGTGTGTGTGTTCGTGTATGCGTGTGTGCATGTGTGTGTGTGTTTCATGACCATAGCTCTTCATTATTTAGTTTTCTTAGTGTTTTAATGACATGATGCACATCATGCATCTTCCCAATTTTTAAATAACATGTTGGATATCATACATCTTCCCCAAATTACTCTATATCAGTTTCAAATGTTTAATATGTGATCAATATTTATTGCATGCTTAATTTATAACATATATCTTGACATGAAACTAGATATTTTTGGTTATACATGCATATTATCATTATTCCTCCATATTTAAATCTTTTCTATAACGTCATTCACATAACATTTTTCGTTTAAGCTAAGTTACTATGTAGGATTTACAACTCACCTCAAAATAGGGGCCATATATAGTGGCTTGTATTAGAGATGAAATTGAAAACCTTCACTACATAAATAGGAAAATATTTTTCTCGTTTAATCACTATTCATACCCATATTTTTATTAGAAATTAGTTTCATACAACAACACTCAATTTGAAAAAAAACACATGCCAATTACAACTAGAACGATGGACTATCATCCTAACAATCAAAAAATAACATTTTCCAAAATTTATGAGAACCACAATCAGTATAGGGTAGCTTTTAATAAGTATCCAAAACTATTTCATGTGAATACTTAGGTTTATTTCCTTTTTTTTTTTCAAGTTGGGGGCATCATATACAACATGTGTTATAGGGTATCACATAGGTTTTTGCTCATAAAAACACTTAATATTACTCAGTTACATAATCTATATAAACCCAAATATTAGATTGGGGAGATGTGCATGGCATATGATCACCTCCTCGCTCATATTTATAGTAATTTTTATATAATGAATGGATATCCATGTCATTATCTATGTTGTATACACCACACTAAGATCATGTTATTTTACACTACTTTTGCATAAGATATTGAGTCTTATTGCATCTAAAACACTCAATTCACAATTTTACACCCTTTTTGCACCTAATTTTCACCCAAATGATCTTTTGGAGTTCATATATGGATCATAAACTATTATACTACCTTGGATATGTAAGAATGGTGTCAATAACACATTTAGTTCTTAAGCACACTCTCATTCTAATGAGGATTGGGGAGTGCACAGTATAATCCAAGTGATTTAAGTAAATGAAAATATCCAAGGGTCATACCCTATGTATACACCTAATATTTTTAAATTTTATCATTTATTTATGTTTTTTATCTTATAGGAATACGTCGAGCTTCAATCTCTCTAAGCGCATGACTTAAAGGGTGTATCGGGAAAGGGGTGGGTAGACCATTGGTGCTTCATAATATTTTTAGTTAATTATATCATAACTAAACCCACTAAAAATCCCACTTATCCAAATCCTTAATCAATTTTCATCTCAATATCCTATAACTAAATAAAAACCCATTTTTCCAACTAGGTCGGGCTTGGTCAACCAGGTTGTAAAATTTACAGCACACATTATATACCTAGGTAAACCTAGGTCGATCTAGTTTTAAGTCCAAATTACAACATATTTAAAAATAAGTCATGGTGGGATGAACTTTTTGCTAAAATTATGGAAGGGTTATAACGTATCCATTTATATAAAATAAACTTTGAATTGAATCCAATATAATAGGAAAATTCATTTTATGCATTATTACAGTTCATAATTTTACTACATCTACATTTAAAGGAACCATTACTTAGGGTTTGCCTTGGAGAAAAGATAAAATATATTATGGGAGATATTGGATGTCAATAGGAATATTTTATCCTAGATATGATTTCAACCATAGTGTGATCCTTAGAAATCCACAACAATCTCTTACAAAGCACCATTGTCTAAGGGAGAGATTGAGACTCAAAAGATTTGTCCAAAGGTAAGTATGACTAACTTTTGATATTTAATTTGATAGATAGATATTACACAAAGTAATAGTTTTGAAGGTATAACTCTTTTTTTAGATTACCTTTAAATTTAAAATTAGTGTAGCCATAGGGTTTTCAAATATTACTATCTTCCACCTTAGTTGATCTAGGACCCCATTTTCCAACCATGATCCCTTGTTTATTTTGTTTGTTTTTTTAGAAACATTTTTTGAATTATAGAGAACCTAATTATTGTACACTTATAAAATATATATCATGTATGTATGTTTAACTTATAGACCTTTCCCACTACCAAAAGTCTTACATACACTATCTCTATATGCCTAATTTTTGATCTCTTAGCCCGACCTATGTATTTTGATGACCCAAGCCTTCAATCTTGCCAAAAATGTTATAAACCTACTTATATTCCATATCTACAATTCCTAGACCTACACATGTTTTCCAACATCCCAAACACTTATGTTCCAATTAGACAGTTACATCAATAAAAGTGTCAAATTCTAATGTAGGTATCCAGTGCCATAAAGTCATCCAATTTTCAAATGAAACATATTCTTATAGTTGGCCTAAGTGATTTAATGTGATATATTATCCAAAGAGATTGGTATAAATAAAATATCAATAATCATTTATTCATAACCTAGAAAAGACCTAAAGAGACTAAGTAAACTTATTAAAAGCATTATATCAACAAATCTAGTGAACAAAGATTTCCTATTTTCTCCTATTTCCATATCAATTATAAGAATGACATATCTACATTTTGAATTACTAAAGGATTATACCAAAGTCCATATTTTACAATTTAAAATATAGGACATTGTTGTACTTGCTTATCACACATTTCATGACTCACACAATAGCCAATATACAGGGTATAACTACATAATTATGAGGCCCTCTTTAAATTATTAGCTAAATAGTGAACATTGATGGAGGGGTCTTTGAGGTAGCTCAACATAGTGTTCCCACTAACCCATTTTTATCACAACCAATATGAAGATGAATAAATAAGGTTTTTATATTTGAGAAGGAGATATAGTCTATGACCCATATTTGAATGTACCAGAGTGAAGGTGATACAAAACCTAGAAGCATCCAAATGGTTGCATCTAATTTAAATAGGTATTTATTCACTAGACACCTATGTCCAATTTAGATAGTAGCATCATTTCAACTATCCCAGATTGATGTAAATATCCACAGATATAGAGGTATAATTTCTAGAATCAATTGTCTATTCTTGAATCCATATCCAATCTAATTTTTGCATGTTCTAGATCCAGATCGGTATTAACATTAGAGCTAGAGAAGTATTTAATTTTCATTATAATATATAACATATATGCACATTCTATTCTTAACATCTGAACATAATAAATTTAGTATATGTTTATCTTCATTTTTCAAATAACTGGCCTCCTCTAGAGATAGTCTACCATCCTTGTGCCCTAGGCTATATCTTCCTCATTTAAATATATATTCCCATAATCTATATTTAAGTGTTAAAAATTTGGTGAAATAGATTCATGGGAATGGAAAAGTTTTATGATTCATATAGTTTCAATTTCCTATTCAAATTCTATATATATATATATATATATATATATATATATATATTTGTTTCTAAGCAATGGAAAATAGTAATTAAAAAACATGATTTCAAATGGAAAATAACTATTGATAACTCATGTCAATAATAGAAAGGTATGAATAGATGCATTTTTGTATGTTAGAAGACATGAAATTATTAAGCATGATAAAGATAAGGCTTCCTCACCTAGTGATGGTGACTCCTTCAAGGGTACTATAGCTGATTCCATACCAATAAGTCTACCTACATCTAATGAAGGAATGGATTCAACCTTTATTCCATAAAACTATCATTTCCACATCTTACATGGGAAACACAAATATTTTAACACAATTTTTTATTTCAATGCCTATATCTTCCCACCTATGGGTACACCTGGTGACTTTTCAAATTCCCAACCAAAAGGACCAAGAGGTTTAATATCTTGTGCAAACTATAATTTTTTTACAAACTAAGGTTTAAAATATTACAAAAAATTATATGAAATCACCTTATTCTATTGATTCTCAAGAGGTGTTGGATAATCCTCTTTCACCAAAGATATATTTTCACCACTTGCCAATTGGTTTTGTTTCATCTAAGTTCACATTTTATGATAGAAAGAGTGATCTTGAACAACATCATCAATCATTTTATGTGGCATGCTTTGATTATGCCTCCAATGAAAAAACTTTTGACCAAACTATTTTCCACGAGCCTCAAGGATTATGCTTTAAGTTGCTTTTATGATTTACTAACTCAATCAGTAAATGCCTTAAAATATTTTGATGAATTATTTGACATTGTTCATGATTGTGAAATGAAACTTGTCTCATTGAAAAAACTTCAATGTGTATCAAATACATCAACTAAATCTATAACTAATACCAAATTCACTATCAAACCAAGTTATAAGATAAAATCCCCTAAGTCTAACAAAAAAACAAATACCATGGTTAATGTGGTGTCACAACAACCTAATAATCTTGTCTTATCTAATGCACCATAGAGATAATATACCTGCTTACTTGAGTCTCCCACATCATTACTCTTGAATCTTGTAGAGTGTCATATTATATCTCTCCCTCATCTTATAGAGGTTGATATGAGTAGACCTTTACCCAAAAGGTATGATGTGAATGCTTATTGTGAATATCACCAAGGCCTTGGGCATTCTACGAAAAAATGTTTCACCTTGAAACATAGGATATAAGACATCATCGATGACTAAAATATTACATTTAATAATATTTTAAAGGAATTAGGGTCACAACTTAATGATCACTAGAAGTATAAAATATTTAAAAATTCTCTACAAAATCATTCAAAGAAGGATCCATAAGTGCAAATGGCATATAATGTGCACCCTCTTCCATCTCATTATGATAACCCATTGGATGGTATTATTGGTACTTATACACAACATACACCTTGTATGGTTCAGATATCCTCCATTAATTTTAGTGAGAGTGAGATTAGGAATGATGACTAATATTCATTCCTTATTCATTCGAGTATGCCTTAACTATCAGCTTATACATAGTGTTATTATTGATAATGGTGTAAGTTATTACTTTTATACTTTGATATTAGTTATGCATTTGGTTTATATAAATCATGATTTACGTACTTAGACCATATTAGTTAGATCATTTGATAGGATCTCACAAAAATTTCTTGGTGAGATTTACTTACCTTTATAGGTGGGTCCCTCACATGTGGTTACTACCTTCTCAATTATCCATTCCACATGTGTCTTTGATATGTTATTGGGATGACCTTAGATACACACAGTTCAAGAAGTAACTTCTAAAATACATGGGTGTGTTCAATACATTCATGCAAAATGGGTAGTTAAAGTTTTTGTAATTTCATATGAACATCCACTTTTACAAGATAAATTTATACCTAGGTAATTAATTATAAAAACTCCTAATTTTAATCTTCTCCAAAAGGGAATTAATAGATAATCCCCTTTACTAGGTGACCATTAATCTATAGACCATTGCATCAGAGATCCATAGTGGGTCCCACAAAATCCTTATCTACTACACACCATATTCATATATCCAAAGCATCTACACATGTTCCTATTATTTATACTCAAAATAAACCAAAAAATTCTCAATGATGGGTTACATGAACCCCTACCCATACTTTTTTTCCTTCATGACCACATAGTCCTATTTTACATACATAGAGCATCACAAATACTATAGTGACAAATATTTTACCTATAAATTATCCTAGACAACATCACCAATTTATTACACTAGGTTCATAGTGGAGAGATATCTATGATAATCATTTGAATGTGATCATAGGATAGTATTTTCCTTTCACACATTCCAAAAAAATAATAATAAATCCAAAAGTATTTTTAGCATTTACATGCTCTATTAGATTCTTGGCAAATATGTTGTTCATTTCATGTTGGGATATGGAACATCAATATTTTATATATACACATGTGTTTCAAACATCTTTTGAGTGTGATTTAGGCATACATAGATATATGATATATGCACTTTTAGATGTTAGGATTTCCCTCTACTCATGTCATGATGATGTTGGGGGAATCCATCTCTATGACCATGATGCATCCATGTTATATCATTTTATGGTCACTTTAAATTATCATGTTTGAGCTCATATATCTAATTACCATGCCTTTATATGTTCTTATATGTAGTGTACTTGATATGCTATGTACTTAAATTTATTTTACAACATGTGTGTGTGTGTGTGTGTGTGTGTGTGTGTGTGTGTGTGTGTGTGTGTGTGTGTGTGTGTACACACACACACACACACACACATGTTATAAAATAAATTTAATTACATAGCATATCAAGTACACTACATATAATAACATATAAAGGCATGGTAATTAGATATATGAGCTCAAACATGATAATTTAAAGTGACCATAAAATGATATAACCTGGATGCATCATGGTCATAGAGATGGATGCCCCCAACATCATCATGACATGAGTAGAGGGAAATACCAACATCTAAAAGTGCATATACCATATATATATATGCCTAAATATTTTACTACTTGTTTGATAATTTGAATATACTCCATTATTTGTGAACCCATGCCTTTGTCTACCTCTTTGAACTTTGAATATGTCATTATTTTTTGCATGTAGGCATTTGAATATGTCATTCCTTGCTTTGAAAATATTTGAAAAATTCATGTCCCTTTGATTGTTTGGAATTTAAACATTCCCCTTTTTTAAAGTCTCCTTAGACCTTTGTATCTTGATTTAATTTTTGAGTGTTCTTGTGTGTGTGTGCTTGACTATTTGTTGAGATTATAATTTTATGATTTATACATTGCCATGGTCTACATCACACATATTAGGACTTAATGTGACCACATTTTTCATTCTTAAATGATATATCTACCTAGACATGTTCCATCTATATGCTACATGGTACATGTTGACCATTTTTACCATGGTCAAAATGGGTCAACCCCCTATAGTCAAAATATTTAATAGAGGGTTGATTATAATGTCATGGGGTGTGTTGTAGTTCATCTAATGTCATTTCAAGTTCCATTTTATTTTTGGTCATTATCTAGTCTAGTCCTTGGTCATTTCATATCTTAGAGGTCATTTTAGAGTCATATTTGAAAGTGGTAGGTTTTTATGGTGACAAATGTAGTTAGAGCATGGATCAAGTTGATAATGGATGAGAAGATGGATAGTGTTTCAGAGACCCTATGGAATGTCAATAATTCTTTTAATGACTTAGGAAGCTCTTGGTATTCACCTAGTTCTTCATTTTACTCATCTAGACATCTTGGGTCTAGTGGTAGAAATTTTGAGTAGGCACTTTGTTGGCATCACCATTACCACGAGTGGAAAAGTTAGAAAGAAATGGTCATATGGGTTTGTTCACATTTATACCTAGATTATATTCTCCAAGTATTAGGTCCTATACCAAAGTGCATCAAAAGTTATGAAGATCCAAAATTGGCCTCTTATCCAAATTCTACTAAATTTCCATACTTAGCCAATTTTACAAGGAGCGCAAATAAAGTCAAGTGGACAGTTTAATAATGTTATGTTTCATGTGTGTGGTAGATATTGAAGGAATAAATTAAATGGGTTTATTTATATTTGATCATATAACATACGTGCCAAGTTTCATGTCCTCTGACAAAGCACGATTGGGCTCCTAAGTAGTTTGACATAATTTTCCACACTTAGCCATTTTCAAAAGAAGTTCAAAGAGATCCAAGTAAGCATATTGAAAAGTCCATATCTTGCATGTGTGGTAGTTTTAGGAAAAAGTGGTCAGATGGGTTTGTTTCATCCTAGTCCCTAGTTAATATGCATTGAGTTCTAGATCCTCCATCGAAATGTAAATGAAGTCATACATGATCAAAGTTGGATCCTTTATCAAATTTTGCTAAGTTTTCCATATGCAGGCAAATGAGATAAACCATCATTAGGATGTCATATAGAAGCAAATATGGACCATCTAAATTGAGCATTTAATAACTTCACCATGAAGGCTCTTAGGACCAACTGATCAAATGGGTTCATTCCTTTTGGCATCAAGAACATCTCTTGAAGGTTTGGTTCCTCCATGATTCTCATGATTCAAGATATAAATCTATAAATTTGGTTAAAAAGCATCAAACATTCATTCTAACATCAAATTAAATCCACTACATAAATCCATATGAGCTTAAATTTGATAGTCTATGGGATGTCAAATACGTATGTGGGGATGTCAAATGATGGTCAATGGCATGTTAACTTTAAAACATAGTAAAAAAGATCCTATTGATCATAAATTTAATGGTCACATGACTATCAATGATGGTCACTTGAACATCATTTGATGGGAGCAAGGATGCCAATTTTAAGATCATGAACTAGTCATTGTCTTTCAAATAGTGGGTCCTAGTTGATCTAGTGGTCCTCATTCAATCATACACTCAGATCTAATAGTGAGTAGAGGTTAAAGGGTTAATGAATCTCAAGAGTGAATGTAGGCATGACAAGTTTCAAGGATGCCTTCAACTAGTAGAGGATTGGTGGTTCTCAAGCATCCATACGGATTGAAATTAATAGAGAAAAATGAGTCAATGTGTCAACAAGCTGAGTCAGATCTCAACAAACAATAAGAGCAAAGACATTCTGGGAGAAATGTGATTGGTTCAAGTAAATTTTTGATAAACAAATGTCAAATGAAAGGGCCATTTTCAATTAGAACAAGAACATATTATAGAAATGCTTGAGGATGGAAAAAATAATGTGACAAGGGAATGACACATGTAAAAATATATACGATTGAGGATTATAAAGTAGAGCAAGATCTTTATACTCATACATGGCCATGAGATTTTAGTTGAGGTCTAGGATGAAAAATGACTGACAAATGTGAAGAATGAGGTCTAGGAAAGTAATGAGTGACTACAGATGGTAAATACAGGTGTCTATAATATAGCCAATAATTAGGGGACATGTTATGACTATTATAGCATGTTTCAAACTCCCTTAAAAAATGTATATGTATGAACTCTCTTGGTTCACTTTTGAATACTCAAGAGATGGTTCATGATGAAAGCAATTTAAAAAAAGCTAGCCAAAGAATATTTGTACTTTTTAAGAAAAGTTTGTCATGGATTATAGGCACATCTATCTTAAGAAGAATTCAATGTCCATTTCACACTTAATTTCTCCTATAACATAGCTAGTTCTTATGCCTAGACATGTGTTCCAGTGACTCTTGAACTTCTTTATTTTATTCTCTCTCTAAAGTTCTATAAGTACCTTCCATTTTAGCCTTTGTAGATTGATACCACACCATGTATGGTGAATCCCTGCTATATTGATGTCATATTTTACCTTTAAACATTAATTCAAGTCTATTTCTAAGTTATCAAACAATTGTCTAAGTGTGTAAGTGATTTATAGTGATAAGAAGTGGTAATCCTCTACCCTTATTTCCTTTATGCTTCCATATCAGAGTAAGAATTCTTAGTCTAATAGGTCATATAGAGTATATTAAAGTGTGTTAAACTATTTCAAGTGTATAATTTTCCTTGGAATGTGTTATTTTATTTCTAGTTCATTTGCCTTGTGATGTTTCACATATCTCACCTCTATATTGAAATACTCATGTTCAAACCTTTTAGATCTTTAAGACTGATTTGTATGCTTTGTTTTATTATCACATCCCCTAGATCAGGTTCCATTTATGCAATTCTAACTCTTTTCCCCATAAGCAAGTAGTAGTTTAGGTGATATTAATTTCATGATATATTTAGGGAGCTAGCCTTTTAAATCTAGAGGCTCATTTCAATTAAAGGTACACCCACATATGTGGAAATGTTCCCATGTTTTCTAAATTTGGAAGAGGATTGAACACCCTCTTCTATGGTGTGATATTTTGTGATATAAGTTTTGGCATGACCAGTGGGATTTACTTTCAAGACAACTAGTCAAGGTTAATGCTAATCTTGACAACATGAACTGTACGTTGATGTGCTACTCAACATTTAGCAACTCCATCAAAGTAAATCTAGTTCAAGACCATTTGTCTTATTATAAAGTTTCTTCCATAATTCATGGTTCTCATTAGGTCAACCTCTAGAGGAGTTCTTAATCCCACTCTTTTAGTATGAACTTCCCCTTGGAGCTCAATATGCTCCTTCTAATATGCACTATGGAGAACCAGTAGATTTTTCTAGAGAGGAAAAGTTTAAATAAATTGAGGAAATTTGAGATACTAAAGAATTTGAATAAGAAATGGATAGACTTCATGATTTCCCTACATTCAACACAAAAAATCCAATTCACTTTTAGGCATATGATGACATTCCTCCCGATGCCACAAAAGATTTGCCCCTGTTCAATGGTGAGATTCATGTTACACTGAGTGAGTACATTAGAGATGTCTCTAGCTTTTATAGCTTCCATAATATCACTCAATAAAATATTTCCATTATACTTATGGCCATATCCCTTAGAGGGAAGGCTCTTGATTGGTATCAGAATACAAAAGGTGGATGTATCATGTCATGGGATGAATTTGGAGTGTTGATGTCTATAATATTATGAAATGAGAGTGACTATGCCTCTCTCATACACCAACTTAATGTAATTAGTAGAGGACCCAAAGAAATAATGCATGATATTAATGTGAGATTAAAAAAAATTGGAATAGATTGCCTCCCCCTATGAGGCCACCTCCCAGCTTTTTGTTCCTAACCTATTTGAGAGCTATTGGCACTAAAATTGCTGTCATGTTTCAATCTAGGGGTGGTCCTACCCTTATTGAATCATATGAACTTGATATCAAAGATGAAAATAATATCATCCAAGATAAAATATTGAAACCCAAAGTGTCTATGCCTCCATTGTCTCATGATTTTTGTTGATGCTTTGAATGTGGCTCAAACTACTAATGTCAATATCAAGCCTAAAGCTACTCTTAAGAAGGACGATAATGTCATGGATAAAGATGTATAAATTCAAATGCTAAGAGATCAACTTAAGAAAGCTAACATAAAACCATGTGCCTATCAAAATTCATATCCTTATCAGTAACAGTATGGTCAATAATTTGAAAGAGGAAGAGACCAATGGTAACCTAATCCCAATAGGACTACCAATCCATATAATCCCAACTCTACCACTTATACAAGAGAGATGGTGGTAATTCATAAGAACTTGGTACAAGGTGAAAATTGGTAGAAATGCTAATTTATGGATGCTAACAAAGGTGGATAATAGGATCTTATTTCTTAGCACAGGGTTACTCCTCTCATATTTGCTGAGAATTAAATTATGATGTAGACAAGTGGAAGTAGACAAACTCAAGAAGAAATCTTCACCAATTTCCTGGTCGAAGACACATTCATGCTTAACCAAGGAACCTCGATCATAGATAAAACTAGGGAAAAAATAAAAGGATTTAGGTGGAGATATTAATGTCCATAAAATTTAATCCAATCATCCTCCAAAGTAGAAAAACATGGCTACAAGTGGGACAGTTCCAAAGGCTCCTACACTTCCATCAAATCATAATACTAGAAGGACTATCCAAGGCATTCCAACTCCTCAAGCTCCAAGCACTTCCTTGCCTCTAAGATATAGGAGAAAGTAGGTATGTCTTATTTAAATATTTTTTATTCATTAAAAAGTACTAAAACATCCATTTCTTTTTGGGATGTTTTGCATATGTTTGGTCAAAAATAGCTCCTACAAAAGTAGTTATCTATTATCCATACTAGTGTCCCTCCTTCAAATCAAAGTTAAAGTCATGTTGTACTTGTAAGTGTCCCTAATACCATTACTAAACCATCCACCAGAGATGATAAATCTCCTCCATTCTATCTCACTCTCATAGTGGGGGATAAACTAGTCCATAACTGCATAGTTGATAGTGGAGCTTCAACTTTGGTCATGCCCAAAGTTGTGGATGAGAATATAGGCCTAAAATATGAACCACATAGCAAAGGAGTATTATAATTATATGGTACACCTACCAATATAGTGTGGAGAATTAATAGCTTGAAAGTTTTCTTACATGATTGTCCTAGTTTCTCGATCCTACAAGACATAGTTGTTGTCGATCTACCAACCCACTTTGCAATCTATCTATCAAGGGAATTCATAGAAAAAATAGGTGGCTACCTCCCAGCTAATAGGTCATTCTTGTTTTTCAAAAAAATGTATGGGACAAAGTTGAAAAATATTACACAACCTCTTTCAAGGTTTCATATTGAACTTTACATTGAGACAAGTTCTAATTTGAATTGTATTGTTCATGAAGAAAAGGATTCTATTGTGGATAATGCACTTCCTCCAATCTTGAAGGCATTGAAAATATATTTATTGATGAATATGGTAATAAAAATTATGAGTATGATCCTTATGCTCTTATGGAGGAAAAACCTAATCTAGGAGTATATTGCATACATGAAGAAGGAATACTAACACCTCTACTTGGTAAGGAAGAAGGTTAAGAAGATGAGATGTGGAATTTTTTTTTTATGGTTCAAGATGTAAAATTGGTGCAAGATTTGGGGTCATGTTAGTCTCCCCATATAAAAAATAATATTATGCTTCATATAGGTTTAATTTTAGTTTTACTTGTAATGTGGCTGAGTATGAAGGTTTAATTCATGGCCTTCAATGGGCAAAGAGAAAAGGAATCAAGAACTTATATGTATATGAAGATAGCAAATTGGTTATTTATCAAGTTAAAAAAGTGGTTTCTACTAATAATTTTTTTATTAAGTCATATAATCATAGGGTATGGGATTTTCTTGATTATTTTAATGCATTCAACATACAATCAGTCCCAAGGGAGCAGAATAATCATGCTAATAGACTAGCCACCATATGAGCTCAATTTGATACTCCCACTACCATAAAAGAGAATGGGAAAAAATATCACATTAAGATCATTATTAGACCTTTTATACCTAATAATGAAGTGTTTTGTCAAGTGTTTGATAGTGATAAACACATTGCATGCTTCTTTCAAAATGAGGCTGAGTTTTCTTCAAGGAATCAAAAGAAACGCCAAGAACAATTGGGTGATCAGATTGTGCAGTTAAGACGAATAAGATACCTAAGGGTCTAGTGAAACTATAAAGTATCTTCAATGAGAATGATCAAAAGAATAAAAAAAATGTGAGTATGTCTACAAAATAAGAGAATTATGAAAGAGTATTGATCTTCAAAGATAAACTCCTCAAACTAGGCAAGGTATGTTCCACATTAGCATTCATTGATTTATGTAGAGAGTTTCATGATATCTTTGCTTGAGAGTATAAATACATAAAATGATTTGATCCTAGACTATCACATCATAGTATTGAGTTAGAACCTAGAGTTAAATCGGTTAGATAAAAACAAAGACCCATAAATACTAAGGTGGAGCAACTCATGAGGTTAGAGCTCACTAAACTCCTTGAATCTAAAATAATATTTACTATCAATCATTCAACATGGGTAGCTAACCTGGTGCCTATTAAAAATAAGAGTGGAGAGATAAGACTTTGTGTGGACTTCAAGGATCTTAACAGGGTGTCACTCAAAGATCACTATCACTTACCCTCAATAAAGCAAATTATGTATATTATTTCAGGTTCTCAACATTTTTGTCTTCTAGAATGGATACTCAGGTTATATTCAAATTTAAGTCAATGATGATGATCATTTTAAGACAACATTTACCACTAAATGGGGATATTTTGCTTATAAGAAGATGCCATTTAGTTTTTCAAATGTTGGTGCTACCTTTCATATGGAAATGGACATGGCCTTAAAAGGTTTGATTAATGAGATGTTTTTGGTTTATCTAGATGATATAATAAAGTTTTTCAAGGATTTTAATGAACATATGCAACACTTAAGATAAGTGTTTGAAATATGTAGGCAGTATGAAGTATCTCTTAATCTAAATAAATGCATCTTTGTTGTCTATGAAGGTAACCTTTTGGGACACATTGTTTCCAAAGAAGGTTTGGCTATTGATCTTGAAAGAATAGAGGCTATTCTTGGCCTATCATTTCCCTTGAATAAGAAATGTCTCCAAAGTTTCTTAGGAAATATAAATTTTGTAAGGAGGTTCATACTTGGGTTTTCTTCTTTGGTGAAACCTATCACAATCATGTTCATAAAGAACTAGGAATTTTATTGGACTAAAGAAGGTAAGAATAGTTTTAAATCTAGTAAGCAAGTAATTTCATAAACTCCTACTCTTTTGAATCTTGACTTCACTAAAGACTTCCTATTGTATTCATTTGGTAACCTTGATACTATCTCAACCATGTTAATGCACAAAAATGATGAGGGTGTGAAGCAGCCTATTGCATTCTTTAGTCAAGGTTTATAAGAGTATGAAGTAAAGTACACCTTTGTGGAGAAACAAGTCCTTTCTATTGTGAGATGGATAAAGAATTTTAGGCACATGGTTTCAAATAATAAAATTCATTTTATGGTTTCTCATCCTAGTACTAAAGAGTTTATTTTGAGAAGAGACCTTAGTGAGAAGAGAGAAGGATGGATCACTAAGATAATTATATATGATATTGACATAAAAGTAACAAAATTGGTAAGAGGCAAAGGCCTCTGTGAACACCTAGATTCAGACCTTGATGAGTCAAAAGAAGAGGTTCTAGTCAATCATGATTACTCACAACCATCTAGTTCCTTGCCTATACAAAGTTAGACACAAGATGTGATCAGATTTATTCAAAATGGTGGGCATCCTAATGGCATGAGTAGATCACAAAGGAGGTATTTGAGATTTTAATCTATTCCATTTTGCCTTTTGGATGGTGGTCTTTTTAAAATATATATTAATGGTGTGCTATTGAAATGTGTTGATAATGATTAGTTTGGGGTGTTGCTTGATAAGTTTCATGATGGGACAACATGAGGTTATTTATCTCCAAGAACCACAGTGGCCAAGATCATGAGGGTCAGTTATTACTAGCCTAGCCTTTTCAAGGACTGCTATACTTAGATGAGAAGGTGTGAATAATGTACTTTCTTTGTAGGAAAATAGAAACTTACAGCCCTTCCTTTGAATCCCATCCAAGTTGATCAACCTTTCATGTAGTGGGGTATTGATTTCATTGGCATGATAAATACACCATCAAGTGATGGTCACAAATGGATACTCAGATCAATTGATTATTATATAAGATGAGTTGAGTTAGTAGCATTGAATCAAGCTAACGAGAATGTTTTCTTGGAGTTCTATGATAGCATCATAACAAGGTTTGGCACTCCTACTATTATTTCAAATAATGCTCTTAATTTTATGGGTACTAAAACAACTGATTGGGAAAATAGTAATAGAATATTTATAAGCACTTTGGCTAAATCTAATAACAAGAACATGATTAGAATCATCAAGAGAACCTTGGATCATAACTAGAGGGCTTAGCACACCAAATTGAAGACAGTCTTATAGGCTGACAAGATAACTCCCAAGAGGTCAACAAGGAATTCTCCTTTTGTGTTAGTCTATGGAAGAGAGGTGAGGTTGTATATTTCTCAAAATCTACCTAGTTTATAATTGACACATCAGTTAGAGCTACTAGAAAACACTCATATGGAGGTAATATTGACAAAATTAATGGAGTTTGAAGAGACTAGAGAGAAGGCTCATCAAGCTTTGGAGCATCACCAACTAATGATGAAGAGGTATTTTGACAAGAAGGCAACTCCAAGATCATTCAAATAAGGTGGCATAGTGTTGAAATGGGATGAAGATAGAAAAAAACTAGGGAGGCATACAAAATTTGATACTCTATGGAGTGGACCATATATCATCATCAAGTGCAAGCAAAGCAATTATTTCCAGCTAGGAAGGATGAATGGAGAAGAGCTACATATCCACATGAATGGGATACATTTCAAACCTTTATATTGAATGGTAAAATTCAATTTTGTAAATGGTAGAGTAGGTGTGTGTTTTATTCCATTATGTGTGTTGTGTTACCTAAATGTTCTAGTTGAACATACATTTATCTCTGCTTTGTGTTTTATCCTTGTCATTTTTCTATTATTGTGTGTTGTTAAAGGCATTTGTGTGTCAATGTTTTGTACATGTGAATCCATAGCCCAATGGGAAAGATTAGGGAATTGGTCATGGCATAGCAAGCATGCCACCTTTGGGAAATCACCAAATATGTTGACCATTTTAACCATGATCAAAATGGGTCAAGCCCCTTATAGTCAAAATCTTTAATGGGGGTTGATTATAATGTCATAGGGTGTGTTGTAGTTCATCTAATGTCATTCCATATGCCATTATAGTTTTTGTCAGTGTATAGTCTAGTCCTTGTGTCATTTGATATCTTAGAGGTCATTTTAGAGTCATATTTGAAAGTGGCATGTCTTCATGTTGATCAATGTAGTTAGATCATGGATTAGGTTGTTAATGGATGAGTAGATGGATAGTGTTGTAGAGACCCTGTGGGATGTTAATAATATTTGGAATGACTTAGGAAGTTATTGATATTCACCTGATCCTTCATTGTACTCATTTAGACATCTTGGGTCTAGTGGTAGAAATTCTAAGTAGGCACTTTTATGACATCACCATTGTCATGTGTGGTGAGTCAGAGATAATTGGTCATATGGGTTTGTTCACATTTGTGACTAGATTATATGTGCCAAGTCTTAGGTCCTCCATTAAAGTGCATCAAAAGTTATGAATATCCAAATTTGGCCTCTCAGCCAAATTCTACTAAATTCACATAACCAATTTGCAAGGAGCTCAAATAAAGCCAAGTGGATAGTTTAATGATTCTATATTTTAAACTTGTGTCATATTTTTAAGAAATCAATCAAATGGGTTTGTTCATATTTGAGCATATAATATATGTGCTAGGTTTCAAGTCTTATGATGAAGTGTTAAAAAAGATATGCATGTGTAGAGTTGGGATCCCAAGAAATTTCACATGTTTTTCCACACTTAGCCAGTTTCAAAATAAGTTCAAATAGATCCAGGTGATCATCTTGACAAGGCCATATCTCACACATGAACTAGTTGTAGGGGAAAGTAGTCACATGGATTTGTTTCTTCCTTGTCTTTAGTTGATATGTGCCAAGTTCCAAATCCTCTATCGAAGTGAAAATGAAGTTATACATGATCAAAGTTGTCTCCTTAGTCAGATTTTACCAAATTTTCCATACTTAGCCAAATGAGCTCAACCGTCACCATGATGTCACAAAAAATCAGATATGGACCATCCAACTTAAGCATTTAATAACTTCACATAGAAGGTTCTTGGAACTAGTAAATCAAATGGGTTCATTCCTTTTGGCACCAAGAACATGTCTTGAAGGTTTGGTGCCTCCATGATTCTCATGCTTCAAGATATAAATCTACAAAGTTGGTCAAAAATAATCAGACATTTATGTTAATGTCAAATGCCATTGTATAGATCCATATGAGCCTAAATTTGATGGTCTATAAGACATCAGATACATCTACAAGGATGTCAAATGATGGTTAGTGGGATGTCAACTTTAAGAAAGAGAAAGAAAGATCCTATCAGCATAAATTTAACAGTCGCACAACCATTAATGATAGTCACACAAATGTCATTTGATAGGAGTGAGGATGCCAATTTTAAGATCATGAACTAGTTGTTGGCTTTCAAACAGTGGGTCCTAGTTAATCTAGTGGTCCTTGTTTGATCATACACTTATATCTAACAACGATCAGAGGTCAAAGGGTTAGTGAATCTCAAGCATGAATGCAAGAATGATAATTATTAAGAATGCATTCAAATGGTAGAGGATCGATGGTTCTTAGGCATTCATACTAATTGAAATCAATGGAGAAAAATGAGTCAATGTGTCAATGAGCTGAGTCAGATATCAAAAGCCAATAAAATCAAAGATAATCTAGGATCAAAGTGATTGGTCTAGGTTAATTTTTGATGGATAAATGTTGAATCAAAGGGCCATTTCTTATCAGAGCAAGAAATTATTACAAACATTATTGAAGATGGAATAAGAAACATGGCAAAATAACACCACATGGACAAATACATAGGATCGAGGATTCTAAAGCAGATCAAGATCTTTAGACTCATGTAGCCATGAGAGTTTAGTCAAGGTCTGGGATGAATAGTGACTACCAAATTTGAAGAATGATGTATAGAAAATTAATGAGCAACTACAGATGGTGAATATAAGTGTCTATAATATAGTCAATAGTTAGGGGACATATTATGACTATTATAGCATGTTTCAAACTCCCTCGAATAGTGCATATGTGTCGACTCTCCTAGTTCACTTTCAAATGCTCAAGATATGGTTCATGATGAAAGCAGTTTCACAAAAGCTATCCAAAGAATCTTTGCACATATTTGGAAATGTTTATCATGGATTATAGGGACATCTGACTTAAGAATCATTCATGGTCTATTTCACATCAGTTGCTCCTAAAACATAATTGGTTCTCATGCCTGGACATGTGTTTCAGTGACTCTTAACTTCTTTTCTTCTCTCTCTGATGTTTTATAAGTAGCTTCCATTTTGGCCTTTGTAGATTGATACCACACCATGTATGGTAAAGCCCTGATAGATTGATGTTATATTTTACCTTTAAATAGTAATGTAAGCTTGTTTCTAAGTTCTCAAACAATTGTCTAAGTGTGTAAGTGATTTATAGTAATAAGAAGTGATAATATTCTAACCTTATTTCCTTTATACATCCATATCTGAGCAAGAATTCTTAGTCTAATAGGTCATATAGAGTATAGTCAAGTGTGTCAAACTCTTTAAAGTGTATAATTGTCCTTGGAATGTGTTATTTTCCTTTTATTTCATTTGCCTTGTATTGTTTCACATATGTCACCTCCATATTAAAATACTCATGTTAGAACCTTTTAGAGCTTTGAGACTGATTTGTATGTTTTGATTTATTGTGCTTGGACTATGATGGTGATGTGAAGATAGTCTTGGTGTATCACCTCCCCTAGAGTAAGTTCCATTTATGCAATTTTAACTCTTTTGCCCATAAGCAAATAGTAGTTTAGGTGATAAGCATTGCATGATACATTTAGAGAGCTAGCCCTTTAAATCTAGAGGATCATTTCCATAATAGGTACACCCACATACCTATAAATATTCCCATGTTTCCAAAATATAGAAGAGGCTTGAACACCCTCTTCTAGGGTGTGATATTTGGTGATAACAGTACATTCACAACTTACATGGTCATCTTATCCTTTTGAGGTAAGCTAACTACTAGTTTTTACATCCCTCACCTCATGGAAGGGGGGGAGGGGGAAGGGGGGTTGCGGGGTTGGATATCAATGGGGGAATACCATGGAGGCATGACTTCCAAATTAATTCATAGATTCAGATTCAATGGTGGACATGTTTGGGAAACATGTTATCCACACTTAATCAGTATTCAACATACCCAAATTATAGTGGGGGATATGTTTTAGAAATATTTTCTCCACATTGGCACTTATATCAGTTCTCAAATTATAGTGGGGGAATGTTATGTAAATGTGTTTTCCACATTGGAACTTATATTAATTTTATAATTATAGTGGGGGAATGTTTTATAAACATGTTCTCCACACTTGTATAGTTTCAAATTGGGTTAATTCATAGTTATATGATTTAGATACACTTTTATGGCATTAATCTATACATTGGTACCATTGTTATACATAATTTTATCATGAGATGCATATGTTATTCAATGTGCACCTAATATTTCAAAATTAATTCAATTTTATATTTCAAACACTTTTAAGATTGTCATCCCCCACTGGGTCGGACATTTATGGACTATATTGAGCCAATCTACTATAGTAGTTGGTTCACTTTTTGGTATGGTTGAGGTGATTAAATCACTCAACCTTTTCAAGCTTAGAGGTTGGACTTGATTGTATCATCTAGCATCACCATATTTATAAAGTGAATTGACTTGGTTCACTCATGCTCACTAGGTTATAAGTATGACTTCGTTGTATGGCTGAACTAATATCAACTGTTAGGTGGAAACTCATATTTTCACCAAGGTTGGGGGCATGTTAAAAATATCTATGCCACACATGGAATAAGGAAAGAGAGATATAACGCACTTCAAATCTATTATAAAATTTAAAAAACTATATAATTATACATACATACATACATACATACATATATTAAAAAATAATTCTATAACTTGCAAGGTAGGGCATTAACAAAAAAATCTTGAGAAGTATAGTAAATGAAATAAATTCTTTAAAAAATATTTTATATTAAAAATTTGAAAATAATTGAAAAATACAGCTAATTAAATAATTTCTAGTTTTATTATGTTTAATTTGTAGAGTACAAATAATTTATTTACATTATTTATATGAGGGATTCAAAATAATAATCTTATAATTTCTTGATTATTGATTTTTTATAAGATTTTTATTCACACATTTTTTTCCAATTTTTTTATGTTTTCCCACCACCTTTCTCTTCATTTCTCCTATCCTCTTTTTCTCTCTTCTCCTCCTGTTTATATGCAATTTTTTTATTAGAAATGTGTGATAAAACGTTCTTGGGTCATAATTGTAGACTGTATAAATCTAGGGTGAGCCCATGTGACCTTTATTTTGGGCCTTCTATGTCATGTGTTCTTAGTTTTTCAATATTTCTTAACTATTGTGTTTTTGCTTGGATAAATAAGGTGCTAATTTAATTTTATGATGTCTACAAATACAAGGGCATTTGTGTATATAGAATTTGAATTTGATGAAAGTATTCATCTAGAAAAAATTATGAAGAAGAATTCAAGTTGATCTAAACTATTTATTTTTCTATCATACATTCATTCTAGCATGGAAATTCATTAGGATTATGCTTTTCATTCACCAATTTTTTTCATTGAAAATGTGTTATATTTAGTTTTTATTTTCAAAATTGTACAAGTATTATAAGGGCATAATAATAATTATATAATGGGAATACATAACCCAAAATATGTCCTTCATTTACCTTTTGATGTTGTTACACTATTAAGGTTTTAAAAAATAAGATCAATTTCTAAGAGATATGTATATAATATCAAAAAAGAAAGGAAGGTTTTGATAATCTTAAAGTTGATGAAGAGGTCTATCAAATTAGTTTTTTCACACCTATAATTTACACAATGTGTTTACATAGTTCTAGAAACATCACTATTATTTTGAAAGCATGTGGATGACTCTAGGTTGGAGTCTTTATTCAATCTTATTTTATTGGTTTTATTCCCTTTACTATTTAGAGCCACTTTACAGTGTTTTTTAATGAATATCTCTAAATTTACAAGAAATAAAATATCATTCTTAAACATTCTCTTGTCATTTATTATAGAAAAATAATTATTTGTTACATTTTAATGAAACCAAGTTCTTTTACATCACTTTGAGTTATATTTTACATATATATTAAGGTGGATTATAATTTTTCTAAAATTTCATAAACTTTTGGTGTATTATTCCTATTTTTTAAGGCTAGATCTTACTTTATATAATATTACATTTATATAGGGTTTTATTTTTTTATGTATAAATTTATGTAATTCTAATTGCTCTATTTGTTATTTTTTCTTAAAATTTTGTTTAGTGTTATGTATTTTAGCCTTGTTTATTCAGTTTTATAAATCTTATGGTTCTAATAGTTTGCAATTTGGATGATTTTTTAATATTGTACACTAAATAAGGGTTTAGACACTAGCATCAATACTAGTATCCATATATGAATAGTAGTGTATAGAAGACTAGAAGGTAGGTATGGATTTATAACTAATAGTGAAGAATGTATATCATGTTTTGAGTTTTTTGTAATGTAAAATTTGTCTGGGTGATCACAATGATATGGGTTAGACTATAAGATAATAATTTAGGCATAGTGAGATGGTGAATATGAATCTTTCGATAGTGGAAAGGTCCATAACTGAAGGGTAGAGCCATGATTGATATTTGTCAAATCTACAAAATTGAGATGCTATAAATATTTAGTTTTAGTAGCTAAATATCCTTTGTCATTTTTTGTGATGTGATTTACTATTTCAATCGATCCATTTATACCATTCATCTTATAAACACTTATGGGTCTCAAAATTCATATGATAAGACTTAAATTAGGACTATGAGTACTGAATTTGTATGGTAGAGTATTGGACTTATTGGCATCTATTGAAAAAGTAGTGGACAAAAATGTAGTGGTAAAAAATGTAGCATGAAAAATGTAGCGATAAAAAATGTAGTGAGGATAAAATGCAGCAAGGATAAAAAATCATAGGAGCAAAACATAGTAAAGGATGCACTCACACAGAAGATGACAAAACATTCAAATAAAGGTCCAAACTCATGAAATCACATTTTCCTCTATTATTTTTCTTGTAAATTTGTTGCATTACTTTTCCACCATGAAATGTTAAATACTATCACCAAAATAAACTAGATAACAATAAAACAATGTGATAATCACTAAAATGTCCTAATTATGCTCTTCACAACATTTTTTTCACATTACCAATATTGCTATGTTTTTCCTCACTATCTTTTGTCCTTGCAATGTTTTTATCATACTATGTTTTTACCACTACATTTTTTATTAATACATTTTTATCCACTACGTTATCACACAGACTCAGACTTATCACTTCAGATGGAGGTTGCACTTAATTTATTGCAGCAATAACAATAACATCTTCACTCTATCTCATTCGCCGCATTGACATGCATCTCAATTTTAGTTGTACTAAATTATTTTGGACATATATGGTCTTGTGAATGTTTCAAGTTGATTCTTAGCTCAAATTTTATGTTGGGATCAACTTCTAGTGCATGATTTAGTTGAGTGAGCAAAACCTTGTTGGAGCAGGAAATATAGTATATCATCCTAAAAAGCTTAGCATTGTGAAAAGGTAATGGTTGTGCCTTTCTATATGGCCTTTTTGGATCCAGGGTACCAAAGCTTACATGTTTTGGAGCTACACTGTCATTTTCCTATAATTTCCTTCCTTGAATCAACAAGATCTCTAGTTAGTATAAACATTGAATTTTGGTTTTAATTAGATGATATAATGCTGGAAAAATAGTGAAAAAAATGTTAGGTTTTTAAAATTTTGGTGATAGCATTCGTATCAAACATCTATAACTTGTGAGGGAATAACACATTTAGTTTATGGGAAAATGAAAGTAACAGATACATAGTTGTGCATAGAATATATCACACATATCTTCTTAGATTACATGTTAATAGAGAGAAATAATATCCATAGCTATTAGCATTATGAGATGTTTTAGTAACATATAAATCATAATTTATGGTTTAGAACTTCTTTGTGTTAAAACTTTTACATATGATTTATTTGGTGAAAGATGGGGCCCAAAAGGGTGGTTGGGAGCTATTTTAATTATAGGTAAGATCAATCTAACAATTTATGGTATGATTGCATAAAATTAAGCTAGATATGCAATTCTGAAGGATTTTTTTATTAATAATAGTTTTTTTACCACCATAAAAGATTACACAACTTTATATTTTGCCAACTTTATCTAATATATTATCACATGCTCTTCTTTCTGTTAGAAGCCTCATAGTTCAACTATTTTGGTCGTCACCAAGGAATCTATCAATATCATCATTTAGAATTCCATTCAGATTAAATAAGAACAATAATCAATTTCATTATCAAAATTCATTGGATGAAACAAATCATAAACTAGCTTTGATATTACACAAAGGACTAGATAAAGGGATTCAAAGTGATAAAATACTGGTCACTTTTATGACAAGCAAGTACATAGTTTTGTCAAGTGGAGATGATCAAGCAACCACTAAGATATAATATCTTTTCACTTGAGAAATGGAAAATAGAAACTGTGTTGTTTGTAAGTCTAAATCAATGTTTTCAGTTTTTGTCTTGTAATATGATTTTTTGCATGATTTTATATACATTGTATGATCTTCCATGTAACACTCTAAGGCACATGCAGGCAGTTGTACCAAGAACCAATTTCTAATTTCCTTGATATCACTAAATATTAGTCAAAATGATTTGTCAACGTGTATCATGAATTAACTAGTGTTTTCCAATGTAATGGATAAAGGCTACAATGTCCAAATAACACTATTTATGCTATAATTTATTAGATAGCCTTATAATGGTTGTGCATACTTGATAATGGTTTAGTAGATATCAATATAATGACTTTACATAATAAATATTTTAATACAATAATTTTTTTCAAAAACTATATCATATACATTCTAAAATTTTGAGAAGACTATTAAAAATTGTAACTGATTATAATAAAAATACATTGTTTTTAATAATCATTATGATTATAAAAACTGTATTTTATTTTATACTTAAAATAAAAATATTCAAATATAATTAAAATCATAACCTTAATGGTGTAATCTTAATATACATTGATTATTGACACTAATATATACAACAATGATAGACATAATTTCTCTTGAAGAATGTCCCAGGCCAATTTTATTTTATATAATGTTTAGAGACACTTTCAATACTATTTTAACTCCCACGAAAAATTGATGCATGGCACCTTTGTTATCATTACCTTTAGTAGCATAATCTTCTTTGTCTCATGACCATTGTTACAAAAAAAATCATTCGCGCATTCTTATAAAATGAAAACAACGCATTTTTGTTTTAAAATTTAATTGTAAGGTTTTAACTCCCATAAATACCTTGGCTTTAAATTTAATCATTGATTTTAAACACACAACCATATATAACTTACCTTTTCAACTCAACGGTGTCTTTACTGACTGCTCTTTCCAACTAAAGGACACGTCGTCATTGATTTATAAAACTTTCATATGTATTTAGGCTTGGTTTATAAAAAATCCATGTGTATCTAGCCCTGGTTAATAATAAAAATTATTTTTGAGTAATTTTAAGCGCATTAAAAGTTGGGTTTGGTATGAATGAAAAATAATAAGCATCTAATATTATATATTACTTGACTTGTTGACGGAAGGTTTTGTTGAACAAGTACTATTATCCAAAAGTCAAAAAAAAAGGAGTAATAATGGTGGTTACAAGTTAGGGTGTTTAATATCTCATTGTATAATGTGGTAAATAATCATAAAGTTCATTGTCCTAAGATTAAAAATCATAAACGACATGTTCTATGCCAAATAATTAAAAACCTTCACTTGAGAGAGGCTACAATAAATCAATAAGTACAAATAAGTGCCTTGTTAAAAACCCAATTTAATATTTTGGTGAGAACTTACATTTAGAATTTCATGTATATGAGATCATACTCATATATCATTACTATAATAAAGATTGTGTGTCATTGGACACTAGCACGTTTAAAAAATTGGGACATTGATTCGGTTAAGTGGGGTTTTCCCATCATGCATACTATGTTATAGTTATTCATACAATAACTAATAACTTAGTTATAGTTGAACTAATTGTATAACATTAGGGCACCCTTACACCTTTTTCTAGACATGAAGTCAAAAATAGAAATGCACCCCTACAAATATTATTTTTTTATTAATAAATATTTACTTATTAATATGAGTAGGATTCAATACAAACACGAATTTGGGAGGATAATTTTAATTTTAATTTTTATCAAATAGCACACTTTCTATTAGATGCATTAAATCATATAGATGGGCATTGAGGAGAGCCTCGGCAGCAAGAGAGCTTGTTGAAAATACTCATCTGGATGAAGTCAAGAATCCCGCACATGACAAGCAAAGAAGCAAGCATTGAAGTGCAACCGGGGTATGGTGAGCGTGCATTTTACCGTCACTTTGCATTTGTTTCAAACCATAAAAACTCAGCACACTTTCTTACTACGTGGTACCATTTCTCTTGAAAATTTAGTACGAAACTAAATAAATTAGTGAAAAAGTTGTCGAGCCTTCATTAGATCTAGGCAGAATTTTCTGCTACTACAATGTGCATGCAGATGTGCTCACTTGTTCATTGAGCAGACTCGCAGCCCATTTTTCTACAGCATGCGTGCAGTTGTTGAGGACACTCTCAACCCATTTTTTTCATTGCATGTGTGGACCAATAGCCTACACACGAGTAAAAGTGGAAGCAGAAAAAGGGCACGCTATATGGAGGCCATACGTCTATTATTATTCGTTTGCATATATGAATAGACAATTCTCTAAAGGTTCTTAAAATCTTATCATATATTATATTTAAAAAATAAAAAATAAACGAGGTGGCAATTTATTACGTATTAAGATGAAATGTCATATCCATGTTGAAAGCACTATAAACATGTCAGAGACCTTGAGATTGCTTTGGTGAGCCTCGGCTATAGTTCTTTTTTGTTAGAATTTTTTGTATGGGCAAGCTCGAAAGGGATAGAGCGAGCTCGAAGTGTACATTTTACTTGTATGTGCGGACGCCATTAAGCAATCCAGTCCCCTTAAAGGTTTTGTCAATTTTTATCTAATTTTCTATATGTTTGATTAGAATAACGAATCAAAACATGCAAAATCATAATAAAATACCTAAGTTTCATTTTCTCTTAAAAATTTATATGCCC
This sequence comes from Torreya grandis, assembly GCA_037957365.1. Lineage (NCBI taxonomy): Eukaryota > Viridiplantae > Streptophyta > Pinopsida > Cupressales > Taxaceae > Torreya > Torreya grandis. The sequence goes on along the minus strand of JARHVA010002280.1, from coordinate 919,501 downwards.
AAGCTAAAATGCCCAATGATATCAGTGGAACTTTGTTTCCCAACACACTTTTTTAAGTAGACATACGCACTTAACAAAAGTGGAAGTGGAGCATGGAAGAGTTATGTTGGTGCCACATGACTAATATTCCCTGTTGACGCTCATGAAACAAAGGCTCTCTAAAAAAGCTTAAAATATAATAATATATTTTATTAAATAACAATAAACATGAAGCAGTGGTTTATTGAGCATTGAAGTTTTTATCAAAACATAAAATTTAAGATTTTTGATTCAAAAGATTACATGAATCTGAAACTTTTAAATCTGATAAGGATCAGTTCATGTTTGAACTTCAACATAATTTTGTGTTTTCGATAGTTATTTCTGATTGGGTGGATATTGGTCGTTCAGATGGATGGACTAAGGTTCAAAAAAGAGCAAAATATACCATATTGTGGATACGAGATTTAACCACCTATAATATGTTCTTTCTATTTTCTTGATTTGTCTAATTCAATATAACTTGACTTCTGGGATGTGACTTCTTCACCCTTCTTTTTATATAACTAATATTAAATTATGAATTTTTTAATCAATAAAAATATACTTTTCAATCGAAAAAAAAAAAAAAAAACCTTCAAACTTATAATAGACTTTAAATTAACCTACATTACAAATAAAATGGAATGGAGAGCATGTACGAAAACCCTTTAGTACACTCAAAACACACTTTTCTAAACCATATGCAGAACCTGAGTATCATGTGTAAAGGGTATGTGCCTGTGTGCCTATAGGGGGATTTTCCAATCCCCATTTTCACCCTACTCTCATTTCTATTATTATTGTCTTTTCAACATCATTGAGTTAATAACTATGAGGGATTTGTTGCTTCAACATCCCTAACTTCATTCACGAGTTTGGTATGCCTTGATCAAACAAATGGTGAGCTTTCTTTGCACAGTGATTTGGGTGAATACAAGTTTGAACTATCAAAGTGGTGAAAAGTGAATCATTGTGAAGCTGGTGTGTCAGTCCCAAGTTTATGTGGACCGTGGGCACGTGTCTGTGCAAGCTTCGTGCGGGTGTTTGTGAGCAATTCTGTGGTCTCAGATTTTGTGAAGCAGGGGTTGGGTTGTCCTAAGCAGAGAGTAATCAAACCTAGGGAGGGAATTGTTCATTGTAATCATTCGAGTGGTTTCGAGCATTATCGATTGAGCTTGACTCGGTGGTTGTTGTGTATGTTGGCTAGTTGGCCCGTTTATTATACTTTGGACCGGATTGTCCTAAAGAGTTAATAAAATACATGTTTCTCCCAGTTTTTCTTACATTGTGTGAATGCTCATCTGTGTTGAGTCAATTTTGTTTTTCTTTCCACTACTAATTCTCTCTTTATACAAGTTGTTGTCCACTGTGTCTGTGGGTTACTTGTGCAGGTAAACACTGAAGGCGTAGTCCATAGTTCTTGTAGGATCCCATCATAATGAGGGATTTAGGATAGGACAAGTGGTGCCGCACAGGGGCCCAGCTCCAGAGAGTTGGCCCCATGATAGTTGGTATCATAACACAAGGTTTGTGTTTTGTGTGATTGTGTTTGCCTAAAGTTAAATAGTCTTGTGCCTTCCCCTATTAAGTCAGTCCAATGTTGTGTCTAGTTGTGTATAAGTCAGTATGGTAGGAGATCTGTCCAGGATGGTGCTCAAGAAAGTGGCTAGCAGGGGTCGAGAGTAGGGTCAGGGCAAAGGTAAAGGTGGTGGCAGTTACCACGTTGGTAAGTTGAGAGTTGCTATAATGGGTGAAGGCCCTATTGAACAAGTCGGTGCCCAGTTCCAAGTGATGGGGGACCGTGTAGGTACGAAATTCAGCGAGCTTGAGGAGAAGGTGACTACCATGGGGCAGACAATCGTGGAACTTACTGGTAGGTTGGAGAAGGGTTGGATGTTCCAAACGGAGTTATAAGATGAAGTGGCTTTGTACTCATCAGCGGTATCAGGTTTGGTGAAAGCATCAGGTTCTAGTTCTTTAGTCTTGAAGGTCCCCAAGTTGAAGGAACCAGAGTGTTATGATGGTGAGAGAGATGACCATCTTCTTGATAGTTTCTTCTGGAGCATGGAGGAGTTCTTGGTAAGTTTAGGGGGTCTATCAGGCACACAGGAGGTGCACGTTGTAGTAAGGTACCTCACATTTATGACAAAGGTTTGGTATAGATCCTTGGCTAATGACATTGCATCAAGGAGTTCTATGCAGAGGTTGGACTCTTGGGAGGATTTGAAGGAAGCCCTTGGGGTTCAGTTTCAACCTGGGAATGCAACATGGTTGGCTAGGACCAAGTTGAGTCAGTTGAAGCAAGTGGGGGAGATGGGAGATTATATCCATTCTTTCCAAAGCCTTTTAGTGGAGGCGACCGACATGTCAAAGGCTAAGTTATTTTAGTTTAGTCATGGTCTTCAGTCATGTGCTCAGGGGGAGCTTCGTCACCATGAAGTGTCTGATGTTAGCAAGGCAATTGTTGTAGCAGACCGTCTCTTGGATTGTAGAGAGGGTTATTCATCCAGAAACACCTTGGGCCCTTGCGCATCCATGTGGGGAGGTGTTGGTAAGGGGTTGAGTAAGTCTTCAGAGAAGCCAGTGGGTGATCAGGGAAGGAAGGCTACTCTGAAGTCGTTAGAGGGATCTTGTAAGTCTTGGAGCACTTTCATGGGTAGTGAGATGAAATCACTAGTTGGAGAGTCATGCGGGAAGCAGTTCCATTTGAAGTGTTGGACGTGTGGTGGGAATCACTACAAGTGAGATTATCTGAAATGACAGGGGGGTGTTTGTAGTTCAGAAGGAAGATCTGGACGAACTGTGTGAGCAGACTATGTGTGTGCTCAAGGAGCTCAATGCTAGGGAAAGCTTGGGTTCAGAGGTGGTCATTGTAAAGTGCTGGGGTTGATTATTGTGGAAGGGGTGCTTGCGGACTCAGGTGTCTTGCAATTGGAAGTCAACTAGTTTAGCCTTGGAAACTTGGCCTCCAAACCTCCGAGGGTTTGAGTAGGTTTTGTGTAGTTACAAGCCATCCATGTTGTGCTGAGACAAGGTTTACCTAGGTTGGGTAAGGTGACAGTTTTTCCCCATCTTGGAGTTCTTTTGTGTTAGATATGTTGCAGATGTGTGTGGTGAAGATTGTGTAGAGGAGTGGGATGGGGAAGATGGAAGGGGTGTTGTGTTGAGTATGCAGAAGAGTGCAAGAATTGTGAGGAGTCAGTGGATCTTGTATTGTTTGGTGGCAGTTGGGATGTTGAAGGGGCAGCAAGTTCCTTTTTCCCATTGATGTGGGGTGGGTTCTTCACAACCATTGGTATGCTCAAGGAAACATCATCTTGTTATGTCATATAGAAGATAATTGATCATGTGCATCGTGTTGGTTCCAGAGGAGAGTTCTTGGGAAGGACTCTGTTCCTATTGTTGGGCCTGGGGTGTTTGATCTGAAGAGTTATATTTACCTATTATACTCTTGTTTGGAGTTTCAGTACTATTTGAAGGGAAAGTTCGATGGGGTCACTTAGTCTTTGCTAGATTTGCAGAGTCTTGAAGAGGTGGGTCATCAAGAGTTGTTTTCCTCCACCCCGTGTTTGGGGGTTGGCAAGATCAGGGTGATCTTGTGAAGCTGCATTGGTTTGGTGTAGCTTATGTAGGCAAGCTTTGTCTACGTGCAGAAGTTGCCAGAGATTCAATTTGTTTCTCAATTTTGTAGCCAGTTAGATTCTTTAGTCGATGATGTTGATCTAGCGATGGTTCCCGCCTAAGCGCCCTTTTGTGTGTGTGATGGGTAAAACCGGAGCGACAGTTGGAACAGTTTGTTGAGGTGAAGATAGTGGGTTACTTGGCAATCTGAAGCGGAGGGAGTTTCTAGTGGTGTTGGAATGGAGTTTTTCAACAAGCTAGGAGTAGGTGAAGCCCTCAAAGTTAAGGTCATGGAGTTTGGCCTTGGTCTCTTAACTCTGAATGGAGCCTAAATAGGGGATATGTTTTCTCTTGGCTTTGGGTTTGAAAAGGAGGCATGTGAATCTCTTGATTCTAGTTTGAGCCTGAAAGGGGATGTGCTTATCTCTTGGTTTTGGGTCTGAAAAAGGGGTTGTTTTGGTCTATTGACTCTGAAGGGAGCTTGAAAAAGGGATGTGTTTATCTCGTAGCTTTGGTCTGAAAAGGGGATGGGTTGGTCTCTTGACTCTTAAGGAAGCTTGGAAATGAGGTGTGTTTATCTCTTAGCTTTGGGTCTGAAAAGGGAACGTGATGGTCTCTTGACTCTGGAATTTTGGATAGAGCCTAGAAAGGGGAAGTGTTGGCCTCTTGGCTTGGATTGGGTCTGAAGAAGGGACGTTAGGTCTGAAGAAGGGATGTGTTAATCTTTTGACTCTGGGTTGAGTTTGAATAGAAGATTGCCCTCATGGGTTCCTGCCAGTGGAGTCGAACCTGTGTCGAGGACGTCGCCAATTTTTAAGTGGGGGAGTCTATGAGGGATGTGTTGCTTCAACATCCCTAACTTCATTCACGAGTTTGGTCTACCTTGATCAAACGAATTGTGAGCTTTCTTTGCACAGTGATTTGGGTGAATGCAAGTCTGAACTATCAAAGTGGTGAAAAGTGAATCATTGTGAAGCTGGTGTGTCGGTCCCAAGTTTATGTGGACTGTGGGCACGTGTCCATGCAAGTGTCGTGCAGGTGTTTGTGAGCAGTTATGTTGTCTCAAATTTCGTGAAGCAGGCGCTGGGTTGTTCTAGGTAGAGAGTAATTAGCCCTAGGGAGCGAATTGTTCATTGTAATCATTCGAGTGGTTCCGAGCATTATCGGCTGAGCCCAACTCAGTGGTTGTTGTGTATGTTGGCTAGTTGGCCCGTTTATTGTACTTTGGACTGGATTGCCCTGAAGAGTTAATAAAATACACGTTACTCCCAGTTTTTTTGCATTGTGTGAATGCTCATGTGTGTTGAGTCGATTTTCCGATCTTTGCAAGTGTGTGTTTTTCTTTTCACTGCTAATTCTCTCTTTATACAAGTTGTTGTCCACTATGTCTATGAATTACTTGTGTAGGTAAACACTGAAAGTGTAATCCATAGTTCTTGTAAGATCCCATCACAATAAAAAATTCAAATTAAAACAAGCGGTGCCGCGTAGGTGCCCAACGCCGGAGAGCTGGCCCCGTGACAATAACCATTTCGGACTACCATTTATGTTTCAACCACTTTTGACTACTATTTATGTTCTAACCACTTTTGACTACCATCTATGTTATATAAGGGAGATGTTTTTATCTTTGGACTAGAGGTTTGTATTGACGGAAATTGGAATTGATCCAATGGATATTAAATACCGGCGTCTCCAAAGAGAGATTCGATACCCTGACTTGTGACTATCATTATTGCTTATTTTTGTAACATTTTCTTGCTGTGTCCCCATTTCGTTTGAAAACTTATTACGAACGTATATGAACAGTCAAAAAGCTGGGCTCACTTGTGCATTAAGTACACTGAGACTCTGCCCATGAGGTGCGAGGCTCTGCTGATGTCAGGGTGCATTTTCCCTGCTCACGTACATGTAAAATTTTATTCAGCGGAGTGCCCTGTCAGCTATACTTTCTACAGCGATTAAAATATTTTAAATTAAAAAAATTGTATTGCAAAATATTTTAATAAAAAATAAAATAATAAAAAGACGTGTCAAGGCATATTTGAATCGGCAAATATTAATTATACAGTTCGAAAGCCCGAAGGCGAACCTAGGCTATGTGCCTATGGAGTGATTTTCCGTTCCCCATCTTCGCCCTACTCTCGTTTCTATTATTATCATATTTTCAACATCATTAACCACTTCTGACTATTATTTCCATTCTATAACGGAGCAGGTACGAAGAGAGATTTGATACCCCACTTGTGACTATCATTATCACTTCTTCCTGGATTGTAGCACTCGTCCAACAAAGCCTTCCCTCAGCAAGTCACATCATATGAAAAATTAGATGCTTACGATTTCTTACTCATATCTAAACCAACATACACTCTGCTTAAAATTACTCCCAAAACCCTTTTACTACCTATTAACTAAGGCTAAATCGACATGACATTGTTATAAATCAATTGTTGATTTTTGTAGCTCAAAATGTGGAATGTGGAATTGTTTTAAAGCAACTCAAGATTAGATATGTTTTAAAACAATTCGAGTTGGATTTTCAGCAACAGTAGTTTCTAGAATGTTTCTGAGTTTGTAAGGATAAGATAAATCCTAGAGTGATTTTATGTGTAAAATAGAAAAGCCAAAGAAAACAAGGAAAGCTTCTTTTTCTTGCATGTTAAGGAAAGCTTCTTTTTCTTGCACGCTAAGTAAAGCAACTAGGCTCTCCTATAAAAGTAAGATCGTTGTAGCAAACTCAAGTATTACATTGTATTTTCGAAAGAAAAGTTTGCTGTTACGCTGAATAAAAGATCCAACATTTGCAGGTTTGTCCCCGCATTGGGGTTTCCTGGGTATATCTGTGTTATTGTCTTTTTGTATTGGCTTTTTGTTATTTTTGCTTCCGTTGTTATTAGTTGTTAATTAACCCAGTTGTATTAATCATTATAAATCAGATTTATGTCTGTGAATTTATTGTGGAATTAATCTGTTGCTGGGTTATAGAAATTAACATGGTATCAGAGCTCTAAACTCTGAATACGAATCCAAGATTTGTAACACAGATTTCAAGAAAAAAATTAGTTCTTTCATCCTCAGTTCTTTTTGTGGCTATGGCAACCAACGTTCGATATGAGGACAGGTTCGTGGGTGTGTCTAACTTCTTGCAGTGGAAGGTTCGGATTACATCTGTTCTCAAAAACAGGTTGTGGATCTATGCTAGCACATAAGTGACTCCACCAACAAATGATCTTGTTGCCTTAGATTCACATGAAGTTAAAAACGCTGTGAAGGTACCACAAAAAGCCACAATAGCACTATGCAGGACGGTCGAAAGACGACTACCAGCAATAGTGTCTAAGATGGTGTGGGAGGCTAAGCCCAACCTGGCCATATCAAGTTGGCAGATGGCACTAGGCTCAAAGGGAGTAAAATATTTGAGCGGAGAGGCGTATGCTAAGTGGGAAGAGGCCAACAACAGGTGCAAGCCGCAGGCCGGGACAAATGAACGCGCGAAAGAACACTCCAGTGGGCACAAATGGGCCAAGGGGCGCACACACATGGCCGTGAAGACAGCGCAAAAGTACACAGCGAACGCGGTAGTTATGGCACATGCCATAAACGGGCTGGAAGCAGTCAGGGCAGGCGCCTCAATGTTTGGTGACGTGAAGATATACAGTCGCATTGCAGCGGCGCTGGGCAGCCATAAGAAGCTACTCAGCCACCCACAGATGTGTGGTAGGCTAGCGTGGAGTGTCGTCAGGCATGCCACAGAGAAGTGTGGGCATATCGGAAGTGTGCTCACGGGAGCTCAATGCTGAAGGAAAGCTTGAGTTCGAAGGTGGCAATGGTGTAACGTGCTGGGTTGATTATTATGGATAGTGGGCTCGCGGACTCGAGCATTCTACAATTGGAAGTCAATTAGTGTAGCCATGTAAACTTGGCCTCCAGTCTTTCAGGGGTTCGAGTAGGCTCAAGCAGTGACAAGCCATCCGTGTTGTGCTGAGGCAGGGTTTTACCCAAGGTTGGGTAAAGTGACAGTTTTCCTACATCTCAGAGTTCTTTGTGCCTGATCCGTTGTAGACGTGCAGGGTGAATATTGTGCAGAGGAGTGGGATTGGGAAGATGAAAGTGGTGTTGGGTCGAATATGCAGAAGAATGCAAGAATTGGCGAGGAGTTAGTGGATTTTGCATTGCATGGTGGCAGCTGGGATGGTGAAAGGGGCAGCATGTTTCTTTTTCCCATTGAAGTGGAGTAGTTTCTTCACAGCCATGGCGTATACCCAAAGAAGCATCACTTTGTTGTGTCACAGTGGGAAGATAATTGGTCATGTTGCATCGCGTTGGTTGATCCAGGCAACCATTCGAGGTGACCATTCGGTGGTAGTTAGGTGGCAGTCAACTCCTCAACTTTTGTATTGTTTTCATTTCATTTTGTCCTCGGTGGCAGTTAGGTGGCAGTCAACTTCTCGACTGTTGTATTGTTTTCATTTTGTTTTGGTCCTTGAGTGATCATATCCTTGAGCGTTGTATTTTCAATGCTGCGAGCGATTATATCCTCGAGCGTTGTATTATTTTAATGCTGCGAGCGATTATATCCTCGAGCGTTGTATTGTTCAGTCATCACCGTTAATTCCTTAAGCCACGCAGTCTCCCAAGGTGGCCTTCAAAAATATGTATAAATATATTGTAACCCGAAAGGGGAGGACGGACATCTCTTCTCAAAGATAAGCATATGTTTTGGCAAGACATCTCTTCTCAGAGATAAGCCTATATTTGTATTGCGAGCCGTAAGTAATACGATGTCTCTTCTTAGAGAGTTCATTGTTATTGTGTTGTTTCTATGCTATTGCAATCTTCGTCAACCAGAACTTCTGAGTTTTGGATCAGTGGTATCAGAGCGGTTTGTCTTGAGAGTGTATGTTCCTGAAGACGAGGTCAGGATACAAGAAACTTAGGTGGAAAGCGACAGAGCTTCCAAATGCTCCACCTGTGCGCCCCAAACGACCTCAAATGGCAGACAACACCGAGACATCTGATCTTTTCAAGGAAATGGTGAATGAAACCCTCCAGTGGCAACAAGCGTAGATGCTCCAATAATTTGCTCAAATTCTTCAAACACTTCCAATGGGAAATTCTGGCTCCACAGCTACACATCCAAGCTCCTCATCGAGAGAGCTTCCTTTCAGTGCCCCGACACCCTTCAAGGTTCAGGGAAATTTTGATATTCCCACATTTGAAGGCAAAATCAATGCCGATGCGGTGGAAAATTGGTTGGACCAACTGTCGTCCTACTTCTTGATAAATAAGTTCACCGATGGAGAAAATATCACTTTTGCTCTTTTGAAATCATCATTGCCCGTGAAAAACTGGTGGGAAGTGTACAAAAAGAGGTTCAATTCAGATATCATTGGCCTTAGGTTGGAACCCACTTGGGATGATTTTACGAAAGCAGTAAAAGAAGAATATTATCCCCTCGGCGCGTATGATGATCTGTACATACAGTGGCAACAACTCCACCAAGGCAAGGACCAATCTGTGCAAGATAACACAGATGTTTTTCATTCTTTGTCTGCAAGACTGGGTATTGAAGACAGTGAGAAACATAAAACTCTCAAATATCGTGGTGGACTACAATGGTACATCCGGGGGGAGATGGATCTCTTCAATTTGGAAACCATTGGTGAGGCATACAAGTTCACAGTAAAGATTGAGCAGAAGCATGGAAGAATGTATATAAAAAATTAGTCTTCAAAATGGAAAAGTGATAAAGAAGGTCAAAATTGGAAGCAAAAGGAAGGAAAGACTGAGAAGTGGTGTGGTTATCACAAACCTGGAACTCACTCCAAAGAAGAATGTGGAGCTATCAAATCACTGCTTTTTGAGTCGCCATCCTCAACTCTACTGCTCTACCTCATACAGACCCTGTAGTCAAAGAGGTTGAGGAAGAAATTATGGATGCTGATCCTGAAGCCATTGTAGCTTCATCACAGACACACGACGAGATGTTAGATGACAAGGAAAGGTTGTTTCACTCTAAGTTATGGGTGAAAGGTAAGCCTCAACATTTCATTCTTGATAGCGGAAGTCAAAAGAATTTAATCTCTACTAATGTTGTGAAAAGCCTAAATCTGTCCATGAAGCCTCACCCAAAACCATACAGTATTGGATGGTTGAGCCCAGGGAGAGACCTCCGTGTCACCCACCAATGTCTTCTCTCATATGCAATACAACCTTTCCAAGATGAGGTCTTATGTGATGTGGTCAATCTAGATGTTTGTGATGCACTCTCTGGTCAGCCATTCATGTATGATTGAAATGGTATATACGAATCAAGAACTAGACGGATCACTCTCACTCTTGGAACACGGCACTACAGGGTACCAGAAGTACCACCTTCCACATCTGTCTCTCTGCTTAGCACCAAGAAATTTGTTTTCATGGTGGTCAAGCCACAGGAATCCATTGCAGAGGTCAAATCTTTCTGTGTGGGCCTGCAAGCTGTTCCTTCTGAAGCCGTAACCAAACCTTGTCACCCACAGCAAAATGGTCTGCATCCAATATTCAATGTGGAGCTCCTCAAACCATATCACCCACCTCTATTGGACACTTCAGTTGTGGCAGAACAACTAGACATTAATGAGCTTGATCCACAGAGTCTTGCTCCGGTAGAAGAGGATCAGATTGTGGATACTTGGATGAAGACAACAAGAGGACGCTCTATTCCACTATATCGAGTTGTCAGGAGAGGCCAGCCTAGCCACCAAGGTGAGTGGCTCACAGCGAATCACATCAAGACACAGCTACCCCACCTGATGGGGAATCTTGACGCAATGGAGACCATTGCTCTTTAAGGAGGGAGGAATGATCCAAGCAACCATTCGAGGTGACCATTCGGTGGCAGTTAGGTGGCAGTCAACTCCTTGAATTTTGTATTGTTTTCATTTCATTTTGTCTTCAGTGGCAATTAGGTGGTAGTCAACTCCTCGACTGTTGTATTGTTTTCATTTTGTTTTGGTCCTTGAGCAATCATATCCTCGTGCGTTGTATTTTCAATGCTGTGAGCGATTATATCCTTGAGCATTGTATTGTTTTCATTCTGTGAGCGATTATATCCTCAAGCGTTGTATTGTTCAGTCGTCACCGTTAATTCCTCGAGCCACGCAATCTCCCAAGGTGGCCTTCAAAAATATGTATAAATATATTGTAACCTAAAAGGGGAGGACAGACATCTCTTCTCAGAGATAAGCGTATGTTTTGGCAAGACATCTCTTCTCAGAGATAAGCCTATATTTGTATTGTGAGCCTTAAGTAATACGACGTCTCTTCTCAGAGAGTTCATTGTTATTGTGTTGTTTCTGTGCTATTGCAATCTTCATCAACCAGAACTTCTGAGTTTTGGATCATTGGTTCCAGAGGAGAGTTTGTGGAAGAATTTTGTTCCTACAGATGGGCCTGGGATGTTTGATCTGAAGAGTTGTCTTCTGCCTGTTATACTCTTGGTTGAGAGTTTCAGTACTGTTGGAGGAAAGTTCGATGGGGCACTTAGGCTACTGGAGTTGCAGAGTCCTGAAGAGGTGGATCATCAGGAGCCGTTTTCCTTCACCCCAGTGTTCAGGGTTTGGCAAGATCCGCATTGATCTTGCGAAGTTTCATCAGTATAGTGTAGCTTGTGTAGACAAGCTTTGTCTACTTGCTGAAGTTGCCAATGATTCAGTTGGAGTCTCCATTTTGTAGCCAGTCCATTTTCCTACATAGTTCATTGGAGAGATGGGTGAGTATATCCATGCTTTCCAAAGCCTTTTGTAGGAGGTTCCCAACATGTCGAAGGCAGATAAGTTATTTCAGTTTACTCAAGGTCTTTAGCCATGGGCTCAGGAGGAGCTCCGTCACCATGAAGTGTCCAATTTTAGCGAAACAATTGCTGTATCAGACCATCTCTTGGATTATAGAGAGGGTTATTCATCTAGAAACACCTAGGGCCCTTGCACACCCAGCAGGGGTGGCGCTGGTAAGGGGTGGAGCAAGTCTTCGGGGAAGCCAGGAGGTGACCAGGGAAGGGAGACTACTTTGGTGCCGTCAGAGGGATCTTGTAAGTCTTGGAGCACTTCTACGAGTGGCGAGATGAAGTCACAGGGTGGACGATCAAGTGGGAAGCAGTCCCGTTTGAGGTGTTGGATGTGTGGTGGGAATCACTACAACCGAGATTGTCCGAATCGGTAGGTTGGTGTTTGAAGTTCAGAAGTGGATAGTGAAGCTCAATTACATTCTTACGGACGAACAAATTGCAGATATCCTGACGAAGGTCTTGATGAAGAGCAAGTTTGAATTCTTCAGGGACAAGTTGGGTGTGGTGTAGAACACCTTCCTTGCTAAGAGGGAGTGTTGATTTTTGTAGCTCGAAAGGTGGAATGTGGAATTGTTTTAAAGCAACTCAAGATTAGATATGATTTAAAACAATTCGAGTTGGATTTTTAGCAACAGTAGTTTCTAGAATGTTTCTGAATTTGTAAAGATAAGATAAATCCTAGAGTGATTTTATGTGTAAAATAGAAAAGCCAAAGAAAGCAAGGAAAGCTTCTTTTTCTTGCATGTTAAAGAAAGCTTATTTTTCTTGCACGCTAAGTAAAGCAGCTAGGATCTCCTATAAAAGTAAGATTGATGTAGCAAACTCAAGTATTACATTATATTTTCGAAAGAAAAATTTGCTGTTAGGTTGAATAGAAGATCCAACATTTGCAGGTTTTTGCCCGCATTGGGGTTTCCTGGGTATATCTGTGTTATTGTCTTTTTGTATTGGATTTTTGTTATTTTTGCTTTCGCTGTTATTATTTGTTAATTAACCCAGTTGTATTAATCGTTATAAATCAGATTTATGTTTGTGAATTTATTGTGGAATTAATCTGTTGCTGGGTTATAGAAATTAACATCAATGATGTGTTGTCCTTTGGTGGGAACGAGCGGTGCAAGTGATAACGCCATTGGATTGAAAATATAAGGTATTTGTGTGCACATCGAGCAGATAAAAGAGCATTTTAACGCACTTCTAATCTGTTATATTTCTTTGACAATTGATTGTAGTACTGGTCTAATTATGGCCTCTTTCATTAATACATTTCTTTCACAATTGTGACAAATATGCAATGCTTTCTTTTTCACTTTTAAATTGTCTGTACTCGTTCAATTGTAGCTTTCATTAATACATTTCTTTGACAATTGTGACAGATATATAGTACTTGTTTTCAATTTTAGATTGTCATATGCATTCAATTATGACTTCTTTATTAATATATTTCTTTGACAATTGTGTTAAATATATAATATTTTTCACTTTTAAATTATAATATTTATCCAATAAAGAACTCCATTACTTAGTTATGTGATATAGATAATTAGATGTTTATTATTTAGTTCTTATTAGTGTTGGAGGGTATATTAAAGTATTCAATTTGCTTTAACCATCGATTAAAGTTTGCCTTCTTCACTAATCAAAATTTATTGTTTTTTGTATATGGAAAAATTTACAATTTTACAAAAGTTAAGTAATGCATTTTTTAACAAAAATCATGAAAAAAACATTTATCTATATTGCAATTGGTCAAAATTGTTTACATATTATTTATGGAAGGAGTGTTGACATCATCAACAATAACTAGAATAAATGCATTGTCCTTTACTTTTTATGTGAAAATTAAAAATAAGACGAGAGTCTTTCCCAGATTCCAATATCCATACACAACTTTGACTTAGGCTTCATGCTTCATGTTCTGCAACACTCACATTGCAGAATTCACTCCTCAATCGATGACATCCCATTGTCAGGCCTAAAAGCTTCTTTACATTCAGTCAGGGGATTGTAGAAGGATAATAAGATCCTACGATCTTGTAATGCTTGGTGCCCAGATCCAGACTTGTGGCATCATATGTTGCATTCGAGAGCATTTTTTTACTAGCTGATAACTATGGATTGGTTGTCTAGTTCTGGTCTCATTCCCCAGACATTTGATGGTGCCAGAGATGACATGACTGAGCAACTTGGATTGATATGGGAGCAGATAAGAACACCCATTATTGTTCCATTGCTGAAGGTGGTTGTTGTTATCTGTTTGGCCATGTCTGATGTTGTTTGTGGAGAGGGTCTACATGACTCTGATGATAGTGTTGGTGAAACTATTTGGTAAGAGGCCTGAGAAAAGATACATGTGGGAACCCCGTCAAGGATGACATAGACCTTGCGAGCAGTGCTTATCACATGGTTCTGGTCCAGATTCCTATGTATAACGAGAGAAATGTCTCGATCTCCTACTTGGGTTCTGTACATGTATCTAAGTGTTGGACTATTATGTGTTTGAAGCAAGTGGGTGTGAAATGTGCCAAAAAGTGGTTTAAGCATATATGCAGAATGTGGTATATGCTCATGATTGAATGAATGGATGGATGCAGGTGTACCAACTTTCCATTGGAGCAGCATGTGGCCTCTCATGGCCTTCAGACCAGATCATTATCCAATTCCTAGATGATTCCATTGATCCAACCATCAAGTTCTCTGGGGCATTTTTGTCCGAGGATTTCTGAGATGCATTTCTTTCAGCATTTGGTTTAGGACATGGAGCAAGTTTAGACCTTTCCAGTAATTCTTGGTTATTTGTTTCTAGGTGTCTGATACATAAGTGTATTGAACGTAGGCCATTGAATAGATCAATTGGTATTCTTTTTTGGTCACTTTGTTAATCTTTTTTTGGTAGACACTGTTATAGTAAATCTATTGGATTCACTTATATCACAGTTCACTGCAACTAGATTTTGTTTTAGTGGATGCCTTACCTAAAAATATTAGGTTACAATTGAATAGTTGGGTTCTTAGCCTCTCACTGATTGTTTTCCTCCTTGGTATAAATCTATTGTTATTGATAGTGCATTGAGCACAATTCAAGCCTTGCTGGCTTTTAACTAGTTGTTGTAATGTATTATCCAATTTTCTTATTGATGCAGGATATGGTGATGATGAAGTGCCGGAGGAGGGCTAGCAAAGGCATAAACAACAGGAGTGGCTATGAAGTGAGAGACAACAGGAGTGTCTATAAAGCTAGTGCTCTCAAGGAGGGAATGAAAAAGAACTATGATAAGGATTGTGATTTTGTAGCCATATTTGATGTAGATTTCCAACCAGAACCATATTACCTATGGAGAATTGTCGCTTTTCTGATTCACTATCCTGAATTGGGCTTGGTGCAAGCCCGTTGGAAATTTTGTACGGAGTTATTATCTTAAGATCTACTCAGTAATTTTTAGCCATGTGAGGTTCAAAAATGACCTTTCTTTTAATTTTTCTTTGGGATATTTTAGCTTAATATTGTCTTAATTAGTGAGGTGTTGACTAGGGATTCATTCATTATGAGTTGTAAAGCATAAGGGCTTTACTTTTTCAGGCATGTACCTTTTCCTCCTAGTGGGTAGAACCGGATTTCCATTGAATGAACTGTGACTACATGAATAACATGTTGAATTACCTCAGTTAGCTAAACCCTTTTGGTTAGTTTTCTTTTGGAGCACAATAATCAATGTTTACCAGACAAGTTCAGGTGAATATTTCAGAGTCTCACATCATGCTGCAGGCCGGTTGTATGTTAGGAAGACCCCTGGCACAATCTTCCATTGATGGCCAAAAACACCTTACCGAATCAATGGTTCAGATTCATCAGCATGCTCTTTGGTTTGCCACATATCCTCCTCCTGTCAACTCTTATTGTAGTCGGTGTACTTGTGTGACACATCTCTATGGTGGGATTTAAGGATTATCTTTTGATTTTTTTCCATCTTAACATAATAGTTAGATGAGTTACTCTCAAATATTTACAAGATGCAGGCCATTTTCACAAGGGAAAAATAACTTATTGATTCTGTGACAAACTCGTAGCAGGTGTATGCTGAAAGTAAAAGAATAACAATAAAATATATTAAAAAAAAAATTAGCCTAAATCATAAATTATAACTTATAAACCTATGATATTTTAAATTATCCTAACCTATGGCTTTGAAAAGAACGTTAAAACTTCATCATCATAAGCTTTTGAATCAGTTTTAAAGGAACAAAATATTCTGGTGAGAAACATCGCCCAATTCTATCCCTTTCCAAGTTGCAATCAAATTATCTTAGAATATCTCTCTCTTGCCTAACATCTCTGCTTTTTTTCCTCTTTGGAAATCATCTTCTTTTTGGCATGATATGGTAAATGACATACCTTAGTGACTTTTTAGCACGTGGAAATCATTTTTCACCCTCAGGATTTTTTTTCTCTTTTTTATTGTTAGTATTTAAGATTTTTTTTTAAAAGTCAGGGAGTTTCATGCATGCTATTTCATTTTCAGATGCATATCAATCACTTTCACAAGCATACCAATATAATATGTAAGGGAGTTTCATGCATGCTATTTCATTTTCAGATGTATAACAATCACTTTCACAAGCATACCAATATAATATGTTTGTACATATGCATCATAAAATTAAAACTTAAACCCTGACTCAACAATCAATTTCTTTGTTTCTAACATACCTATTTATTGTTTCAGCCAATTTTGCAGAATTGCATTTGTGTTGCTTCAAGATCATGGCTAGTTCAATTATGTTCTAGTGGTTAAGGATTTTTGATAATGGCAATATGAACTTAGAATTTATTGATTATCAAGTTGCCTCTTGATATAACATGATTTCTATTTTCAATGGCTTTTATAATTTTTATCAGGGTCATGTAAAGCCCTTAATCTCTCCAGAACGGCCGCAGTCCATTGGGACAGGTCATGCTGTAGGAAAAAATAGAGCAAAAATTTTAGATAATAAAGAAAATAACAGAAATAAAATGAGACGGACTCAGATTGCTATGGCAATCATGAAAAGAAAGGTTTCATTAATATTCTTGATTCTGTATCTTAAAAATTATGATAAGGATACATAAATAGAATGAAAACAGAGAAAGAACTTGACTAAACTCATCTTTAACTGTTTGAATGAACTAATCTTAAAATGCTACTGCATGCAGACTGAGCAAGGACTAAGACTAAAAGGTAAACTACTGTTTAACTGCAGATGAGCTAAGACCAAAATAATTAAGCATGCAGACTGCGCTAAGACAAAAATATCGATCATGCAAACTACATGCATGAAGGGGGAAACAATAAGTTAAACACTGAGTGGAGAAATTATCTCCAGTGTGCTGCAGTTTCTAACACTCCCCCTTAATTTCTACCACTAACTACTTCAACATTTACAACACCTAAATTTTGTCTTAGATAATTAAAGGTCTCATTTGCTAATGCCTTTGTGAATATATCTGCCAATTGGTCTTCAGATCCGCAAAAATCCAAATGGATTTCTCCATTGTTCACTAACTCTCTGATAAAATGAAATATTGTATCAATGTGCTTGCTCCTTTTGTGAAAAACATGGTTTTTTGATAATGCAATTGCTGATTTGTTGTCACAAAAGATTGGTGTTGACTCCTTCTATGCTTGTAATAAATCTGTCAATACTCTCCTCATCCAAGTTGCTTGACATGCTGCTGATGTGGCTGCTACATATTCTACTTCAGCTGTTGAAAGTGTCACTATATGTTGCTTTTTGGATGCCCATGTGACCACACCTGTTCCAAAAAGAAAGGCATGTCCAGAAGTACTCTTCCTGTCATCAATGCTACCTGCAAAATCACTATCAGTATAACAAATCAAACCAAAATCATTAGTTGTGAAATATAAAATTCCACATATTGTTGTCCCTGCCACATATCTCAATATCTTTTTTCCAACTTGCCAATGTGAGTCTTTTGGTGACTCCATGAATCTAGAGATTAAACTGACCCCATACATAATATCTAGTCTTGTAGCTGTAAGATACATCGAACTACCAACTAGTCTTTTGAATGTTGTAGAATCAACATTAGACCCTTTGTCTTATTTGCTAATTTTGGTCCCTATCGCAACTGGTGTAGGTGCTGATTTACAATTCAACATCTTAAACCTCCTTAACACATCCTTTGCATATTTAGTTTGACAAATAAATATTTCTTTATTTGATTGTACAACTTCTATGCCCAAAAAGTACTTCATTAATCCCAGATTTGTCATTTCAAATTCTTTTTTCATTTTTGATTCAAATGTGTCTACATACAAATTTACAGTAAAAATCAAATCATCTACATACAAACACACAATCACAATCTGACCTTCTTTGTTGATTTTTATGTACAATGTAGGCTCACTATTGCTTCTGCTGAATCCATTATTTGTCATGTATGAATCAATCCTACTATACCATGCTCTTGGTGCTTGCTTGAGACCATAGAGGGCCTTCTTCAATTTGTAGACTTTTTCTTCATGTCCATGCACTTCATACTTGGTGGCTGTTTCACATACACTTCTTCATCTAGGAAACCATTCAAGAAAGCTGATTTGACATCCATTTGATATACATTCTAATTATTTTGTGCAGCTATTGCTAAAACCATTCTAATAGTATCAAGTCTAGCAACTAGAGCAAATGTTTCATTATAATCAATTCCATGTTCTTGTACAAAACCTTTTGCTACTAACCTTGCCTTGTGATTTTCAACATTTCCTTCTGCATCAAATTTGGTATTATAAACCCATTTGACTCTTATGCAATCCTTACCTTCAGGTAGATTAATTAGATCCCATGTTTGGTTTCTTTCAATGGCATTCATCTCTTCATCCATTACTTTTATCCAATGTTCCTCATTAACTGCTTCTTCATAATACATAGGATCATGAGAGAAAAGAGCAAAATTTGAACATAAATCTAACTTCTCTTCTTCTTGATTATAAATCTCATTTAAGTTTCTCATTTTCTTACCTTTAAATCTTGATCTTAAAGTGGCAAGAGTTGGATCTGATTCATCACTTGTGAATTTGGAGTAGGATGACATGCATGACCAGATGATTCACCTTGTGTTAAGCTCCTAGGTGTTCTTATTGGAGTGCTTGTTCTTGCTTGTGGAGAGGTTTGATCACCTTGATCACCTTGCAAATTTTGTTCTTCAGATTCTTTTTCATTTTGGGGAATTGGTGCTCCAATTGTGATGGTTTTATCAATGCTACCATCCCATGCTTCTTCTTCCTTAAATTCCACATCTCTGCTAATAATCACTTTCTTTGAAATAGGGTTATACAACTTATAAGCCTTTGATTCTTCACTATATCCAATAAAAATGAATTTCTCACCTCTATCATCAAGTTTTCTTCTCAATTTAGATGGTATAAGAGAATATGCAATACAACCAAAAATTCTGAAATGATGTACACTATGCTTCTTACCACTCCAAGCTTCTTGTGGAATTCAATCTCTGACACTCTTTGTTGGGCTTCTATTCAGAATATATACTGCACATGCTACTGCTTCTACCCAATATTCATTTGACAAATGTTTGGCCTTCAACATGCTTCTAGCCATCTCTATGATTGTTCTATTCTTCCTTTCTGCTACACCATTCTGCTGTGGTGTGTACCTTGTAGTCAGTTGCCTTTTAATGCCATGATATTTGCAAAAATCTTGAAATTCATTAGACATATATTCACATCCTCTATCTGATCTAAGTACCTTGATGCAAAGGCCACTCTGATTTTCAACCATAGCCTTGAATTCTTGAAATTTTCCAAAGGCTTCAGACTTATTTTTGAGAAAATATATCCAAGTCTTTTTGCTAAAATCATCAATGAAGGTTAGAAAATAAGAACTACCTCCAAATGATGGAATTTGCATTGGTCCACATAAATCACTATGGACTAGCTCCAATATTACCTTTGCTCTATATGAGGCTCCTACTGGAAAGCTCTCTCTATGCTGTTTTGCCAGAATGCAACTTTCACATGAACTTCTTGGCTGTTCTATTGGTGGTAATCCCTTCACCATATTTTTCTTTTGTAACAAATTCAAACCTCCAAAATGTAAATGTCCATACCTTAAGTGCCATAGCCATGATTGGTCTAGATGCATGGTTTTGAAGTAGGTTTCCTCTTCTCCTTGGATGCACTGAATTTGAAGAGGGAACATCTGATTCTTGGTCATCTCCACTTTTCCTATCAACCTATCATTTAGAAATTTGTCTAGTATTGTGCAAACATTATCCATAAAAGATACTCTGTAACCTTTTTGTACTAACTATCCAACACTCATAAGATTATGCTTCAGTCCAGGTACAAAATAAACATCAAGAATAAATCTTCTTTCACCATTTTTTGCCAAAACATTTATTACTCCTTTACCCATTACATCCACTTTGTTATCATTTCCTAATTTCACTTCAAATTTTACAGAATCATCAAGACTAGCAAAGAATTCTTTATTCCCTGTCATATGGTTACTGCATCCACTATCTAAAAACCAAATATCTCTAGCATTTTCTTAAGCAACATGACAAGTGAGAAATAAGCTTCCAGAATTAGAACTAGATTCATTTGTGTAATTAGCATTCTTCTTGTCCACATCTCCTTGTTTCTTTCTGCATTCACTTGCATAATGTCCATATTTTTTGCAGTAATAACATTGAATGTTAGATTTATCAAACCTCTGTGAATTTTGCTGAAAGTGATTGTTGCCACGTCCTCTATTGTTGTCGTTTTGATTATTGTTTTCACCTTGATCTGGATTGTTCCTTCCATTTCTATCTCTGCCTCTTCCTCTAAAGTTTGACCTTCCTCTTCCTCTTCCTCTACCAAATGATACCTGAGACTTGAAAGCATTCTCAAAAGAAGTATTATTATTCCTATTCATTCTGGATTCATGTGTTAACAAAGATCCCATTAATTCATCTACTGATAACTGTTCCAAATCCTTGGTTTCCTCAATAGTTACAACTATTGCATCAAATTTGCTGGGTAAACTCCTGAGTATTTTTTTTATGATCTTCTGATCTATTATTGTTTCTCCATTAGATCTAATTTGATTCACTATGTTCAATACTTGACCCATAAACTGGTCTATAGACTCTGAATCATTCATTTGCAAATTTTCAAAACTTCTCCTAAGAGATTGTAATTTAGCTATTTTCACCTTTGTATTACCTTTATAGGTGGTCTCTAAGATTTTTCATGCCGACTTGGATCTCATTGCTATTGCAACTTTGGAAAAAATAGATTCATCCATTACCTATTGGATTAGAAATAGAGTTCTTGCATCTTTTTTCTTATTCTCTTTAAGCTCTTTCTTTTGTGCTCGAGTTAATGCCTGATGGGCAGCCTCATCCTGTGGTTCTACAAAACCATTCTCTACCAAATCCCAAACATCTTGTGAGCAAAACAATGTTCTCATTTTAATTGCCCAAAAATCATAATTCTTACCATTGAAAATGGGAATCTGGAGCTGAGAAATGCTGTTGTTTGTTGCCATGTCTCAAGCCACCCTTGGATGGATGGTGAGAGGATCTGCAGGGAAACCAAGAAGCTACAAAATTTGAATCAAAACCTCTGTAGGATGCCGTGCTCTAATTTGCTAGACTACCGCTTCCACCCTTTTTTTTTTTAAATACCTTCCGACGCTTATGTTTACATCTCAATTCCTTTGGTTCACGTCCATGCTGGCTACGCTTTCTCCACTTGGGCGCTTCCTGCCAATGGACTGGTAGCATTGGTCAAATCATTAATGCGTTGGTCTTTCTTCCAACAGACTAGCAGCGTCGATCCCTTCTTTAATGAGTTGGACTATTCTACGCCACTGCTGTGCTACCAAAAGCTCTTTTCCAACTGGCATCGAGCCTTCTCCTTGTTTACTCAGGTTGCAGGACGTCAGACTTTCAACTGCTGTGCTCTGCCTGGGCACTTCAACTTCTCTTCTCTCCCTTCAACGCTTCTGGTCGTTGTTACTCTAACCTAGATGCTGACTGCTCTGCGCACTTCTTCTCGCCCCCTAGCTCTGATACCAATTTGTAGGAAAAAATAGAGCAAAAATTTTAGATAATAAAGAAAATAACAGAAATAAAATGAGACGGACTCAGATTGCTACGACAATCATGAAAAAAAATATTTCATTAATCTTCTTGATTCTGTATCTTAAAAACTGCGATAAGGATACATAAATAGAATGAAAATAGACAAAGAACTTGACTAAACTCATCTTTAACTATTTGAATGAACCAATCTTAAACTGCTACTGCATGCGGACTAAGCAAGGACTAAAACTGAAAGGTAAACTACTGTTTAACTGCAGATGAGCTAAGACCAAAATAATTAAGCATGCAGACTGCGCTAAGACAAAAATATCAATCATGCAAACTGCATGCATGAAGGGGGAAACAATAAGTTAAACATTGAGTGGAGAAATTATCTCCAGTGTGCTGCAGTTTCTAACACATGCATACAACTCAACACAACAATCTCAGTCCCCTGTCAGTAGTATGCAAGGCAATATTTCTCCATTTTTACAGATTGGATCTCAGCATTTTGTTGAACAGAGGGAAGCATTCCCAGAAAGACATGGCCAACCAGAATGCCAATATTACATGAAAACATGGGACTGCAAGTTTGGAACAACTTGCACATATCACCACCCTAAGGAAAGGATTGCACAGTCACTGACATGTATGCTTAGTTTGCCAGGGCTGCCTTTGAGTCCTGTGAATTCTTAAATTTGTCTTTGGAACTGCATTGCAATTATTCAAGCAAATTGGTATCTAAGAAGTAAAATCCACTGCTGTACTTTATCCAAATATAGATGTTTTGCATTTTATTTCTAATCTTCAAACTTCTACATTTTGTTTACCTTTTCTTTTTGGTTTCAAATAAGACCAACCTGCATGCACATTCTATACCCAGTATGGCATCTGTAAGTTTGGTCCCACTTGCAAATATGATCATCCATTGCACTGGACATGAAACTCAAGGATGACTTGGAACGTTTGAAGAAAATCAGGTACTGTTGCATGATTCATGACCTGATAGTTTTCTGTGAATTTAGGTTGTCTTTGATATTGTTTAAGGTTTTCTTTGACAAGATAGTTGATATTAATCTGAGTTGCTTGTTGTTTAGTTTGTTAGTTACAAATGCTTGTATATTTTTTGAGCTCATTCATGGTCTCTACGAAAAAATGCTACTTGAATAAATCTATTGTAAATGACTAGAACTAGAAGTAATAAGTTAAAAATTTAAGAACTATAATAGATTGTGTATTTTTAAATAAAAATCCACCAGGCCTTGTCAGGGTTTGATTTCTCTTAAATTTTAGCCTATTATTAATGACGTTTATCTGCTATTTTTCAACCATAACATATGATAAATACGGAGAACAAAGGACATTATAACTATCATTTTTCAAATCTAATTTTTCGGTATCCTTCGTGGTTAAACTCTTATACTTTTGCACACATAATGCCAATTGTGAACTGTTCCATTGCTCAAGAATATGTTTGATCTTTTATGTTCTATTTTGTTATGATGCACATGAATCTGCATGTAGTCGATCTCATCTTTGCAGCACTCAGGTTTGCTGCCCTATGTTTTCATCAAAATGTTAATTAGTTAATATGCACGTGTTAGAGCTTTTCACTTGTTGGTTGATCTATATATGGGCGAGCTAGGGACTAACTATTCTATGTAGTTTCAAGACGAGTTTTTTTTTCGGCTAAATCTTTCAGCCAGTTGCTGGCAGGAAACTTACATGAACTGAGTTTGATAAGGAAAAACACTAGTCTATGGGAAGGAAAAAACTATCCTATGCTAAAGAAAACACAACAGCTTATAATTAGTCATTGTTTAAAGTTGTATGTCATGTAGAGAATTATGAGTATGACGACAAGCTGTTTTTAGAAAGCTGTTGATAAATACTCCTTGTTTTAGTGGAAGGTGGACTACATTGACAAATACTTATAAAGGACTGCATTAACAAATACTTGTAAACTATCATCAAGTACTAGTTTTCCTCGAATAATAGATTCAAATTCCCTGAAAACATTTCTGTGACGACTCCATTGAAGAAAATTCTCCAGGCTTGGAAACAGACCATGAAGCGTGACATTTCCATGACATCTAAAGTTAACATAAAGCTACTTGTTAATTTTGTTCCTTATTTCTGTTCGCATTATTAATTATTTAACAGTTATTGCTTCAAGGCACTGTGTTCCTCTCTTATTTTAGACTGTTAATTTTAATTTCTACCATCACTTGTTCAGGAATCATTGTGGTCTTTGTCATTATTGGGGTATGCGAGTGCACAGACAACATACAAAGACCACAGGTCATAGAGGAAAAACTGTTGGTGTCTCAAGAAAGCGTTGAGCAAGAAAACTTTCTGGAGAAAAGAAATTTTAGATGTGGCTTCATATTGTTATATTTTCTTTTTTATAGGTGCTTTATGTTGTATTTTTTGTCTTTGCAATGGGTGTTTAGAGGTTGTAAGGCTTTGTTTTTTCACTTATTAATCTCAAAAAACTTTCAAAATTCTACTTACATTTTGTAAAACTCATCTTGAAAAGGAAGTAGGTTGAATGTTTGCTACAAAGAAATATTTTTGCATCATCTATGTCGTTGACATTTTTTGTTTCTGCATCTTTCAATGATAAACAAACAACTTCAATCTGGATATTATTGTCTTAATTATTTTCAATTGATAGGAGTGTTTTGGTTTTATCCATTTGGAAATTACAATTGGGCTGGATGACAAATAGCGTGAGCATAATAGCACCACCCTTAATAGTTGCTCCATTTTTATACAATTTGTTCAGCTAATGGTTTGTGTTAATGCTTTTGCTTTGTATAATGAAACGTTTTATTTTTAATCCTCTCAATTCCAAACTAAATAGAAACAAATAATATCGAGAACAAAGATTATGACAATAATGATGGGTTCACACCTTTTCCCCAAATCATCTCTTAGTTTTTATAGTAGTTTTACAAGATACTAATTTTACAACAAACTAACATTTATTTTAATATATTTTTAAATTATTATGAGAATAAAAAAGAGTAATGCTCATTCCAACAATCAAGACTTGTGCCAACAAATAAAAACAGGGATGATACTCAAGTATTGATCCTCATTCTAATTAAAACAAGGACAATGATACTCAAATGTTGATACTCATTACAATGCAAGATATATCTTAATGGACACAAATGACCAACAAAACTGCAATCATTCCTTTAAGATTGGCTGCTTTGAGCAATTTAAACCAATCATTAGAAAAAAAAATCATGATAAGATTTGTTTTAAAAAATTCACATATAGGACTTGTGTTAAAACTCTTCTTAGGGTTCATGGTTCTGACTTCTCTTCTCTCAATGTAGAAGGACTGTTTGTGTAAACTTATAAAATATATGAAATAATAATTATTTAAAGATATTAAGATTATAAATGCCTTTATTGAATTTGGTAAAGTGTTAACTTCAAAATAGCTTGGCATAATATGTCATAACACTCAAAACAATATTTTTAGGATTGTATAGGATTGCTTGGAGGTTCATAACAAATGTTATCTATTCATACTTATTTTCTTATGATGCATGATTAGAAATAGATGAAATTAATGTAGATCATACATTTTCTGTAATTCAATATTATTAAACTAAAAGATACAAATAAATTATATCTACAATAAATTATATCCTATTGTATTGAACTCTTTTATATTTTAAGATTGAGTGGGCATATTTTACCTTAAGAGTATTTTTAAAGTTAATGAATTTTTTGCTGCATTAACACCTTCATATGAACCCTCTTACATCATATTTTACATGATAGAGCTAATATGCTTAATTATTTTCAATTAGGATTGATAATTAGAAGTATCTAATACCAATCATGACCAACAACAACATGTATTCATTTAAGGTTACACTTCTCTCATGATACTTGAAGTTGTCCCCTTTAAAAATTTAATCAAATTAGAGAAGCAACATATACTTTGATTTTTGAGTGTCAAATACAAGAACTTAAGCATCCTAAATTTTTATACTTAAAACTATGCTTTTTTTTTTTATTTGTTATATATAACAAATGGAGGATAATAATATTAGAACTATTTCCATCTTAAAGATACATTATGAAGCCTATAACCTTCTCTTTTAAAGATGCACTACGAAGATCTTCAACCTTCTTTTCAGGGAAGCAACATGAAAGCCTACAACTTCCTCATTTTAAAAATATATTGTAAAAGAGCAAACCGTTTTCATTTTAAAGATGCATCAACATTTTATTTTTAATCCATAAAATTATATCTGTCACAATTGTAATAAAGAGTAGTTGACATCACTATCAATATGCTCTTAATAATAACTTATCAACTTTGTAAATTGACTTTTGATAATTTTTTTTTAAAATGTCAATCATCTATAATGAGAAGACAATATTCTTCTTTAAAGGGTAAAATAATATGTATTGCATTCATAATATAGAGGAGTTAATATCACTATCAATTTGCACTTAATAACACCTTAACATCAACTTTTTGAATTGACCTTAATATTTTTTTGGAAAAAAATCAAGCATTAGTATAAATGATATGACAAAATAACACAACCTTCATGAGAGCCTACAACCTTCTTATTTTATAAATACCTATATAAGAAGAAAATAATTTTAGTTAAGTGCCTAACAAACCTTCATACCTTTGATCTCCATCCATATAGAGACTAGTGGGTGGGTGCATCCATGCATCGCTCATCTCCAACTACAACAATTGTATCCTCTTAGCCAATGATACCGACATCACCATAGCATGGAAAAGTTGTAACTTGTCTTTGTCTATCATTTTAGAGATACATTACATGAGATTATAATTCTATTTAGACCAATGATAAAAGATAATTTTAGTAGTTTTAAAAATACTTTAATATTAAAATTAAAATTTTTAATTATAAAAAAGATGAGTTCTAATGATAATAGTCAAATGAATAATATTATGAACCAAATGTATTATACAAAGTTACATCAATTTCTTACTTGACCTAACTTCAATATGCATAGTGTTTATTCTAAGCATTCATTTGCCCTACCATTTAGATCCACAAACCACAAGATATTATATTTCATTTACAAGTCAATCAAACCCCATCAAGGTCTTTCAATCCATTTCTAGGTCACTCAGACCCTTTAATAAATTGAATATGGGGTCTTTTCTAGATAATATATTAAAGTTTTTTTCCTTTAGGTTAGTTTTTTAGTTTGAAACCTTGAGGCTATCTTAACGCTTTTTATATAGGTTATGTTGTGTGAGGAGTTGAAATCGTAACCTTCTTTGTCACATGTTTGGATATTGTAGGTACTGGTCTAGCCATATATTCTTCTCTAAGACCAAATGATCCACATGCCTTTTACTTTGATTGTGTTCTTCTTTGGCAAGAGTGAATTAAACATAACATTTTTCTGAGTGGTTTTTTGATCGAGAATTCTACCTGTCTCTTCAATTCTAATTTTAGATAATATTATGATGAAAATACACATCATATAAAAGAGTTGTTCTTAGTAGTACTATGGTCACCTCTCTTGTTACAAGCAAGTAATTTATATATAATTACCCATGACAATGTTTCCCTTTTAATAGCTAGCTAGTCATACTTAGATTCTTGTCTCCCTTGCTATAGAAGAACTTGTTTAACATTTTAAAAACCTGCATAGAGATTCAAATAAAAGTATCAGAGGCATCAACTTATCATATCCAATACCAAAATCATATACTAGTCCTATAAGGACTTGGCGCATGACATCCTTGTTAAATCTAACTTATAATGGAAAAAAAAAAGAATAATAATGACTATCTCAAGTTAAGGTACTCAATGCATCATTATACAATGTAATAAATAATTAGTGGTTATCCTAACTTGTGATCATTAATAGTGCTTCTTTTTGCTTTGCTTTTGGATTTTAGTACTTGTCCAACAAAGCCTCGCATGACATAGAAAATTATATACTTTTTTTCTCACTCACATCAGAAATAATTTAGAGTGTACTTAAAATTACTCTCAAATATTGTTTTAATGCCTATTAACTAAGTTAAATACACATGACATTGTTATAAATCAATGATGTGTTGTCTTTTAGTTGGAAAGAGTTATATAAGTGATAACGATATTGGATTGAAAAGATAGATAATTGTGATTATGTTCAAAATATCTGTAACATACATGGAAAAAAAAAAGAACTTTAACACACTTCAAATTTATTATAAAATAAAAAATTATATAAAGATATATGGCAAGGCATTCACAACAAAAGCTTAAATATTATAACACATGAAATAAATTATTTAAAAAATATTTTATATTAAAATTTTGAAAATAATTGAAAAGTATAATTAATTAAATTATTTTTAGTTTTATTGTGTCTAATTTGTAAAGTAAAAAATGATTTATTTATTTAATTTACATCAGAGACTCAAAATAATAATTTTATCATTTCTCGATTATTGATTTTTATTAGGTTTTTATTCACACTTTTTTTTTTTCGATTTTTGATGTTTTCCCACCACCTTTCTCTTCATTTCCCCTCTCCTCTTTTTATCTCTTCTCCTCCTATTTATAGTATTATTTTTAATTAGAAATGTGTGTTAAAAGGTTCTTGGGTCAGAATTGTAGATTATATAAATCTAGGGAGAGCCCATGTGACCTTTATTTTCGGCCTTCTATGTCATGTGTTCCTAGTTTTTCAATATTTCCTACCCGTTTATTTGATAAATAAAGTGCTAATTTAAATTTATGATGTCTACAAATACAAGGGCATTTGTTTATATAAAATATGAATTGGATGAAACTATTCATCTAGAGAAAAATATAGAGAAGAATTCACACGATCTAAATTATGTATTTTTCTATCATACATTCATTCTAGCATGGAAATTCATATGGATTAGACTTTTCATTCACCATTTTTTTAAGATGAAAATCAATTATATTTAATTTTTTGTTTTTAAAATTGTACAAGTATTATAAGGGCATAATAATAATTGTATAATGAGAATACATAACCCAAAATATATCCTTCATTTTTAAATGGCTTTTTGATGTTGTTACACTATTAAAGTTTTACAAAAAAAAGGATCAATTTCTAAGAGATATGTATAAAATATTAAAAAAAAAATCAATCACACCTATAATTTAGAGTGTGGCTACATAATTTGAGAAATGTCACTATTATTTTGAAAGTGTGTGAACAACTCTGGATTGGAGTATTTATTCGCTCTTATTTTTATTGGTTTTATTCCCTTAACCATTTAGAGCCATTTTACAGTGTCTTTTTTTTATGAATATCTCTAATTCGCAAGAAATCAAATATCATTCATATACATTCTCTTGTCATTTATTATAGAAAAATTATTATTTATTACATTTTAATGAAACCGAGTTCTTTTACATTACTTTGAGTTATATTTTACATATATATTGAGGTGGATTATAGTTTTTCTACAATTTCATAAACTTTTGATGTATTATGCCTACCTTGTTAAGGCTAAGTATTGCTTTCTATAATATCACATCTATATAGGGTTGTATTATTTTATGTATAAATTTATTTAATTCTAATTGTTCTATTTCTTATTTTTTTTAAATTTTGTTTAGTGTTATGTATTTTAAGCCTTACTCATTCAGTTTTATAAATCTTATGTGTCTAATAGTTTGCAATTTGGATGTGTTTTTGAGTATTAGACACTAAATAAGGGTAGACACTAGCATCAATTCCAATATCCCTCTATGATCAGTAGTGTATAGAAGGTTAGAAAGTAGGTATAGATCTATAATTGACAGTGAAAGATGTATATCAAGTTTTAAGTTTTTTTATTGTATATAAATTGTCTGAGTAATTAGAATGATATAGGTTAGATTATAAGATAATAATTTAGACATAGTGAGATAGCGAATGTGAATCTTTTCGTAACATGAAGGTCTAGAACTAAACCTTGGTAGAGCCTTGATTGGTATTTATTAAATGTACAATATTGAGATGCTATAAATATTCAATTTCAATAGATCTAAATATCCTTTGTTATTTTTTTTTGATGTGATTTACTATTACAATCAATCCATTTATACCATTCATCTTCTAAACATTGAAGGATGCCAAAATTCAAATGATAGGACTTGAATAAGACTATGAGTATTGAATTTGTATGCTATAATTTGTATGGTAGAGTATTAGACTTTTCACTTTAGATGGTCATTACACTTAATTTATTGCAGCATTAATAATAGCATCTTCACTTTGTTTAATTCACTGCATTGACATGCATCTCAATTTTAGTTATACTAAAATGTTCAGGACATATATGGTCTTGTGAATGTTGCAATTTGATTCTTAGATCATTTTTTATGTTGGCTTAAAGTTCTAATTCATGATTTAGTTGAGTGAGCAAATTTTGGTTGGAGCAGAAAATATAGAAATTCATCCTAAAAAGCTTATCATTGTGAAAAGGTAATAGTTGTGCCTTTCCGATATGGCCTTTTTGGATCTAGGATACCAAAGCTTACATGTTTTGGATCTACACTAACCCTTGCTTTTACTTTCCCTCCTTGAATCAAGTGGATCTCTAGTTAGTGTAAGCATTGAAATTTGGGTTTAATTGGATGATATAGTTCATGAAACTAGTGAAAAAAAAATTAGTTTCTTAAAATTTTGGTGATAACATTCATATCAAACATCTGGAACTTGTGAGGTAATGACACATTTAATTTATGGGAAAATGAAAGTAACAGATACATGGTTATGCATATAATATTCTACACATATCCTCTTAGATTACATGTTAATAGAGAAAAATAATATCCTTAGATAGTAGCAATGTGACATGTTTGAGTAACATATAAACCAAAATTTATGGTTTATAACCTATTTGCATTACAAATTTTGCATATAACCTGCTTGGTGAAAGGTGGAGTCCAAAAGCGTGGTTGGGAGATATTTTAATTATAGGTAAGATCAATCTGACAAGTTATGGTATGATGACATAAAATTAAACTAGATATGCAATTCTAAAGTATTTTTTTAACAATCTTAGTGTTTACTACCAGAAAAGAGTACACAACTTTATATTTTACCAATTTTATTTGATATATTATCCCATGTTCTTTCTGATGGAAGCCTCAAAGTTCAACTATTTCAATCGTCACTAGGGAAATTATCAATATCATCCTTTAGAATCCCATCTGAATTAAATAAGAACAATACTCAAGTTGATTATCATAATGCATTTGATGAAATAAATCATAATCCCAACTTTGATATTACACAAAGGACTAGATCAAGGGATTCAAAGGGATAAAAGATTGGTCACTTTTATGACAAGAAAGAACATAGTTTTGTCAAGTGGAGATGGGCAAGCAACCACTAAGATATAATATATTTTCACTTGATAAATGGAAAATAGAAATTGTGTTGTTTTCTAAATCTAAGTTAGTGTTTTTAGTTTTTGTCTTGTAATATGATCTAATGCATGATTTTCAATGCATTGTATGATCTTCCATGTAACACTTTAAGTCACATGTAAGCAGTTGTACCAAGCAAGAAAATTTAATTCCCTTAATTTCACTAAATATTAGTCAGAATGATTTGTCAACTTGTATCAACAATTGAGTAGTGTTTTCCAATGTAATGGATAAAAGCTTTAATGGACAAATAACACTATTTATGCTATAATTTATTAGATAGCCTTATAATGGTTATGCATACTTTATAATGGTTTAGTAGATACCAATACTATGAATTTACATAATAAATATTTTAATACAAATTATTTTAATACAATAGTTTTGTTTGTAAACTATATCATATACATGCTAAAATTTTGAGAAGACTATTAAGAATTGTAACTGATTATAATAAAAAATTATTATTTTTAATAATCATTATGGTTGTAAAAATAGTATTTTATTTTGTACTTAAGGTAAAAGTATTCAAGTTTACTTAAAGTTTTAACCTTAATAATATAACCTTAATACACTTTGATTATTGACACTAATATATACAACAATGATAGACATAATTTCTATTGAAAAATGTCCTAGGCCAATTTTATTGTACACAATGTTTAGATCAAACTTCAATACTATTTTAACTCCCACAAAGACTTAATGCATGACACCCTTGTCATAATTTATTTTAGTAGCATAATATCCTTTGTCTCATGACCATTGTTACAAAAAATCATTTGCATATTCCTACAAAATGAAGACAACACATTGTGTTTTATTTAAATTTAATTACAAGTTTTTAACTCCCATAAATACATTGGATTTAAATTTAATCATTGATTTTGAACACACAACCATATATAACTTACATTTTCAACTCAATGGTGTCATCAAGGACCACTCTTTTCAACTATAAGACAAGTCATCATTCATTTATAAAAGTTTCATGTGTACTTAAGTTTGGTTTATAACAAATCCATGTGTATTTAGCCTTGGTTAATAATAAAAATTATTTGTGAGTAATTTTAAGTGCATTAAAAGTTGTGTATTATATTAATGAAGAATAATAATTATTTAATATTTTATATTACATTACTTGCTGATAGAAGGTTTTGTTGGACAAGTACTATAATCTAAAAGTCAAAAAGAAAGGGGCAATATTGGTAAGGGTGTCCAATGTCTCATTGTATAATGTGGTAAATAATCATATAGTTCACTGACCTGAGATCAAAAACCATAAATAACATGCTATATGATTATTTACCACATTATACAATGAGACATTGGACACCCTCAGTTCACTGACCTGAGATCAAAAACCATAAATAGCATGCTATATGCTAAGCAATTAAAAACCTTCACTTGAGAGAGACTATAATAAATCAATAAGTAGAAGTAAATGCCTTGCCAAGCACACATTTTAGTGTTTTGGTGAGGACTTACGTTTAAAATTTCACTGATATGACATCAAACTTAGATATCATGACCACAATATAGATTATTTGTCATTGGGACTTTAATGTTCTTAAAAAATTATGGCATTGTCTTGGTTAAGTGGGTTTTTCCCATTGAACATACTTTGTTGTAGTTCTTCATACAGTTGACACATATGCAACTAATAGCTTCGTTTTAGTGAATCTTTTTTGTTTGACATTAGGTAAGACATTACACTCTTTTCTCAACATGAACAAGTTAAAAAGTAGAAGTGTGCTCCTGTAAGTGTAATTTATTTATTTATAAATATTTACTTATCCCTTATTATGGTCTAGGATCCAATATAAACATGAATTTGGAATTATAATTTTAATTTTTTTATATTAAATAGTACACTTTCTATTATATTTATTAAATCATATAGATGGGCATTGAGGAGAGCCTTGATAGCAAGAGAGATTATTGAAATGCCATATGAATGGACTCAAGAATCCCACACATGGAAAGAAAAGAAGCAAGCATTAAAGTGCAACCAGGGCATGGTGAGCATGCATTTTATTATCACTTTGCATGTTTCTCAAACCATAAAAATTCATCACACTTTATTTCTACATGGTACAATTTCACTTGAAAACTTATTACAAAAGTAAGAAAAATAGTGAAAAAGTTAGCCTAGGTAGTGTTTTCTGCTACTACAATGTGTATGTAGATGGGCTCACTTGTGCATTGAGCACAATCATAGTGCATTTTTATAAAACATGTGTGTATTTATTTAAGACACCTACAAGCATACTCTTAACCCATTTTTTCATTGCATGTGTTGAACAATAGCCTACACATGAGTGAAAGTGGAAGTAAGAAAGAGGGCATGCTATATGGATGCCATACATCTATTATTATTTATTTCCATACATGAATAGCTAGAAGTTATCCAAAGGTTATTAAAATGTTATTAGTCCCTGTGTAGCAGGTATCTATTGTAATCAGTTTAACCTAATAATTTGCATAGGGAAATGTGCATCCAATGAAATGTGAGCAATTTTTTTTAACATTAGGTTTGAAATATTTGCATTTTAATAAATAAAAAATAAAATAGTTTATTATATTTTTATTAGTTAATATAGGGTGATGTGACTAATTTCTTGGGAAAATTAATGTATTTTAGATTAATAAATGAAAAATACTTGAACTATTCAATAAAATCATATCAGTATAAAAAATTAAATAGGGGTTACAGTCTATTTTCTTGAGCATATGATATGTTTTAGTCCCTAAAAAGTGAGACAAAAAGTGAGATGAACTAAAGATGTGGGTTCTAGTGACATGAAAATGTGGCTCGATAGTATATATCATTCTCTTCAACTGGGTGATGTGTTGTCTAGGGACATGGGTCATGTTTTTATAGACCTTTAAATCTCATTAGTATTTCATTATATGTTAGGTAAGGGATGTGGTGGTAATGAGTTCATCTGCATATTAGTCAATGTGGCACCTCTTCATTTGGTTGGGTTCTCTTGGGCTATGACATATTTGATAGGTCTGAGGGGATCACATACTAACAAGTGGTGATGTGTCACATCTTCATTTATTCTATCTCTCTCAAGGCTTGGCATAGATCTAAGAAGTCTAGGGGAATGCCAGACTAAAAATTGGCAACATCATGTCTCTTCATTTGGCTAGGTTTTCATTGGCTCCTAATCATATTGATAACTAGTGATGTGGTGCCTTTTTCTTTGGTCATGCTTTCCCTAGCTCTAACATCTATGGCAGGTCTAGGAGACTGGTTACACTAACAACTAGAAAAGTGGCATCTTTTTATTCGATTGGGCTCTCCCTGACTATGACATCACTTAAACGCAGATAAGGATCTATAGTCTACATCATTCTCTTAGAGTAGGGGATGTGTTGTATACAAACATGGGGCATGCTATTATAGGATTTCAAATTTTATGTATAGTTTGTTTTGATCTAGTTGAGGTATTGGGTAGTAATCAGTTCACCCATATATTAGTCAACATGGTACCTTTTCATTGGACATGGTTCTCTTAGGCTATGACATATCTGACAAATACAGAGAACTCACCAATCTTATAAGTGTCAATGTGTTATATCTTCATTTCAAGCAAGTTTTTTAGGGCCTGACATCTATGATAAGTCTAGATGACTAGCCACATTGATAATTATAGATGTGGCACTTGGTCATTCAATAAGTTTTCTCCAGGTAGTGACATCTCTGCTCAATAGGGGGATTGGTTGCACTGACAACTACCAATGTGGCATGTATTTTTTTGGATAGGTTCTCCCCATCTCTAAAATATTTACCAAGTCAGGGGAACTGGTCATACCGACAACTAACAATGTGGTGTCTTTTCATTCAATTAGGCTTTTCTTAATGATGTTATCTCTTTTAAGTCCAAGAGATGGGTTGCACTAACAAATGGTGTTGTGGTGTCTATTTATTTAGGCTCTCCATGAATATGATATCTATGATAGGTTTAGGGAACTCATCATACTTACAGTTGCTAATTTGGCACCTCTTCATTTGGCAGGGCTCTCTCAGGCCCTAAGATATCTAAGAGGTCTAGGGGTGGTGACATTAACAACTACCAACCTGGTACCTCTTTATTCGATTGGGATTTCTTGGGCCCTTACATCTCTAATAGGTATAGGTGAATGTTCATACTGATAACTAGCAACTTAGAGCCTCTTCATTCGACCACGCTTTCCCGAGATCTATTCTCTATGACAAGTCCTAGGGATTGGCAGGATTGATGGATGGTAATGTGGTGTCTCTTGATTCAACTTTATTCTCTCAGGCCCTAAAATGTCTAACAGGTCCATGGAAGTGAGCCACACTAACAATTGGCAGTGTGTTGCATGTTTATTCAATCGATCTCTTGCTATCCCTCAGATCTCAAACAAGTATCTATTGTAATCAGTTAAATATAATATAATTACTAGTACCTACATGGAATTATGGTAGTGTTGAGATAAATGGTTTTAACCAATTATAGGCAATGAAAGTTGATCAATTTTTTATTTTAACATTGGGTTTGAAACATTTTTGATGTGAACATTAGTCAAAATAATTACTCGCACATGCAGTAACTTGTAATATATTAATCAAAAATGTTTGTATTGGTTGGTATAATTAAGACTATTTATTACATTTCGATATGAATATTAACCTAGGAAAATATAAAATTCATGTATTGAAAATATAGATTTTTAGTACCTGTATAGGGGAAAAAATATAGGGACATTGGAAAATTTAGTTTACCATAATAATTTTTGATACATAATAGTATTGATCTATACAATCACTCGTACATGTAGTCTTTGTTAAATTTTTAATCAAACATATTTGTATTAACTAGGAAAATTAAGACTATTTATTAACTTAAAGAGTCACCGTAGAGGTGTTAATCCAAACACAGGGTGGGGGGAAGGGGTTGAAATTTAATAAGGCATTGTTCTTTTATTTATTTATTTGCTTTTGGCTATGGATTTATATGATAAAAAATGAACCATTGTCAATGTTCATTAATCTAGGCTTATAAGGGCTCCATTTATTTGTCAATTTATAAGGTTTATGTGATTTTTTGTGTGGTCAAGATTTGGGTTAAAAAGGTATGTGATGTAGATGTTTTGGGTATGGCATCTACTCATTGACATTTTCATTTTAATCAATTAATATAAAAATAGGAAAGAATATGTGTGAATATAGGTTAATTCTAGATTATGGGATTATGATTGTTAGGTCTTAAATTATAGAAGAATATTTGTGAGCCTGGGCTAGTTTTTCTAGTGTGTTACATTTATATTTGTGTTTAGAAGTGGTTCATTTTGAGTGATTTGGTTTTTTTGACTGTCTTATTCTTATTGAATCTCTTTATGTTTGCTCAGAAGTAGAAGATGACATTTTTTGCTTGGCATTTTAGGTGCTTATCTGTGGCAGGTTTTGTGGATTTTTTGCTTACCAATTTTATCCATGGTATCTTTGTGTATAGTTCAAGGTGATTATATAATTTTGAAGGCACTGTAGGTGTCATCTTCATTTGGGTTCCTCGGTGGGTTATCGAGTTGATTGAACAACTTTTAAATAGTTTCAAGTTAGGTTACCACTTATTTTGGTGAGTAATGTTTGGAATTGGTTACAATTTATATTTTTCATGAGATTGAGGGATGTTGTTTTCTTATATTGGATACTACTTTCCTATGATTTGTTTCTTTGACTATAGTTACTCCCCTGCTATTTTTTTTGGAGCATTGGTTGGTTCTGGTCTCTTTATTAGACCTTATGTTAGTTTGTTTTGAATCTGTGAGACTAGCAGATGTGGTGTTAACCCTTGCTAGTTTTTGTTCTGGGCTTAGTGCTGAGGTAGAAAAAATAGTGCTAATTATATATAAAAAAAATTAAAAAGGAAGAAAAAATAACACTTCATGTGTTTTATGTTCTTTGTACAATTTTTTGTGAATAGTTTATTAGGTTTTCGATGAGGAAAAAAAGGGGAAAAAAAGGAAAGAGAGGGAAAGAATGAGAAAAGTAAATTTTATTTTATTTATTTATTTTCCTTTAGTGGCATCTAGGTCATCCACATATTAGTCAATATGTGGCCTTTTTATTCAGTTGGGTTCTCCCTGGCTCTAACATATCTAACAGGGTCAGGGAATTTTTGTGCTGACAACTGGTAATGTGTCATATTTTTATTTGGATAAGCTCTCCTAGACCATGACATACTTGATAGATCTAGGAGACTAACCACACTGAATAGTGGCAATGTAGTGTGTATTGAATCGGATGGGGTTTGTATGCAATGGGAAATGCAATAGATCTATAAATCAATCCTAGCTCAAAGAAGATAAATCCTAATTGCACTTTCAATTTTGGATACATTAGATATTCAAGTTCATGATCAAGATGGATATACTAGACCTGGTCAATGGATCTCTTACCACAATAAATTCACTAGACAGGGTTCCAAAGCCTCTAGTCAAGCAAAACTATGCAATAAGAGAATCATATGTTTTCATATTCACTAAACTAATAACAACTAAATCAAAGCCTAATCTAGTGCTCACCAAAGCTTATGGCATAAAATGCGGGTTAGTAATCATAACATTAAACATGCATAAGAGAATCCTAATTAAGTTATATATAGGTAAAACCCTAATACATGGAGATACTAATATATTCAAAATACATTACTTATGTTACTTCTATTTATTAAATGAAAGATCAAAGTTAGATATATTTACCTTGAAGATGAACCCATCGAGACTCAATATCTCCCTTGGCCAAAGGTTCTTCACAAGAGGTTGTTGTGCTTTGTAAGGGTCACTAAGAAAGGCCAAAGCATCCAGAACTTTTTCAAAAGAAAAGATTCTTCTCCAAGTAGAAAACCTAAGCTAAAAATTCTCAAGTAGAATGGTAGAAGAGTAGATTATAAATAAGTGTAAATGAATAATTAAATCTTGTTGTCTCTCTAAAAATGGTGAAATGGATGTGTTTATATAGGTAGATCTAACCCTAGTCCTTTCCAAAAGTTTAGGCCAATAAGGTCAACCTAATGGACCTTGTATCATTATTGACAAAAACAAATTAGGTCTTGGTTTAGGTCATCTAGGGGCTGACCTAGACCCTAAATAAGTTTTATCAATTAAAGTACAAGGTTGATGGGGTCGACAGTCTAATGTAAACTATCAAAAAGGATTTTAGGCTAAGGAAGGGCTAATGAAGGTGGAAAATGTCTAGAGTAGGGTGAAAAAGAGGAGGAAAAACTTAGGGGAATGTTTTTAGGAGATGGTTAGATTGATAACAAGTGATAGTAATGGATAAAATTCCTACAAAGTACTAATGCTATACCCAACCCTTTCCTAGTGCACCTCTTAAGGCATGCACTCAGAGAGATTGAGATTCGATGGATTCCAACAAGATATAAAGCATCAATAATTGATAGACTTTAGAAATATTATGTGTATACATATACCTCACTCAAATCTCATCACATGTCACTCAAGTGAAATAAATGATGGTGCTCTGAAAAAGAACATAATAACACATAACACTGAAGATTAAAAAATTATAGTATTTTAAAGCATAAAATAACTGAAAGTCAATGATTGAAATGAAAATAACTAAAAATAAAAGTAATGTATGCATGCTTTGACTTACCTTTATCACTGTATGGTTGTTTTTAATGTTTGTAGTTTTGATTATGAAGGGCATAAAGACTACTTTTGAAAAACCCAAGGATACAAAACTAAAGAGTAAAAACAAATAAACACAATAAATCCAATATAATTGATGCTATGTAGACAAGACGTACTTGAAAATCTAGAAATTTAAGGTGAAAAATGCTATATTAGACCAAATGACTAAGTTGAAATTTTGAATAAATTAGGCAATAAAAAATCTAGGGCTATTAAATACTAAAAAACTCAAATAAGTAAACCATAAGTAAGGAAGGAAAACTCACCAAGACAAACCAAGGATATATGTCAAAAAGAATCGTAATCAAACATCGATGTGAAAGAAGTAATAATCCTTAAATAAATATGGGAAAGCAAAATGGTAAAACAACATTGATGAGTGAACACTAACAATCCTTACTTAATCATTAATGGAAAAAGTGCATAAAAAGGAAAAAACATTGGTGAATGAAAAGTAATAAGACAACCTCATTCAACAATGGAAAAAGTACATGAAAATAGAAATGGACTCAAGTGTCCACAAAAAGGGTAATATAATAATAACAAATGGTAAAATAAAGCAAAATGATGATGGGATGTAAATCAATGGTGTAAATAAAGTAATCTATAGTTACTCAAACATATTATTTTATTCTAAAGATAAATACAACTGAAACAAAGTAGTGCTAGCATGTTTTTAAGATGTGAAGAAGAGGGAAGTATAGAAGGTAAAATAGATTTAGAATCACACTTTCCTATCAAGGGGGAAATGAAATGGGTAGAAAGGATAATGAAGTAAAAACCAAGGTAGAGGAGCTCTTTATTGAAGTCAAGACACTCGAATTAAGTTTGTCAAAACAAGAAGACTTTAGACCTTAAGGACTCTTAAGAACTTATCCTAGCCACACAAGTCTTAGGTCAACAAATGAAGTATGTAGATCATAGCATGAAAGATATATGCATGAAAAGTAATATGGACCTACCTTCCTACATCGTGTTCCCTATTCCTCAGGACCCCTTAAAAAGTCATCGATCTACAGTGAAGATTGGGTTTTTGCATGAGAAAGTAAGTATGTAATGGTAAATGCAAAAAATCTATAAATCAATCCTAGCTCAGAGAAGATAAATCATACTTATACTTCTGATTGTAGATACATTAGATATTCAGGGTCATGACCAAGATGGATCCACTATACCTAGCCAAGGGATCTCTTACCACAATAATATCACTAGGGAGGGTTCCAAAACCTCTAGTCAAGAAAAAATATGTAATAAACCTGAGTGGGTCTTATGTTTTCATACTCACTAAAATAATAACTATTAAATCAAAATCTAATCTAGTGTTCACCAAAGCTTGTGGCACAAAGTGGGGGTAAAAAAATGCATAAAAAGCATGTACTCACGTCAATGTATACAAAATCCTAATACATGAAAGATAAGTACAAATGCATATCTATCTACTCTTATAAAGGAGG
This sequence comes from Torreya grandis, assembly GCA_037957365.1. Classification (NCBI taxonomy): domain Eukaryota; kingdom Viridiplantae; phylum Streptophyta; class Pinopsida; order Cupressales; family Taxaceae; genus Torreya; species Torreya grandis. Next base: position 879,379 of record JARHVA010002280.1, on the reverse strand, counting down.
AACAAAGTTAGGAATATTTACCTTTGAAGATGAACCCATCGAGCCTCAATCTCTCCCTTAGCCAAGGTTCTTCACAAGTGGTTGGTGTGGTATGTAAGGATGACAAGGATAAATTAGCTCTTAGATATATAACATATCAATGCATCTAAAAGACTTATCCATGAGACAAGATCTATATCTCTAAAGAAAGTATGAAACCCTAAGCTATGATTCACGTAGAATGGTGGATAATCAGATATATATATATATATATATATATATATATATATATATATATATATATATTCCTCTTATTTTCTCTTAGAAATGATGAAATGGATGTGTTTATATAGGCAAATCTAACCTTAGTCCTTTCCAAAAGTTTAGACTAGCAAGGTTGACCCAATCGACCTTGTATCATTATTGACAAAAAAAAATTACATCTCAATTTAGGTTAGCTAGGGGTTGACCTAGACCCTAAATTTTTATTGATTAGAGTACAAGGTTGATGGGTCTGATAGTGTAATGTAAATCATAAAAAAGGATTTTAGGCTAGGGAAAGGCTGATGATGGTAGAAAATGACTAAAATAGGGTGTAAAATAGGAAGGAAAGTTTAGTGAAATGTTTTTGGGAGATGGGTGTGTAGATAACAAGTGGTAATAAGGGACAATAATCCTATGAAGCACTAATAGTATACCCACCCATTTCCTGATACACCCATTAATGTGTTCACTCAGAGAGATCAAGACTTGATATATTCTTGTAAAATAAAAAGCATCAGTAATTGATAAAGTTTGACAATATAATGTGTTTACATATGCCCCAATCGAAGCTCATCACGTGTCACGTATGTGCAACACAAGATGGTATTTCAGGAAAAGAACATAAAAACACACAATGTTGAAGCTAAATAAATTGTAGTAAGGAGCAAATAAAATAAATGAAAGGATAAAATTGAAAAACATATACCTTTACTTACCTTAGTGTTGTATATAAAGAAGGAGATGCAAGAAATGTGAAGGTGTTCAATGTAGGGAACATTAGGCAAACCTGTAGAGGTTAGTAGAATAGAGTGATTTTTTTTTTTTTTTTTTTGCAATATACAGATAATAGGTGAAAATATTCTCTACGACATCAAGATTTTAGGATATTTTATGGTTTGGAAAAAGAGTTAGTAAATATGAAGATATGATTAAAATAAGAAATCCAATAGTAGATATTTGAAAGGTAAATAATTTTGAAAAGTAAATATAAATAGGGTGAAAAATAATTCATTTTTCATTCTTACTATTCTAAGAAAATAGATCTCTGAGAGACTTAGTGAGATACTAGAGAACCAATATGGTGAGGAGACGACATCTGAAACAGGGAGGATATATAATGGCCATAGTAAGTAAATCACAGGTAAGCAAGTAAAATTTTCAAATATTTTTATTTGAAATTGAGTTAATTATAGAAAATTTACTGGTAAGCAAAATCTAGGCACAAAAATTAACCTTAAGAATTTTTTTGGTACACTAGGGGTAAAACGGGGTATTGGGTAAGAAGGAGTCAAACCAATAAATGCCATAGGCATTTATGATAATTAGTTAAAAGTTAGCATTGTGGATAAATATATTCAATCATGTTGATTTAGTTTGCAAGGCAAAGGAGAATAAAATGTCAACTACATAGTAGTGGGCCAATTTACCTTGCTAAGAGAGGGGGATGATTACGTAGTAGTGAGCTGAATTAATTGTTTTGAAATGGTTGATGTAGTAGAATAGGGATGATATAGTATTATAAGGAAAGAAGGTGGCCGATATAGTATTGAATAGGCCAATTTAGTAGAAATTTAATAGGGCCGATTTAGTATCCCAAATGAATCACATGGTTGATTTAATATTGAATAGGCCAATTCTATAGAAAATGGAACAACTAAATAAAACCACCTAGGTTTTATGAAATTTAAAGAATGTATTTTGATGATTAATGACATAGAGATCTGATACATCCTATGTTGTTTGATATTTTACAAAAATATTATAGGTATTGGTGACCGATTGATGCATCATGCCTACTAGATCTACTAGAGTGGTTGACAAATGTGGATAGAGTGAGACTAGTTACATTGGGTCTAGGAGGTTTTTATGGAGATGAGGTACATCCCATTGAGTGTTGATCTTCTTGTCATATTCCTCAAATCATGGTAATGGTTGACCAACACTTTTTCTTGGGTGGTGGATGGGGATACCATATAGGTGGGTATCATATTGGAGGACATCCATGCATTTCTTGGACTACCAATACGAGGGACATTAGATGATCTTGAGGAGATATGATCACTAGCGGTGGGTATCACATTGGAGGATATCCATGCATTTCTTGGACTACTAATACGAGGGACATTAGATGATCTTGAGGAGAGATGATCACTAGCTAGGTGGGTGATATACTTGGATAGGATATACCTAGGTTTGTAGGTCAATCTTTTTGAGGTGTATATCACATAGACAATAGACATATAGAAGGTCATGATTAGACTTGTGACAATGTGAGTGTTGTGTCACAAATTGAATAATAAGATACCACTATTTATGATAGCCTTACATCAGTCCATTTTTGATAAGAGGGCACTATATGATTTTGGGTCTATCATCTAGGTGTAGATCATGCATGATATGTATGGGATACTAATTAGAGGTTAGAAGACCATAAGGATAGTGGTGTTACTAAATTCTTGGATAGATGAAAGGTTCCTTATGTATTGGCCAACTGGGTTTCCCCATGTGATAGATGATCTCTTACCTCAGGTGACTATATGGTGGCATGACTAGGTAACACATGTCACACCCCATGTTCTAACTTTATAGATGATCACACGATGGGAGATTGTGTGGCATCTATACACACATTACTATAGTTTTCCCTAGTTGGGTGACTATGGTGACAGGGCTAGCTTAGGTGTGGATCACGGGTTACTATACATGGTGGGTAGAGCCATAGCCAATGGTATATTGAAAAGTATTGTCACTAATTTAAGGGTTGATGTCATTGATGTCAAGGTGCATATGGTAAAGATGAATGGTGAGTGGTCTTTGAGGTATGCACTTGTGTGATTGATGTGACAAGGAATCCATGTGACAAGAGAGAATTTGAAGGCATGAGAGAATTTAAAGGAAAACTAATGTCTCTAATGTTGGTTGAAGTCAAGGTTCAGGTCAGCTTAAAGTTATTAGTGTTATCACAAAGAGGTATGATGGTCAATTTAAAATTAAAGTATATTTTAGTATTAGTTCTTGAGTACAAGGTGTCTTGAGAAGCCTAGTCTAGACACTGTGAGAAGGTGTGCATAGTAAAGTTTGGTAAAGTAAGTGTCAGGGTTTTATATTTTCACCCTAGCTAAGGAGGGGATTGTTCAGATCTTCCTACTCAAATCTAGTCCAACATGGGACTGATCCTAGGCTATGGGTATCTTAAAAGTGGATCAGACCTCTAGAGAAGGCCAACTTCGTTATAGATCTATGACCTACACTAAACTTAAACTAGCACTTTCTTGGAAAAGGGAGAAAGAATTGACAAAACTTATAAAAGCATGTAAAAAGTGGTAATGCACTATTGATTTGATTAGTCTAACTCACACAAAACACAATATGAGACAATTTTTAGACCAAAGAACATCAAACTCACATAAATACTTTAGAATAAGGCATTGATCAGTTATCAAATTAGCAAGAGCGGCAAAATATCCACTTTCACACTAGATAATAAACTTTAAATTAAACTTATGACCTGTGAGAACTATTAAGTAATTTTTGAAGGTGAGAAAAACTCTAGACATAAGAAAGGAACATACATTCACTTAACTATAGTGTATGAATTCATAGAACATACTTTATCTGTCTTAGAAAATGATGGAATTCAATCTTTATTACATAAAAGAGGTGTCACAGTGCAAATTTTGGTAGAGTCTAGCCATACCAGAAAGAGGGATAGATGATCCATATTAAGGCTTAAAAGCTTACATTTATAAATAAAAAGAGAGAGAGAAGGAACTATGTATTGGAAAAGGACCAACTGATTTTGATAGATTAACACCCATTCGGTGATGATGCTAAGATATGATCTTATCAATAAGGAACAATTTCAAAGGGATTTGAAAAATAATTTAATGCTCACTATCCTTATCCATCTATGTAGTCATCATCTTGAGACTCCATTCTACTTCAACTTGATCTGCTGATGAGGACTGATCCCTTATTCCCTTATATTAAAAGAAAAGCTCCATATCTACATTAGGTGGTCAACTATACTTGCATTATCAAAAATGATCAATGATGATAGGTGAGGCATAGGTCCACTATAGGTGAAAACTAATTTTATACCACTATTTTTCACATAGTCACAATATTTATGAAAGTTTACAAATTGCCTAACTTTTCTTCACAATCATTGGTATATCCTTGACTTCTATATTAGACCTAAAGTATCTATTATATATAGCATTAATGGAAATGCTAGGTCTCTATATTGTGGCCTTGGTTTAACTTTGGTTCAACTCTGAGATTATATATTTGACATTTTCTTTGCCTAGGTCCATTTACACTTCTTCAACTTTTGTCAAAAATGTCTCAAGATCACTATTGTTTATTGGTTGTTAATTGGTAAATCATACTATTTACATCATGCTCAACTATCCTTATGCTTATTAGTTTTATATACCCTTTTGACTTATTAACTCCACTTACATAATTAGATCTAGATGTACGAATGCATGTGAGTCCTCGATATTTTACCAGGACCCACTAACTTGGGACACTTGTCCTCTTTGTATTCATCATCAAGATCCTCTAACCCTTTTTAACTTATCTCACTTCATCAATCTTGATGTACATCGATGCATGCAAGCCATTAATTTTTTGCCAATTGAATGTGTTTGTGCTAGTTGTCCTTGACTCATTATCGCATTGGATTCACTAACATCTTGGACTCATGTGCACCATTCAATCAAGATATATGAGTGAGAACGAACCCTTGATCTCCTTAGTCCCACTTTCCTATCAATTCTTTCACTATGTTGGATCATTGGTATGATTAAATGTTCACTATTAGATTAGCTTGGACCCATCCTTTTGTTAGTGATTTTGATTTTTTGGATCTTGGCTTAATCATATCACATCGCTAGATCATGTCCAACTTATAGATCTTTAAAGTCTTTAACCTAGGGACCTTTTGACTTGGTTGACTCAATGTGGATCATTATATATTATGTGTTAGTATGAGGGCTTCTGTGGACCATTAGATCTTGACCAACTTCAAACATTTTAAGGACCTTTTAAACCCAAATGGATACTTGCCTTTATTAAAATTGACATTCACGTTAACTTAATTTGACATCCAACCTTTTAAGTACCTTTTAAACCCAAACTGTTACTTGCCTTGATTAAAATTGATGTTCGCATTAACATCATTTGACGTTTATGTAAACATATTTTATGTCCCATAAACTATCAATTTTAAGCATTTATAGATTTTTGTTCTAGCTTTATTTTGACATTAGTTCAAATGTCTTAGGTTGTAGGTCAAAATTTTAAGGCCTATAACTTGAAGCACAAAAGTCATGGAGACACCAAATTTTCAAGAGATGTTTCTGAGATTGAATGGGATGAACCCATTTGATCCATTAGTCCTGGGAGTCTTCTGAGTGAAGATATAAAATGCTCAAGTTGACTAATCTATTCATTCCCACATGACATCCTCGTGACGTTCTAGCTTATTTGGCTAAGTATGGAAAACTTAATGAAATGTGACTGAGGAGCCAACTTTGATCATGCACAACTTCTACCATGGTTTGGTGAATGATCTAAAACTTAGCATGTAGTAACTAGGGATTAAGATGGACAAACTCACGTAATCACATTTTCCTGAGACTTTTACATGTGTGAGATATGGCCTCTACAAATTGCTTATTTAGACTTTTTGTTACTTCCACTGAATTCTTGGACTAGGCAAGATTTTATATGTAGACCAAAATTGGTTGACATATTTGGTGACTTGGCTAGGTAGAATGCCTGATATGCTTGAGAAATCAGACCATACACATAACTCTTGGATCATCATAGACAATATATGGACCATTACATGACTGCAAGACAACCTCTTGACTTGTAAAGATAGAAAAAATCCCAACAACAAGGAAAGAAAACAAATTGAAAGGGAAACTATCCTAAAAGCCAAAGGCAACTAAAATACTGAAGAATTGTGTAAGAATTAAGCACTTATTTAGAAAAAAATAGAAAGGATACTAACTAATGTGTTATAAAACACTTGGAAAAAACAAGAAAAAACTATGTACAGGGGACTTAACTTTCCTTAATAGTAGTGTTTGAGATGTATCCCATTGATTGGGATAGGCATTTTTTCACCATTCATCCTTGTGATCTAAAAAGCATTATGGGATTTGTAACTGGAAACTATATATGATCCACTCCAAAGAGAATCATATTTTGTCTGTTTTCCTAGCTTGGCTCTATCCTCATCTCACTTGAGGACCAAATATACTTCTTGGAAACTTCTTGAAGAAGTTCCTTTGTGAAAATATCTCTTTGTCATTGCTTGATGGGCCTCCATATCCAACATGGCCTAATGCCTTGTCTCCTCTAGCTCCATGATCTCATCATATCTTATTTCCATTGGTTTAGTTTCCAAAAGCTCAAGCTAATGCATTAATTCCAAAGTAGAGAATTCAAGAGAAATAGGCATTCTTGCTTCCTTACCATATATTAATTTATACGTAGAATTGGAAATTGATATTTTATAGGTGATCCTATCATCCCATAAAGATGACTTTAATTTAAAATTCCATGATCTCTGATTGTCTTCTACAGTCATCCTGATGATCTTTAACAAATTCTTGTTGGTAGACTTAGCAAGGCCATTTCCTTGTGGATAATAGTTTGATGAGGCAATGAGAAAAATACTATGTTAAACTAAACACTAGATGATCTTAGATCCTATAAAATCCATATCATTATCATAAATTATAGTTGAAGGAACCCCAAATCTGGTAAGTAAACCTTCATAGAAGTCAAACACTAGTTTTATTAGTTTTTTTAATGCTACTGCCTATGTCCATCTGGTAATTAATTTATGGAAGTCAGGATCCACTTGTGTCTCAAGATTGATGGGGGATTGATAACACAAAAATTCCAATCCTTACTATAAAAAGTGTTTATTAACTCAAATTAGTTGGAGAGGTAAGGCTACAAGTCTTACTTTTCCAACAAACAGGGCACACTATCTACATTTCCTTATACATACATGGCAATTGCCAAATAAACTTGGTCAGTAATACCCACCTCTCATGATCTTGTGAGTTGTAATCTTGGCTGAATAATGTCCTCCACCATGTCCATCATGGAATAACTCAAGTAAATTTTGTGTTTGACCTAGTTTTATGCATCTTAGTTTTATACCATTGTATCCTTTTTTTATAATACATTATCAACAAGGAGAAAATAAATTAACTGTAATATGAAATATCTCTTCTTTGAAGGAGTGAGATGAGAAGGATAACTACATCTTGTAGATATCTTAACATATATTAGAACTAGCTAGAATTTGAGGCTTGACTACTTACAAGTTCTTGATCATTTTAAACCATAACCTGTTCATTAGAATCCCTCAAGTCTTGGGCTGGATGTTCATAGAGTCTTTTACCTCTAATCAACATTGTGACTTCGATCTTAATGTCATATTCCATGACCTTGGTTATCCAACAAGATCTTTTATCACTTACAACTTTGTTCATAATAAACTATTTGACACTTGGATGTGCAACCATCAAATGTATCTTAATATTAGATGGCAAGTACCTAAATTTTTTAAGAGACCTTATAACTAAAAGAGCGTGCTTCTCAACAAAATAATACATTGTTTGATTTTCTTCTAAGCCTTGAATGAAAAAGGCTATTGGCTACTCTAAAATATCTTTATTATGTTGCATGAGAATACCCGATATTGTTTCAAGATTAAAATAGCTATATAAGAATAAATATTTTTTAAAATCAGGGTTTAGGAGTGTAGGAGCACTGACTATAACTTTCTTGATTTCTGTAGAGTAAAAAATACTCTACGTTTCATTTTGATTTTCAGTAGCGCATGATCTAGATCACTGTCCCCACATACTTTGGTTCAAGATGGTGAAGTTTTGAAATAGAGCGCGGGCTCAAATTTCCTTTTGATTCATTTTTATCTAAGTGTTGAAGTAAAGCGGAAGCTGCCAAGTGTCATTTTTTGAGGCATTTTTCATAATTTCAATAAGGCCACAAAATGTGCCATGTGTCCTTTAGCAACTTAGTGGAAAACGACAAGTATCAACATCTATGTTTCATATTAGCACCCGCATTTCATCTCTTTTCAGTGAAAGGTTTTAACAAGCTAAGTATCAGGATCGGGCAGAAAGCGCCAAGTGGCAATTGTGGAAGGTCTCAATTTTGCTTTTCTAAAAGTGACTAAAGATGCCATGTATCTTAGCAAAAGAGAGTGGAAGCCACCATGTGTTGAGATCTAAATTATCCTCATTTTGCTTCACCGATATAGCAAAGACTGTAATGGGTCTCAAGTTTTGTTTTAGAAGCAAGCGAAAGCCGCCAAGTGTCACTATCCATGTAAATATGAAATGAGACCTGATTGTTTCTAAGATATAAATAGAGTAAAGCGGAGACTTCCATGTGTCACCTTCCATAGGTTTCTAAAAAGGTAGCTAAAAGAAGCAGAGACCACCACATAACCCCAGATAAGTAAAGCAGAGATTGCCACCTGTCCCTGTGCCCCTTTTAAAGTTACTTGGGTAAGAAATGCTATGGGTCTTATTTTTGTTAAGTTGTTAAAATTTTCAAGGAAGTGGATTGCGACAGGTGTCAAAGGCAGAACATTCATAAGCAAAGACTCTAAAGGAGTATAAGTAAAATTGAGAGCACCGTGTGTCCTTGGTAAAGTAGCAGAACCCGCCAAGTGTCATCTTCTGGTGTTTCCTAAAGTAATAGGAAGGTTTTCAAGGAATTGGCTAAGTGTTATCTAGCATTTAAGAGAAGGGAGCATCTTGCAATCTATTTCAGCCAATGAACTGCCAGAAGACAAAGTGTTTTAAAATCTATGAAATATCTTCTGTTAAACACTTCCAGTTCTGTTAGATTTCAGTTGGGCCATTAGATTGGGAACAAGCAGAGAATCCAGAGTGAATCTAAGGCTATAAATAAGGGTACAGAGATCACCAAAAAAGGGGAAAAACTAGAGAGAATTTTTTGAGAGAATTATTGTTAAGAGTTTAGACTTTCTAGAGCTATGACTAGGAATATCATTTGCCATTGTTCTATCTTCTTAAGTTAGAAAGTTTATGTAACTGTGTGTGTTTTAGTGCCTCTTATGTGACTAGAGAATTAATGAGAAGATTGAATCCTGTGCCTTTTTTGATACTTTTTGTGTCATTGTAAAAGTAATTTACACTGTGTTGTCAAGAGTTTTAGACTTTTTAGAGCTGTGATTAGTAATGTCATTTGCCTTTATTTCATTTTCTTGAGTTAGAAGGTTTATATAACTGTGCGTGGTTTTATGCCTTTTATGTGACTGGAGAATTCAAATAAGAAGATTGAACCCTGTGCCTTTGTTGACATTTTTTGTATCATTGCAAAAGTAGTATATGTTGTGAGCCTCTGTTTCTATTGTTTCCATCTTTTACATTGATCATGCACTTGTTTTCTCTTAAATGTAAATGAATCTTACATATAGTCTCACTATACTCAGGATTAAGGTTGAATTACATTCAGGCACATCGCCATAGTTATATTTTCTTTCTTGCATTTGTGTTTCTATTGAAATTCCTATCCCTTTTCCCAGTATACACTTGATATAAAGAAGAGACCAGCTTCTTAAAAATCTGGAGGTTGTTTCAAGTCACAAGTCCCACATCTTGAAACTTCCCATTGTTGGTGTTAGAACAAGTGCAATTTTAAATCATCAACAATTTCTTCAAAACTTTTAACTCCTTTAAACAAACTAAAACTTTGACCTTTCTTTAACATGGCTATAAGTGGCCTATCTAAACTATTAAATTTAAAATGAATCTTCTTATGAAGTTAATCTTGCCTAAAAGACTTTGCAAGGCTTTATTATGCTTAAGTAATGATAGTGCAAGAATTGATTCTATCCTATCAGGGTCTATGCTTGTACCTTTATTTGAAATGATATGTCCAAGAAGCCTACCTTCATAAACAAAGAAAACACACTTTTTTGGGTTCAAAGACACCCCAAATTCTCTACACCTTTCAAACACCTATCTGAGATGAATCATATACTCATTTGTGTTGTTAGAGAATATTGTTATTTCATCTAGATAAAAAAGAATAAACTTGTTAATGAGACGCTGAAATGCCATGTCCATAGCCTTCTTAAAAGTGGCTCCAACATTAGATAAACCAAAATACATCTTTCTGTATGTAAATGTCCCCCACTTTGTGGTGAAGGTTGTTTTGTACTGGTCTTCTTCTTTGACCAAAATTTGGTTATATCCACTATAACCATCCAATAAAGAAAATCTTTTTGAGCCTACAACTAGCTATAAAATATATTCCATTGATGGCAATGGATAGTGATCTTTGAGAGAGGACTTATTTAAGTTATGAAATTTGACACATAGCCTTATTTCACCATTATTTTTCTATACTATAACAAGGTTTGTTATCCATGTTGAGTGTTTAATTGAAAATATTATGGCTGACTCAATGAGCTTATGCAGTTCAGCTTTCATTAGTAGTTCAAGCTTTTGATTGATATGCCTTTGCTTTTGACTTTGTCTGACTATCTTATTCTCATCTTCTAACTCAATGGTATGTTGATCTAGACTTGGATAAATACCTTTAAGGTCACTGTACTGCCATGTAAAGACATCTACAAAATTTGAACATAACTTAATAAAAGCTTCTTTCTCTGAAGATTTGCAAACTTTACCTAGATTTAAATTTTTGTCAGTTGTAACCTCTAAATTTGTGTAGTGTTTTTATTTGGTTGATAAAGCAAATTTTTTTTTCTTAATTAATCATTTCTGTTGAATATATTTTCTAGGGTGACCAATCCTTTAGGCAACTTGTTTGTCTTTAATTGCACAATCTAATCATCATACTATTGTAAATGTTTGTCTTGGTTCCTTGAGGAGAATTTAGCTTCCTCTTATAATAATGTAACAATCTAGATATCATCTTCAAATACTTACCAATTTTCAAGGTTGTCTACGATAGAAGGTCTTGTAACTACCTTCTTGTGTGATTGAACTTTGTCCCTTTTTATTTTATCTGGGATACTGAATTGTAATCCAATAGCAACCAACTTATCTGCATGCTTGTTTTCATTTTATAGTATGACCTAAATATTGAAGGCTTGAAAGTCTTTTACTAGGTCCCATAATTTATGATTATAACACCTAAGTAATGGGTTCTTGCATATATTAATTCCTCTTACTTGGTAAACTACTAGTTCACTATCTCTAAAGAATTGTAAGGAATTAACCTTCATCTTTCTTGCCCATTGCAAACTATGCACTAGTGATTAATATCCAGTGACATTATTGGATCAACCAAACTAAAATTTTATAGAAGATAAATACCTTTGACTGGTTCGAGAAATTGACATCATTTCATCTCCATTTCCATGTTTGTTCTTGTATCCATTAAAATATAGTTGCCATAGTCCATCACTAGGCTGCTCATCTTTCATCAATGTTAGAATTGGTGCATCATTTTCATGAAGATAATATACACCAAGTCATTTTTATTCAATTAAATTTTAGGGATCATAATCATGTAAATCATAGGACCATTCATCAAGGAAAAGATTTGGGACTCCATCTATAGGGGATTCAGATTTAACCTCACTATTTATCTAACACCCTATCTGAGATAACACAATTAGTGTTCATCATGCTTGGCATATATGGATCCAAATGAAATATTGAAATAGGTTTAGAATTTATTTTCACCTTAGTGCCATACCTAGTATTTAACATTACATAGGTCCAATTAGCTGACAAATATCCTCTAATTTTTGAAGTAAAATCTCTTGACAGACACATGGCAAAATAGGGAGGTAAGTCCACTACAACTATATCTTATTGAATAATAACATTAGGGAAAGTATGTAATGTTAGATTTAGGTATTTTATCATTTATAATATTTTCTCTAGTGATCCATCTAATTACAAAACTCCTTTGGCATTTGGCTCATAGACAAGACCAAGCTTATTTATAATTTGTTTAGGCATGACAGTGCTACTAGCTCCACTATCTACCATACAATTATGAACTAAAATGTCACCTACTATCAAAGAGACATAAAAGGGTGGGGTTTTTATTGACTTAAAATTGGATTTATCCACCTTTTTCATGTTATGTATCTATTGATCAGGTTGCTTGATTTGTTCATCTGAATTGGATAAGGTAGCTTCTTGTTTCTCTTCTAGTTCTTTAGATTCCTTAAGATTTAAAAGTTCTTGAATCAGCATATCATTTTGCCCTGTGATGGCAAGGGAATCCCAAATGATAATAATAACATTTGATTTATTCATTTGATCAATAATGTTAAAATATGTTCCACTGACCTTTGGATGTAACTTCTTAACCACTGATTGTTCTCTAGTTAGGGGTATTTGGGGAACTTTCATTGTCTCTGTGTTCTAAATATTTTGTGCTATAGGAACATTAAATTGATCCTTGAAATTATTTAACACAAAATTAGGAACAATAGAAGTATTTGTCACACCATAAGCTTCTTCAACTGCTCTTATTTTAGTTCTAGTCAGAGATGCCACTTGACCATTTGTGTTGCTAGTTTCACCAACTTGGTTGAATTCAATGTGATCATCCAAATCCCAATTCACATTGATAGCATTAGGATGCCCTAAAACTTGTTGATGTTCTCCTTGAATTTCCATATTCATGTCTTGATTTTTACCACCTTAAAGAGGGAAATATTATTGTGTCATTTGTGTCATGGTAATCTCTTGTAATACCAAAGCTTGATTATGAATGTCATTTGGATTAGAAGTTTGCCAACCTGGATCTTGCATTAATTTATTTTGGGGAACAATAGCTTTTGATTTAGAAGGCACATTAGGATAAATTTTTCATATGGCCTAGTTTAGGTTATAGCTCCTTGATTTTGATAAGGTTATCTATTGTGCTTGAAACCTTGATACACTGATCTTTGGTTATTAAAAGATTGATAGGTGCTCTAATTTTGTTGTTGATAGGGTCTACCTTGGTGCTATTGTCTCTTAAGTGAAATAATTTCATATCTAAAAGCTTGTAACATGCTTTTAAAATCACCGATCTCACTAGATTGATTAGGAGGGGATACAACTTGGACTTTTGGAGATGGAATAGGGGCTATAGATGGAATTTGGGAAACTTGAGGAGGAGAAACAAATTACAATTCTAAGGAAAAGGGAATTAGAGTAATTTTAATAGGTTTACTAGCTTGAATCAATTTGTTCTCTACTCTAATAATAATCTCATAGGCATTTGGAAAGTTATTACCACCCATGGACTATATCATGATACTTATATCAGAATTAAGGGCTTTAAAGAAGTACAAAAATGCATACTCTGGGGATGGTCTAACTAATGTAGGGATTCTAATCCATGTATTTTGGAATGTGAGGTTAAATTCTAACATGAATTCATGGGGGTACCTTTTTATGGTAGTTAATTGTTCAACCAAAGACAAATGATCAGACTTTTCTTCAAATTGCTTAACTAACACTGCACCTAACTCATCCCAAGTAGAAATGGATATCAAAGGAAGATTCATATACCATTGCAATGACTTTCCCTTGCAAGAGGCAAAAAGTAATTTTATAGCCACATTATCTTGAGTAACATTATGAACATAACATAGATTGGCAATATCTTGGATATGCTCAATAGTTGTAGTTTTATCCTATTATCCATATAAGGAAGGGATACATTTTAGAGAAGACACAAAAATTTCATCAAATTAGGCCAAATTCAGAGGACTACCCCTGTTAAATGGGATAAACACTAGATTCCTAATAACGATTTGGGAAAAAGGGATTTGGCTCATGGGGATAATAGATTAGACTAAAACAATACATTGACTAGAAGATAAATATTTTTTTGGAGGATAAGGAATTATACTATTGAATCTTGATATTCTATAAGAAGAAGGAGGCAATTTAATATGTTCAAAAGAAGTACCTTTACTTGATGCTCTTGTTGTAACCTTTAACATGAAAGCATTGCCTGAAATATGCTATGAGCTCTGCAACTTGAAGGGTCTTCAGTTTTTGATGATGGTAGATCCCTCTTACTACTATGAATATTTATTCTCAATATTCAAACTTTAATTATACCAAAGAAACTTGGGGTCCCATTGGGTATGCCAAAACTATTAGGGTTCTAGATTTTCACCCTAGTTGAGGAGGAGATTGTTTAGATCTTCCTACTCAAATATAGTCCAACAAGGGACTGATCCTAGGATGTGGGTATCCTAAAATTGGATCAGACCTTTGTAGAAGGTCATCTTCCTTATGGATCTATCACCTACACTAAACCTGAACTAGCACTTGCTTGGAAAAGGGAGAAAAAATTTATAAAACTTATAAAATCATGTAAAAATTGGTGATGCACCAATGATTTGATTACTCCAACTCACACAAAACACACTATGAGGAACTTTTCAGACCAAAGAACATCAATATCACATAAATATTTTAGAATAAAGCATTAATCAATTATCAAATTAGTAAGAGAGGGAAAATATCCACTTTCAAACTAGACAATAAATTATAAATTACACTTATAATGACATGTGAGAACTATTAAGAACTTCTTGAAGGTGAGAAAAACTCTATACATAAGAAAGGAACATACATTCACTTAACTATGGTGCATAAATTCATAGAAAACACTTCAATTTGGCTTATAAAAAATGATGGAATTCATTATTTGTTGCATCAAAGAGGTGTCACAGTAAAAATTTTGGCAGATTCTGGTCATACCAAAAAGAGGGATAGATGATCCATTTTATGGCTTAAAATCATGCATTTACAAAAAATTGAGAGAGAGGGAATTATGTGTTGGAAAAGGACCAACTACTTCTAATGGATTAATACCAATTTGAGGATGTTGCTAAGTCAGGATCTTATCAAGAAGGCACAATTTCAAAGGGATTTGCAAAATAATTTAATGCTCACTATCCTTAGCCATCTACCCAATCATCATCTTAGGATTCCATGCTACTTTCACTTGATTTGATGATGAGGACTAATCCCTTATGCCTTAGAAATAAAATAAAAGTGTCATATCTACATTAGATGGCCAACTATACTTTCATTATAAAAAATTATCAATGATTATAGGCAACACACAAGTCCACTATAGGTGAAAACCAATCTTAGACCATTGGTTTTCACATAGTTACAATATCTATGAAAGTCTAAAAATTGCCTGACCTTGCTTCACAGTTATTGGTTCATTCTTGACTTCTATATTAGACCCAAAGGATCTATTATATGGAGCATTAATAGAAATTATAGGTCTTTGGATTGTGGCCCTGGTTCAACTCTAGTTCAACTTCAAGCTTGACTCTTTGACATTTGCTTTGCCTAGGTCCATTTAAACTTATTTGAATTTAATAAAAAATGTCTCAATATTTATCTCACTTATTGGATATTGATTACCAAATAAAACAACCTACATCATTCTCAGCTATCCTTATGCTTATTGGTTCTATAGATCCTTTTGACTTATTTACTCTACTCATGCCGTTAGATCTAGATGTATGAATGCATGTGAGTATTTGATCTTCTTCTAGGACCCACTGAATTTAGACACTTGTTCTCTTCGTATTCATCATCAAGATCTTCTAATCCTTTTTGACTTGTCTCTCTCCATTTATCTTGATGTGCATGGATGCTCACAAGATATTTATTTTTTGCCAATAGAATGTGCTTATGCCACTTGTCCTTGAGTCATTAGCTCCTTGGATTCACTGACCTTTTTGACTCACATGTGCCATCTGATCAAGATGTATGAGTGAGAGTAATCTATTCATCTCCATAGTCCCACTTTCCTATCAATTATTTCACTCCATCAGATCATTGGTATGATTAAACATGCACCATTAGATTAGCTTGGACCCATCCTTTTGTCAATTATTTTTCTCTATTGGATCTTGGCTTAATCATCTCATACCATTGGATCATCTCCAATTTGTAGATATTTAAAGGCTATAACATGGGGAAATTTTATCTTGGTTGACTTAGCATGAATCATTAGATCTTATGTGTAAGTATGAGGGATCTTGTGGACCGTTAGATCTAGACCAACTTCAAACCTTTTAAGGACCTTTTAAACCCAAATGGTTACTTGCCTTGATTAAAATTGACATTTGTACTAATTCCATTTGACATTCACACAAATGTATTTGACATCCGAAAAATCATCAATTTTAATAATAGATATATTTTTTCCTGAGCTTTATTTTGACATTATTGTGAATGTCTTATGTTATAGGTCTAACTTTGAAGGCCTATAACTTGAAGTGCAAAAGTATAAAAGGCATCAAATTTTTAAGAGATGTTCTTGAGATTGAAAGGGTTAAACCCATTTAATCTACTAGTCCCAATAGTATTCTGAGTGAATATATAAAATGGTCAAGTTGACTCATCTATTCATTCCCACATGATGTCTTGGCGACATTCTAAGTTATTTGGCTAAGTATGGAAAACTTAGCGAAATCTGACTGAGGCACCAACTTTGATCATGCAAAACTTCTATCATGCTTCAGTGGATAATCTAAAACATATCACACAGAAACTAAGAACCAATCTAGATAAATCCATGTGATCACTTTTTCTTGAGACTATTACGTGTCAGATATGGCCTCTACAAATTGCCTATTTAGACTTTCTGCTACTTCCACTAAATTCTTGGACTAGGTAAAATTTGGTATGTAGACCAAAATTGGTCAATAGTAAGTAATAAAAATATTGTGAGAGTTTTTTTTGGAATTATTTGATCATGTAATCAAAGTGTAGATACTTTCATAAGTGTTTCAAATTCAGTTGTCAAGTTTCAAGTGCTTAAGAAGCCTAGTCATGACACTAGTCAAGGCATATAAAGTCATTGTGAGAAGGTATGAGTATGGTGACTTGGTAATATGAGTGAAAATAAGAATTATTGGTTGTATAAGGTTGTTTTATCATGAATATGAGGCATTAAATCAATCATGAGAGTCTCAATGTGAGCCTATAGGGGTTGGATGTTCAAATAAAGTCTATAACTAGATCACTTTTAGACCTTGGTTGGCCTAATGAGTTATCATGATCTATTATTTAGACATATGAATTATGTATAAAAATGTTTAATAATGTATGAGGTTTATTGAATATGTGATAATGGTGGAGAGTGCATGGGAAGAAGCATGAAGGTCAGGTTTTAGGCCTAATGTGGTTTGCAGGTCAAGGTCTAAGTGAGCAAAGAGAGTGTGGCCTAATAAGGTGTCATGATCAGATTTTAGAGTGTTCAATTTTATGTAAGAATTTTAATATGTGATTTATGTTTTTTTAAGTTTTTTCATATAGTTTGAGTTCTTATTATGAAGTATAAGGCATGAAAAGTTGTTTGGAGGTCTCTCGAGTACATAAAATGAAGGTTTCTCAAACCGAAAAGTTTTTTTGTGCTCATTAGCTCATCAAAATTTTGAATGGGAACATAATATTTTCATTGTATATGTTTAATTTTCATATCTCAAAATTACATAATAGTTTTTGGATTGAGGGGCTATGCTTTATGAAAAATTGTTAACAGTGGAAGTGTGTTTAAACCCTCTTAGAACCCTAATAGTGACCCAATGTTGAATATATGATTCAAAATTGATCAATATGGTTTGTAATGCTCAGGTATGTATTTTTATATTTTAATTAACTCTCCCAATTACCTCCATGTGGTGGTGGTTAGAGAGAGGAGAGATAAAATGTGAAGATACAAGCTTGTTTCTAAAGAAGTTAATGTAGATGTAAAAAAATGTATTGGACAAAGTTTTAAAATTGATGAAGGCTGAAGTTTTAGACTCATATTTTATGTCCTTGGTGGTGTTTATATTGGTTGTAGTTCTCAAATGTGCTAAACTAGTCATCCAAGTTAGCCAGTAACTAACAGGTCTAATGGTACAAACAATGAGAAATGCAGGCAACAGTGAAAAGGTGATTAGGAATGGGTTATCATGATAGAGTGATGAAACCAAGTTCATGGATATATTTCTTGGGACTGGTATTTCATATTCATTCTTGGTATAAATATTGAAATTCAAGTATAATGGTGAAAATGATGAAACCAAAATGGCTTCTCTAGCTTAGTGAGGTCATAAGATTAGTCAACAAGACCAATATTTGACATTTGACCATATGATATTTATATATAATAATGGTATAATTAAATCATAGGATTGTATAATTTCATAATAAGTCTTTTAAATTTTTCATACATGTGTTAAAGGTCAATGTCATCATGACTGTACTTTAAGGTAAACTAGTAGTTCTTGGTAAGCAGATTGTAGTGATAAGTTTGAGGCTTTATGCCCCAAGTCGATGTATCTAATGAATATAGTGTTGTTTTTTTTACTTGAAAGTAGTGATAACTATTTTTTAAATATTTGAAGTCAGTATAAGAGGTTGAAATTTTAAATCCAAAATGACTTGTTTGGTTCTGGTCTGACTGCATGTAGTGAGATCAAAATATTGGTCTGTAAGACCAATATTTGACATTAGACATTTGATTTTTGTATTTGAGAGTGGTATATAGATGTAAAATGATATTTTTAAATTATTATTGGTCATGGTAAGTGTTCTTTTAGGTGTTGAAAATCAAGTTATTCATGATTGGGTTTTGGAGTTGTTTAGTAGTTATGAGTGGGCTATTTCCAGAGAAGTATTTGAGTCCTTTTGCTCTATGTTGTGAAGTATAAATCACATGGTGATTTTTTAAGGTCAATAATTTTTTTTTCATTTTATTTATTTTCATGGTTATGTGACTAAATTGTGTACATGTTTTAGTTTTTTGTGGTAGACTTTCTATAGGTTCACAAGCCTAACTTTGAATAGTGCTACAAGGAGTGTTCATGAAGGTGTTGGTAATAAAAGTCTTATGGAATTTAGAATATGTTTATTGGAATATATTTCATAAATTTATTTAAGTATAATTTTATTCAAAGAAGGTACTTTTTTTCAAGGAAGGCAAAGTGCAACATGTCTTAAAGTAGACCTAATGGAACTAGGTTTCCATTAGAACTAAAAGTGAGATGAGGTCCAATAAAGTTATGAGAGACTAAAAGGGACTAAATAATCATTTGAATCATGTTTATGATATGTAATAAGACCTATTATATGTCTAACATAGGAGTTTAAGGATGAGTTTCCAACTAAGTAGCATAAGAACAAGGAATGGTATATATACAAGGTAATTTTAAGCCTATGTATGTATGATTGAGTGTATGCAAATAAGATAGCAAATTATGAGTAGAAGGAGGTATTTTAAACCATCATAGGAGTGTATATTATCTGTAATGGATATATGAAAGTGTTTTTGCATATGAATATAAAGGTCATATGACCTAATCAGTCTTGAAGAGACCTAATTGAGCGAAGAGGCCTAGAAGGTAGTTTGAGAGGGATAAGAGTGTGAAAAGATGAAGAGGTGGTCATCATTAGTTTTTTAAGAAATAAAGTGTATTGAATGTGATAAAATCAATCAAGTGTATGAGTTGTTGGTGATTCATCTAAGGGGTTGGTGCCTCCTTACAAGTCTGTGCTTGTTAAAGCCTAGTCAAGCAGGTGCTTAGCTAGTTGGGGTTGGTCCTCCATGTGAAGTTAGTGATTAATTAAACTTGGTTTTTGTATTATAGGACTATATTATATTTTTATATATCTATGGGATTTCTTCCTCTTAAGGGTTTCCCACATATATGATGTGTTCTTATGTTTCATGCTTATGTGGATAAGTGTTTACGCTTGCAAGATCTATATGTTTTCTTGAATTATTTATTATTGCTTAAAGTGAAATTAAAGGAAAATTTTTGAATACTTATTCACCAACCCCCCCATCTAATTCATCATTATTTCAAAATTTGGTATGAGATTAGGTTCTTTGAATTAGGCCTAATATCCTAAAGGAGATCTTAGAAGTGAGGATGACTAGTCAACAAACTCAAGGTGGTTTCTCTACTAGTAAGGATTCATTATTCAATGGGACTAATTATGATTTAAGGAGAATCAGAGTGAGGACACATATAATGTCAATGGGTCATGGCATACAACATTTATTTATGGATGGATACACTCCACCTCCTACACTTCCAACTATCGCAACAAGCAATAAGGAAAGTGAGATCAATTCCAAGGTAATGAATGACATTCTATGTGGCCTATCAGAGGTAGCATTTGTGAATTTGATGCACTATGATTCAGCCAAGGTGATATGGGATAAATTTAATATTATAAATGAAGGAGACACCAAGGTGAATATGGCCAAGTTGTAGACCCACTAGACATAGTTTGAAAGTCTTAAGATGAATGAAGATGAAACCATTGCATCTTACCTATTGAATGTTGATAAAGTTTTCAATGTCATTAGAAGATTAGGAGAAGTGAAAGAGTCTATATTTATTCAAAAGGTATTGAGATTACTAACTCTTAATTTTGATTTTAAGATGTCTGTAATAGAAGAGATGCAATATTTAGACAAGATGGAGATGGATGGGATTCATGGAATCTTGACTACCTATGAGATGAGAACAAATGAAGGAAAACCTCCCAAGAAGGAAACAACTTTCAAAGCTGAGAAGAAGCTAAGAGCTAAGAAGGTTAAGGATGAGGTATGTTCAGATGTTGATGATGATAAACTGATATCCATGTTTTCTATGAAATTAAGGTTTGGATTTGGTAAGTACATGGGTAAAATCCTTTTAAATGTTTCAATTATGGTAAGATTGGTCACTTCTCATCTAAGTGTCCTAACAAGGATAAGACTAATCATGATGAAGAACATGATGAAAATCATGGAGATGAAAAAAAGTTATATATTCCTATCAAAAATAAGAAAGATTTCAAGAAGTATGAAGGTATTAAATGGTCATTCAAGAACAAGGGAAGTTTATGTACCAAAGAAGATAACTCACCTGATGTTAGTGACACAAGTACATTTGATAGTGATGATGATAGTAATGAGCATGAACATGAAAATAATGAAACCTTGTTCATGGATATATAACTAGACAATGAGGGTTTCTCAAAAGGGAAAGACCTTATGGATGATGAAAAATCAGATGAAGAAGAGGTTGAAGTGAAATTTGAGGTAGAATTGGTGAGCACTCGAAAGGAGTTGAAGTTCTAAAGAAGGAAGAATAAAAAACTAAGATCATTAGTTAAGGACTATGAAAACAAGATTGATTTGTTTGAAGAGAGATTGAGTAACACATCCAAGGAGTATGATGAGATCATCAATAAAATTTAATCACAAATGGAGATAGTCACTACTAGCTTAAAAGCTAAAGAGGAAAAATGTACCAGGTATGGAACTAAAATAGAATCCTTAAAAGCTGAGTTGGATCAATAATATAGCAATTTTAAGACCTTTATGAAGTTTGAAAAGAGTAATGATGCTCTAGATAACATCTTAAGTATTTATAAGTCTAAAAATGATAATATATGTCTTGGTTTCAAAGAAGACCAAAAGGAGGTAGCTCAATTCAAGGAGAAGGCTAATGAAGACAAGAAGGTCAACATGAAAAGACCAATTAGACAACCTAATGCTATGAGGTATGCTAATTCATTCAATGGTTACTATTTTGCATGCAATCAGTTTGGTCATAGAGAAATAAAGTGTAAAATACCCAAAATCATCCATGAACAATCATCATCTCTCAAAACAAGAACATTAATCAGGCTCTTTTTTGGTTGACTAGAGAGAGGTAAATTCTTACAAGGATGATATATTGAATCTTAAGGTGAAGCCATGAACATTACTAACTTGATATGAAGGATAATGAATGAAAGAACATGCATTTTGATAAAATGGGTGATAATACATACTAAATGGGGCTGATTGGTCACCTAAGGTGATATACCAGCTCATGTTCATAGTGGAGTCACCATTGGTGTTTGCAAATGTGCCTCCAAAGGCTAATTTCACTAAAAGGCAACACCAAGAACCTTTTAGTGAGATGTAGAATGTATTAAAGTCCCATCAGGAAAGCTAGAAATTTTTATGACTTGAGATTTTACCCTTGTGGGGGAATTATTTTGGCTCCCCCACTCCCAGTCATAATATGGGAACAACCCCAAGATGTGGGTATCCTATAATAGGGTTAAACCTCTAGAGAATGTTGACTTCCTCTTGATGGATCACTTAAACTATTGCCACTATAAGGAAAAGGGTTAGAAAGGGGAAAATGGATCCTAATAAGGCTAAAAGGTGATGCACCAAATAAAAATGGGAAAATCCCATAAGCTTGAACCCACACTAGACCTTCAAAAAATAATACTAGCTCACACAACCTCACATACCAGTTGATTACATAAGTGTTTCATGGACTAGGTTCAGGAAAAACACTAATCAAGACCTGTAATATCTTGAAAAAACCCTAAAGGATGTTAGAAAGGAGGACAATGTATGAGGAAGATTTTCCTTCATATAATGCCATCATGCAAAACTCACTCCACACGGATCCAAGGCAAGAGATAGGTAAAGAAAGTCTTTTATTACATCAAGAGGTAGTTCTTAAAAATGCTTGATAGGGTTTATTCTAATTAAGATGAGCATATTTTTTAATATCTTAGATATTCCCCTACTTTTCAAGATCAAAGAGTCCTTATGAGAGTCTAGAATCTGAGAGAGAGCGAAAGACCCTACAAATGGGAAAGAATGGGTAATATAGAGAAAGGGAGAAGAGAGAAGAGGGAGAATTTTATAGAATCCATCAATGAGATTTTATCACATTTCTTGAATTTTGAATCATCTTTGATCCAATCAGGACTAATCCTTCATCAACAAGCTAGCCTTCATTTCCTATAATTAGTCTTCAAGTTCTTCTTGTTGGTTGAGCAATGCACTAGAATATAATATTCTATTTTGTAGATGATGAGTCATGATCCTTTCAAGGAAGAAAGAACCTTAAGATTAGAACAACATTGAATGCTCCATCTGCTTATCTAACCACTAGATCTCTTTGATTTAATCGTATACACCACCTTACACTTGATTTCACTATTCATGAGAAGAGAATCCTCATATCTATAATTGTAATACAGACATCACCATATTTGCTTTAAGAGGTTGCAATTACTTGTTTTTTGAGGATATAACTATGTCAAAGGATGCTATTCCTTCCCATAATCACAAATATCTACCCTTAATTTGAAATCTAAACCTAGGTCTACTACAGATGAAAACTAATCCCAATTTCTAGTCTTCATATAGTCTTAATGTCGATTAAATGAATATTGCCAGGTGTTTGATCTCGATTCAATAATAGTTTCCACCCTTTTATCTATATTAGGTATAAAATACTTATTCTTCCTCTATGTGTCTCTAATGGTGATTCTTGACCCCTAAAATACCCATTATGGTTTAACCTGGGTCATCTTCAAACTTGGATCTTATGTATTTGCTTGCATAGGTCAAAAATAACTTCACTGACCTCCACCAAAAATCTATTGGGCTCTCCTTTGTTCATTGGCCATCAAATTATTGATTTAGGACAATCAAATTTAGACACTTGGTGGCCTCATTCTTGATATGAGAGCTATTGACTTATTAGCCTTGATCACACTATTGATCTTTTTCTATTTGAATAAATGTGAGCTATATATCTTCTACCAGTTTAACATGCTTAAGACACTTGTCACCCATGAATTTTATCTTAAAATCCACTAACCTTTTGACCCACTGCTTATCATCAGATCTGATTTATATGAGTGAATGCACTTCATTGATCTACCTAGACCCACTAACTCAAACTTCATCTTTGCACCATTGGATCTAGATTCTACTCCCAAGATTACACCACTTGTCACTTGAGTGTTCACCCTAGAGATCCTTTGAAATATTTGAAACCTAAATATTATTTTTTGAGGATTTAACTTGATGTCCCCACACACATCTCCACTATACTTTTTCAACTTGGAATGCCCATATCTTAAGATAGATAACTCATCAAGACATGAAATTTGTAGAGGATGATATTGGCACTAAATACATTGATACTGTGTGATCCTTCAACTATGGGAGGATTCCTAAGAATAATTATAAAATGCATAAGTAAACTAACCTATTCATTTTTTCATGACATGTAAGATAGTCTAGTTCATTTAAACTTGCACTAGGAACTATTGCTTGATCTTTCAAAGTGCCAATGAGTCTCTGAGGCCTGTGAGAACTCGTAATATGATTTTGACTACATTGATCACTTATGAGAAATTTCTACCTCAAAATTTGATAAACTAAACTTTAAGTTTAGTTAAAGTGTTGCAAAATCTTTACAAGCTACATGTGATCTTTGGACCACTCATTCCATCTAGAACACTATTCAGCTCATCCATTCAGGCATAAGCTTTGTATGTAAGCCAAAATTGGACAACAATACCATAGTATTATTTATTTTCATATTATTTTTACACACTTTTTGGCATCCCTTGGATTTCTCTTTTGTGAGTTACAATGTAAGACCACAGATAGGACCTAGCTTTCCTTACAAAATACCATATTTCTTATCTCATTTATTTATCACATGCTTTTTGGTACCTTCATGGGTTTCTCTATTATGAGTTTCAATATAAGACCATGGATAAGACATGGCCTTCATCATAAAATTACCATCTTGTCATTCCTTTTCTATAATGTGCTTTTGATCCTTGTTCTCAGCATTATCTTTTGCTTCTTTTGATAGATGGAATTTCCAAAACAATTCAATTTAACATGTTTTCTTCCATTTTCTTCATTATTATGATAAAGAATCACACTTTACTATCATTGTATCCCTTTTTTTCCCCTTCATAAAATTTTTGTGATTTGAAGTAATTCAAATTGTTCTATGTGTCATTCCTCTTGATTTCCTTTCCTTTCACTCCTCATTGGATAAAACATTGTCAAAGTCAAGATAGCACTTTTATTTCACCTAGATTTATGAGACATTTAGACACCATGCTCTTTGATGTTCTCCCTCTTAGCAACCAAGTCCCAAGTTTTCAAATGAAAGTCATCTTTATCACCAATGTTTAGATTTTCATATATCTATAGAGGAGGAATATAAAAATCCTTCAAGAAAGTTAAAATCCAAATCATTTGAAACAAAAGTAAATGATATACAAAAGGCAACATACAAATCTCAAAAGTTAAAATCACACCAAAATATGTGATTTCAAGAACATCTTTTATCTCTAATCGAATCTCAAACTTCATAGTTTTCCTCGCATAGAGTTGAGGTCCATTGGTATGTAGTAGGCCAGTAGATTAGAATAGGAGAATTCAAAAAACTTTATGGTGATACCTACTTTCTCATGCAAGTACCCAATCTTCACAATAGACCAATGGATCTGTAAGGAGTCTTGAGGAATAAGGAACAAATTATGGGAAGGTAGGTCCATTTTAATTTGAATGCATATATACTTCATGGGATGATCTACATATTGCATTTATTGACCTAAGACTTGTGTAGCTAAGAGAAGTTCTTTAGAGTCCTTAAGGTTGACAGTCCTCTTGTTTTAACAAACCTAATTTGAGTAATTGGACTTCGATAAAAAGTTCATCTACCTTGGTTTTTCCTTAATTCTCCACTCTACCCATTTTATTTCCTCCCTTGATAGGAAAATTTTGATTCTAAATCTATTTTCCCTTCTTCTCCACTTCCTTCTTCACCTCTTAGAAACATGTTAAACTACTTTGTTTCAATTTTATCTATCCTTAGAAAGAAACAATATGCTTGATTAACTATGGATCACTTTATTTATACCATAAAAATGCATTCCTAGACTTATTTTGTTTCTTTTTACTTGTACCATCTTGCTACTTTGGGCACATGAGTCTATACCCTTTTTATATTGTTGATTGAGGTTGGCTTGTTACTTCTCACTTGATAATGTTGTTTTCCCTTTTTATGTACCTTTTTCCATTGTTGATTGAGATAAGGATTGTTACTGCTAACTCATTAATATTATTTTACCATTTTTATACTTTTATAATTGATATTTGATTACCATTATTTTTGACAAGTATCCATGGTTTGATTTGGTGAGTTTTCCTTTCTTACTTAAGGCTTGCTTATTTGATTTTTTTGATCTTCAGTAACCTTGGATTTTTGGTTACCTAATTTACTCTTATTTTTGACTTGGTCATTTGGTCTAACATAGCACTTATCACCCCATCTTACCAAATTTCTAATTACATCCAATTCTCATAGCACCAACCATATTGGCTTTCCTGCATTTGTTTGTTTTTACTCTTTAATTTTATATTCTTGGGTTTGTCAAAAACTGTCTCTGTGCCCTCCAAAATCAAAACCAACAACATAATAGACAACCATCTAGTGATAAAGGTAAGTCAAGGTATGTATCACTTTTATTTTTTAGTTATTTCCCTTTCATTCATTTATTTTTAGTTATTTTTGCTTTAAAATACAACTTTTTTTAGCATCAACATTATTTGTTCTTATGTTATTTCTCGAAGCACCATCCCCTATTACACCTTAGTGACATGTGATGAGATTTGAGTGGGGCATATGTATACACATAATATTTTAAACTTTTATCAAATAATGACACTTTACATCTTACAAGAATTTGTCGAGACTCAATCTCTCTAAGTGCACACCCTAAGGGGTGCATCGACAAAGGGGTGGGTAGACCATTGGTGCTTTGTAGGACTGTTGTCCCTTATTACCACTTATTACCAATCCAACCATCTCCTAAAACCATTCCTTACACTATTACTAATTCTTTACACATTCCTCTAGTCTTTTCCACTTTTCATCTTTATTTTCCTCACCTTAATCCGTTTTTTTAGGTGACTGTACTAGGTCAATTGGGTTGACCCTGTACAATTTCGGGTGATTTTCACTTAGGAACTAGTTTGGCCTTTAGCCAGCCTATTTCATGACCTAGTGAATAATTATTTGAAATTATGCTAGGTTGACTAGGTTGACCTTGTCGATTAGGATTTTTGGAAGGGTTTAGAGTAAATCCACATATATTTAAAATATCATTTCATTGTTATTTCAATATGTAATCAAGAGTTATTATTCACTCGTGCTTATTTACAATATGCTCTTCCACTATTCTACTTGAGGTGTCTTAGCTTAGGGTTTTTACTTGTATAATATAATCTTATGGATAAGTCTTGGATGTTATGGCCCTTCTTAGTGATCCTTACAAACTACAACAACCTCTTGTGAAGCCCCTTAGGCCAAGGGAGATATTGAGTCTCGATGAGTTCATCATTTAGGTAAGTATTCTCTAAATTTGATCCTCCCTTTAGTAGATAGGAGTACCATAAGTATTGGCTTTGAATAATATTACTCTTCATATTCCATGTATTAGGGTCTTACTCATACATATCTTAATTGAGATTATTTTATACATGTTTTAATTATTTATAACCCCTCATATTATGCCATAAGATTTGGCAAGCAATAGATTAGATTTACTTTATTTTTTATTAGTTTAGTGAGATATTAAAACACATGACTCCCTTAGGGTTATTACATTATTGTTCTTGAATGGAGGCTTTGGAACCCTCCCTAACATAGTGTATTATGGTAAGAGATCCTCAAATTGGGTCTAGAGGATCCCTATATTAGTCATGTTCCAACTTAAAAAATGTGTCCCCAATCAAAAGAGTATGGTATGATGTATCTTCTCCAAGTTAGGATTGATTTATAAACACGATAAATTTCTAATTGCATACACCATCCACTTCAAAAGTAATCAGGAAGGCAGACTTAAATAAGAAATGCATTACGGAAAGGTGTGTAAAAAGGGTGGTGGTGGAATGGAAACCATTAGATAACTCTTCATGATTTTCCTGCTCCTTCCCCTAATTACATCTGTATTGAATTTCCTCCTTGATGCTTGGCGATGCTCCCAATATCTAATATTGCCTCCTATGTGACACACTGTGTGGAGACCAAGGGTAAAAAGAAGGATGGGTTATGAGTGCAAGGTGTGTGGATGAAATAGGTGTATGTAATAGTTAAAATGTTTCCCCCAAGTATCCAAGGTGGTATTTAAATGGAGGTTGTTTACGAGAGATGTCAAGAACCTGATTTTCATCAATGTGTTTATCCATGGTGCCAAAAGCTCTAGTTTTCACCATTGGATGATTTTTTTTTTTACAATAATATTTACACTATCATACAAGGATGAGGTTAAACTAGTCATTTTGCGACTGTATGAGGTTTAGATTTTAATATTAGTGATCACTCCATGAAACTAGCCCTAGAAGACCATTGTAACCTTTCTTGACTCTTGATGTTAGTCTTTCCAATCATCCTGACTAAGGACTCTTTGCAACCCTAGTGAGAGATGATTATAGTCAAGGGGATGTGGATTATAGGGGATGATATGAAATGTGAAGATATGATAGGTGATTGGGATTTAGGACTAGAAGTCATATCTATCATTGATTTTGCCTTGTGTAATTCATGCCATTTGACCAGAGATTTATAAGGATAATTTTTTTTAAAAAAAAAATTCTTTAATCCAAATATTTGGACAATCGATGACCATGTTGATAGGATTTTTGGCATTTTGATTTGTTGAAGTAATTTGGATTTGACTACACTTTGGTGTTTGATATTGGGATTTAATAGAATAATTTGACATTTGACTTGATTTATGATTACTTTGACTTAGTTATAGGTTTGACGGTCTTGGATTAGACTTTTTTTAATTTGAACTTGTTATTGGATCAATATTGGCTTGAGATGTATTTATTTGAATTTGTTCATGGATCCTGATAGAATTGGCATGTGGTATATTATTTTGTGAAGACTATAATGATGCATGCTCTTGTTCATCATTTTTTAGGAGTGGGATGAGATGATTTTCAAGTAGAATGGAAATATCAATGATAGGTGTAGGTAACAGAGATGGATAGGAGATATCAATGAGTAGATGTTGAGCATTGTAGTTCTCATTGATAGGACTAGGTGACTGAATTTTGATATTGGATAAGGCCTCCTCAAGACTCTTAAAATTATCATCAATGATCCTTTTAGGAATGACATTAGAGGCTAAACCTAACTTAAATAAATAATCCTCAAGGAGTCCCATGAGATTCATCTTGTCACTAGTGTCTAAATTGATTGTACCAATGACATTACTTGAAAAGAGGTTGGTGTCAGTCACATCTTCATAGATGATATGTATATAACTGGTCTCAATATGTTTATTAGGTGACAATGGTTTTGAATCTAAAGATGTGTTATAAATAAAATCATATTGGTATTCATCAAGTCATTAATACCCCACTCCATGATATGGTTGTTGTTTTTTAATAATGATGGGATCTAAGATGCCTTGCTCCTGTCATCCCAAATTTTTTTATTTATAATCCATATTCTTGATAATTTGATCAGCTATGGGTATGCTAGTTATAAAAACATGAAGTAAATCCCTCTGTAGATAGCCAAGAATAATGTGAAGTTTTTATTCATTTGTTTGATAATAGTTATGCTTTTTCCAATGACGTGGACCCATATTTTTAGGTAGCTATTCATACCTCCTAAATATCAGGTAACCCTTAACTTCGAGGTGATAGGGGAGATTGGTGATAGTGAATGTTTGGTATTCATAATCCCCATAACACTTTGAAGCAAATTTGATTCAGGTAGACTTGGGAAGATTTGACGGAGTTGATAATAACTCATCAGGATGAATATATTTATTTGATTTGGGATCTTATGGTTTCGTTTCTATGGTGGCATAATACACATTATAATCCTCATCTTCTCACTGATAATTACATAAATATTATGGATCTCCATGGATTGTTACTTCCATTCCATAATGAGGAAATTTGAGGCACTGGTGGAGAGTGGATGGAACTGCTTGCATCTCGTGGATCCATGGTCATCCTATAAGGATATTATAGGGAAGATCAAAGTCCACAACATGGATTAGGGTTTGGTGAAAAATGGGTCCCTTTGATATTGGATGATAGATAGTGCCTACTATCTATCTCTCATTGTCATCATATACTTTGATGATGATCAAATTGAGCCCTAAGAAAGACTTTGAGTAGCCTAAATGTTTTTATCAAATTTATATTACACAAACTAGCTGCTAACCCTCTGTCTAAAAACACATGGGGAACTTGATGATTTAAAATGGAAACTTCTATGCAAATGGTATAATTATGATTAGGGATAATGGTTAGCATGTTTTGGGGATGAAAAATGATCTTTCTATTTTGGATAGATGGCCAACTAGGGCTTGGAACTATCTAGCATCAATATCTGTAAGTACCTTAGATTGATGAAGGATTTGATTAAGGATGTCATGATGAACTGTTGAGGACTTGAGAAGGTCCATAATATAAATCTGGGTGGGGGATTCTTAGGTTGTTGGATAATATCATAGCTTACTTCAAGAATGTTATAGGTTTTGTAGGGGAAATTAAACTTGAAAGGAGTCTTTTAGGGTGAGGCTTTGGGAAGTGCCATCCAAGATAGTGATTTTTCCTCATCAAATGGTATCATCATAATCAGAATATACTCCTTTAATTTTAAGGACATGATGTTGTTGGACTTGCGATTCTTTAGGTAGTTGATCCCTAATCTTAATAGTTGTTATATGATCATTATATGGGTAAGGGACATGATGGTAATTAATGTGACTAGATGAATTTTGGCCTTGGTTCAATAGTGTACCCTTTTGATTTTGATCATGCTTTAGAAAAGGATATTGATAAATTTTGAGTTGTTGATTTTTATAAAAGTACCTTTCCTCTCCTTCTATCTCTATTTTTCCAATCTAAATCAAGTCTTGGATAAGATTCCTTAACTAAAAACATATCTTAGTGTCATGCACCTTTTTTCGATGATAACGACAAAATTTATTTTTGCTAAATGTTAGCATGGGTAAGGGGCAAGGACATTTAATCCAATTTGATATTCATTGTAATAAAAATGAGAAAATAAATATGTTAGGTGTCAACAAGGAGTCAAATAGTCATGTAAGAGTAAGATTCAAAAAGGAAGATGAATATATTATATAACCAATTATACAGGAAAGAATCAATTCATGTAATTATTGAAAAATAAAATTTATCATTTATGGTCTCTTTTTGTGTTTGTTTATTCTTGTTCTCCATGTATCATTATTTCCTTTCATTTAATGTTTTTTGTGTAAATATGATTATTTATCATTATTTCCACTAAACTACTATTAAAACTAAACCAATCAGGGCATGGCTTGTTTTCTTCAAGGGGCTTAATCTCTGGTAGAGCGATCATTTTTTCAGCTATTAATTTTCTTAAAACATCCTCTATTGATTCACCCAAATTTGTGTAGTGTCATTTTCCAATGCAAGCCTTAGGCCTTCCTCTTGGTATAGTAACATTGGATATGTTTTTCTAATTTTAGTAATGACACAGAGCCTTAGACCATTTTCACATGTTTAAAGTCACTAATCCCATCCCCAAAAACATTTTTTTTTGAAGAACTTAGGCTTTTCTGAAGGGGTATTATTTGGATGGTAATCATTTTGGGAATAACTTTTAATTATCTCTTTTTCAGCGAGGCCAATTTCAATCTAAATCCCTTTCTCCACAAGCTCATCAAAAATTGAGATACAATGAAGCTTCAATTGATGGCCTAATTTTGAATTAATATTGTTGACAAAAATATTGGTTAACTCCTTCTCAAGAATCGAGTAAGGGAAGCAATTTATGAGATCATGCCATATTTGTAGGAATGATTCTAGGCTTTTCCCATTTCTCTATTTAGTGTTATACATATATAGAATGGTTATTTCATGCTCCAAATTATAAGAGAAATGTTTCACAAATTTCTCAGTCACATCCCCAAATGATGTTACAAATACCTTTAGCAACTTCATAAAACATTCGAAGGCAAGACCTCCAAGACCTTAGAGAAAAATATAAACATCTATGAATCATTATATTATACTTCATGGCATGCCATGAATAACTCTTTGACATGATAGAATGGGTCACATTTTACTTTATATTTGTCAAACTTGGGAGGCTTAAAATGTGTTGGAAATGACACTTGAAAGATGTTCATATATAGGGGATAAGAGCATAACTTTTCATACTAATATTTATTTGTGTGAGCTTAGGTGTCCATGATTTAAAGAGTTTACTTCATGGTTTTCCATTCAAGGGAAAAATAAGGATCCATCAATGGATTGGATGTGGAGGGATTAGTTTTTGAATTTTTTTGGTCATGATGGGTAGATGGAGAGAGTTTCAATGGGCCTTTTAGATGGGTTAGACTTTGGAGGTTTAGAATTAAGTTGGGACACTAATGAATTAACTTGTTGCATTATTTGATTGAGTCAATCGAGCATGGCTTGATTATAATCTATTTTGACTTGATTCTTCAAAATGGACTTTATTTTTCTAGCTTTGGCTTTAGTGACACTGACAGTGAGTGGAGGGTGTGCTTATTCAGTATTTTCTTCAATATTGACTAACTTTTAGTCTTTCTCTTCATCTAGTGAAATAGGGGGAGGATTATGAGATGTGTTTGGATGTGGTCAGACAAGATTATTTATAACATCTAATTTAAATTCTATAGGTAACATGGTTCCAATTTTGAGAAAGGGCATTAATAGTTATTCTCAATGGTCATGGATATATTTTTATATCTTGGCTTTGTCATTATTCAAAAAGTCACTTAGGTTATCTTCATTCCCTCCCAGGGTGTACATGCCACTCTGATTTTATTCATTATCAATAGGTTGCTCAACCAATGTTTCCAATGTGTCATTCTTTATCCTAAATGCTTGTCTTATTTTGATGGCTTGAGAACATGTGTTGGATGCCATTCATATTGTGGTTATAGGTAGATAATATAGGATTACATTTGTAAGAGAGGTGAATTGAATGAGAGTGATTATTTTAGAAGGGATAAAATAGATGCGATAATAAACCTTTGAGCAAGGTTGACTAAGAATTTAGAGCTAGTTTGACAAGTTGTGGATATATGGGTATACCCTTATTTTGGATATGAATGTCAAGTTTTTGGACTATTAAGACAACATATACTAGTAAGATATAAATAAAGACTAGGTTCAATCTAGTAGAGTGATGATAAATCGACTAATGCCAAATTTTGAGCTAGTGATATGACATGGTGATGATGTGTGTTAATATTAGCAGAGGTTTTTGACATATCATAACATGCTAAGGATGAGGATAGCTATGATATACTTTATGTGCACATAATAGTGTATTGGATTCATAAAGGATTTTGGATAACATAAACATAGTAATAATTAATTATCCTATGTTATTTAAGAATTAAGACCTACCAGTGTTTCATAAACTGAAATAAAGCATTTGGGTTAAATTAGATAGAAAGTAACCAAAAATTATACTTGAGACTACATGCAAGAAACATAATAATAAATCACACAGGTAACCATAGATAGATGAATCTTTATTGATCTTTTCAAAATTTGAACCTTCTTCTTACAAACAAAAGTATATATAGAAGTTTCCATTATATGACTATTCATCTTCTTCTCATACTTGGCATTAAAAGTGGAGTCTATTCATATTCTATCCTATTACAAGTCATGAATATAAGATAAAATAAACTTATACAATGACATAATGAGTACATAGCACACAAATATTAGATAAATATCTTGCACAAATTTACAATCTAAATTCTTCTACCAACACTTTCTTGGGCATCAAATGTTATCTCCTTCTAAGATAATGTTGTAGGATATTTAAAAATACACAAGGGACCATAGGACCATTAATAGTCACAATAATCACTCAAGGCATCATTTTTTATTTTCACTTCTTGCGTATTATTTATCCACCCTTTCGAGTTTTCAACTAAGTAGTGTACCAACCTACCACCCTTTAAGGGTTTTCCATAGGTTGGCCTAACCAGGTGGCTACCCTTTAAAGGTTTTAAAACATCATGGCCTTGCTGATCTTACTAAATCATCCCTAATACAAAATGTTATAATTTTTTTTCAAATTTTATACTCTATACGATACTTAACTTGATAGTAGTGTCATGGACGTAGATGATGATTGACCAAAAGAGTCTTTGGATTGGAAATGTGTAGCCTTGTACTGAGTGATGATCTACCAGAGCTATGATGGTGACCTATACATAGATGTATTGACAATCTAAGTGACTACACTAGAAGAAGGGGTCATGTCCATCTTGTATGCATTCTAGTCCAATGTCACTTCTTGGATCAATCATAATAAGGTGCATAATAAAGCATGGTAGCCAATGATCTACTTGAGATATATGTCATCAGTTATGATCAAGAATGCCTTGGTATTTATGACCCTTTTCTAAATCTCTCCATGTAGATGCTCTATATTGTCTGTGTCATTGAACTTGAAGGCTGGCGAAGGAACTTCACAAAAGTTGGATCTACCAATTTAGGAGGTTATCGTGCACATTATCCCTGACATTGAGAGATTCTTAGAGGGCTCCATCCTTCTCCTCCATAGTTTTAGTGTGGTTGCCCATAGTTACTTTGGTGGTGGCAACTTTTGTAAAGCCTATGCTGGAACTGGATAAGGAGGTATCCAGTTGCTACTTCTAGTCTAGTAAGTTATGTGTGACCTATTGTACTTGAAGTCTGGTAGTGTCAAGCATTCCTTGATACTCCTCCAATATAGTGATGAGAGTTATAGCCTTAGTCTTAACATCCTACCCCATTGTTCCAACTACATGGAGTTTTTTTACTACACACCAGTCCTCGATTAGTTTAGAGATAAGTGTCTTGAGTTTGCATTGATTGAACATGACTTGGTTCCCAATTGCTCAAGTGACCAACTCAAGACAAGTGTCTTGGATAAGCTTGGTAACTTCATGTAAGAGAACATTCAACTTGATGTTCTTGGATTTTTATTGATTAATCTCTTATTCTAAAGAGGTGGAATTTTGTGTAATGAACTCCTAGAATGTTGTAATACCATCTAATTGTTTCTTCAATGGTAATCCAGAGACATCCAATGAGGCTTCGTGTTAAAGGGTGAATGTTGCTAATGTTCCTACAGTCACTAAAGGGTTGGGATGTGGCATGGTCACAAGTGGAAATGAGAAGGTGGTGCACCTAGTGCCCATAGTCATAATGTCCTATAGCTAGACTCCTCCCAAAGGTAATTTTGGTTGCTATGCACTTGTTGAAACTCTGGGTTGGTCTTCTTAATACTCTAGCTACTCTGACTTGACTTCTTATTGCTCAAGAACTTGTTATTACTGTGTTGTAGCCTCTTATATAGGCTTTATGTGTTAAAAAACATCTTCACCTTATTTTCTCTTATCTTCTTCTATTTCCTTCCTATTGAGCTCATTCCCCACAGCTTTCTTTTTCTCCTATTCCTCTTCCTTTAGCCTCAATGCATGTTCTTATTCCTTTTTTAATCCTTAAGTGCAATAGACTTGGCTTGTTCATCTTTAGTCTATGATTGTGCTACTAGATAATTCTATGTTTCGGCTACACATACTTGTTGTTTCAATGTTTAGGCCTATTATTTGTGTAGGCTTCATCTTCTTCTTATTTCTTATTTTTTGTAGTTTCTTCAGCTTGTTGTTGTGCATGAGTGACATCCTCTAAATATTGATTTTCATGTGCCTCTATGTCTTGGTATTGATTTTTTTCTTTAGCCTTAGCCTTGATAGAGCGCACTGTGTATTTTTTCTTCTATTCTTCATCCATCTTCTTTTAATTCCCCTATTGTGCCTACTTTTCTAGGTCAAAATATTTTTTTTCCTTCTTGTACACCTCGAAAGCTTTTTGTTGACCAAACTCTTTGTCTTGGGCCTTTTATGTGGCCTTAGATTCTTCAACTTACCAGCTTGATTATTGAGCTTGTTGTTGTTAAACCTACTCCTTCTAGCATTTATTTTCCTCTTGTTTGACTCACCATTATATTACATGATATACATTTTCCCATGAATCTTGTTATTCTGGTGTGATCTCTTCTACCTCTAGGGCTTGTTGTGAAGGTAGCAAATCACTTGGATAGACCATAGAGCTAGAGACATATTATTTCTTATGCCCCAGAGTAACCAACTTACATCTAGGTGGTGGTGAAGATGAAAATAGAGAAGGCTACACTTCCTGCACCATGGTTGTCCTGTCAAATGTGTGTTCTTAGAGGGTAGGAAAAACCCTATCCTCTCATTGAGTTCTAGGTCTGTACACCAGAGACTTCTATGGGATTTTTGGTAGTGGCACAAAGATTTGATGGATGCAAAAGTAGTTGAAGGTTGCTACTAAAAGAGGTCAAGCATTCACTATATTTTCTCATCTTCTTTATGCATAGTGTTGACCACAATGGATGTAGGGCATGGTGGTAAATTCACCCACAAACTTGGAGGAACTTTTTTACACACTTGGATCATGTACACTACCTTTCAAAAGAAGAACTCCTTCTCCTCCTCCTTATCATATAAATATCCATCCATGTCTATGATCATTACTTGGTAAACATCCTTCTCATCCATTTTCATTTACAGAAGGTCACAAGATCTTGTGATCTAGGGAACCTTAGGATCATCTATCCATGTTACGATGCTCTTGGTCTTGCACTTTAGTGGAGGATACAATTATTATTTCTTGATGAAGAGCTTGTACTTTCCTTTCAATGGCTAAATTTTTTTGGCTTCCTATTATTTCTTTACTAAAGTGACTATTATGCTATGTGGTATGGATTACCGTAGTATTGCACACCTAACTACATAGGATTTTTGCTTAAAAACTTTGACCTATGCCATGGCCATGCTAAAAAAGAATGGTAGAGGTCGAAATGGTGACATCAATAGCTCATGGATGTTGATGAGCACACCTTTTGATAGTAAGGTGACAACAACATGTTATCCTAGGTATTGCATAATGTTTGATGGCACCCAAAGATGTGTGATGATCATCTCCAAACACTCCTATTATGTCTTGAATTTACCCTCATGGGCTAGGGTAATGGTTCAGGTGTCCATATGAGGTTGTAAAATTTCTATGGTAGTCAATAGTTAGTGTTAGGGCATACCTCTCCTTCAGTGACTTCTTTTGGGTGAAGCACAACAAAAAATAATAAATGGTACTAGAAGGTCTACTTGGAAGTTGTGTGTTACTTATTGATGTTTATTAGCATCTCTTGAATAAAGTATTCAGGCCAATTAAACTGGTCATTGCAATGGATCATGCAATGTGGAATGTCCACCACCCCATTTGGAATTTGATTTGGAGACTTGGTGGTCTGCCAAAATCTTTATGCGATGCATTCGACCAAGATGCACACTGGTTCACCTTAAATTTCTTTAATTGGGATTCTTATAGATCCCCAAACATATAAATCTATGATATCCTGAAGGATAGGAGGCATTATCATATTATATGGAGCAAGTAAATCACATTACACAAGCATGCCTAAAGCTCGAGCTATTATGTCAATGTTGATAACTACCATGGTGTCAGGGCCAATGTAAAAGTTGTCGTCATTATATTAGTTGAGCAAGACTTAAACAATCTACCCCAAGTTGCAAAAAGTGGGCATGCAAAGTAGGTTCTTGATGTCTGTGTTATGGAATCGATGTGGGACTACAAGAGCCAGTGGTTGTATAGCATCAATGAGATTTGGTCAAAAGAGTTTATGTTCTACTGATCATAGGTAATCAAATGGCTTTGGATCAGTGAATTTTATTTTCTAAAGTGCAAGATCGATTCCCATTAATTCCTTCTGAGCATCTGTCAAACTCTGAATGAGTTTCAAATGATCCATGATCTTTGAGTAGTGAAATTGAAAAACTTTTTGTTGTCTACATATTAGAAATTAACTTGGTTGTTAAAACTTAAAATCATGAAAATATTTATAAGAATGAAATAAGACTTGGCTCATAACCTTATGCCTTTATATATTTTACACCTGTTAGTTTTTGCATAATGTCATACTGAGCTATATGTTTGACATTAATGTAAATTTTTTATGTGGTAAATCTTATCCAATTTGTTAATTAAGTTAGTTAGTCATTGGCACATGTGTCAAGATATGATTTATGTTCTTTGATTTCTATACTATAGTATGAACATATGATGTTGATCGATTGCCAATTTGTGGAAGATTAGATCAATCAAACCTTGGATCTAGGATTAACTGCATGAGTATGACCGTTATACGGTGAAGATATTGGTTGATGTGACTTGAACATACATTTTCTAGACTTAATTTCTTTCTTTCACTCCTATTGATATCAACAATGGTGCACATGAATTCTTCTACAAATGGTTGGTGTACGTTATAATTTTTATCCTCATTCCCAAAATCTATCAAAAATATCATCTAAAAACACACACATGCACACACAAAAAACTAAAAACACAAGAAAACATATAGAAATGGGAAATTCTAATCTAATCAGTGCTACTCAATACCCACTCATTTAGCATAAAAAGATCAATTAAGACTATTTGTGGCAGGGATTAAGCCTATAGACATTCACCACCCTCTAAACATGGTTTGCTATAGATATCTCAAAATAATGGTTCCTTGCGATGATATTTCATGTATAACATAAGATACTTTCCATCTAATCTATAATTTACCTAGAAATGCTCTGAAGTGACTATCATATAACAAAATTTGTTGATCATTATGAAATTCCTTATGAAGCATATTCTTATCATGCCATGCTTTCTAGCTTTGCTTATAAACTTCTTACATCCAAGATGATCTATGCTGATACTCATCCATCCTATTTAGTTTGAGAAACCTATTGGTGAGAGACTCATGATCCCATAGTCTCATGACCATTGCAATGTGTAGACCGGGTACCAAGTACACAATCAACATTACTGCTTCAAGCCCATAGACCTATTGGAATAGAGTAAAACATATAGCCCTCTTATAGTGCATACTATATGCCCAAACGATCATAGTAATGTGATCTTCCCAATCATCTCTCTTGACATCATAGATCTTTGTCAATATCATGAAGTCTAGACAAACTTCGCACTTTTGTGTAGTAAATACTCTAATGGACATGAAATGGCTACATATCCCTTGATAAACTTTTAATAGTACTCTATATGGCCAAGATAAGATCACACTTATATCGATCTGGCTGGTGGAGGCATACTCAGAATGACAACAATTTTGGCTTGATCCACCAAAATGCCTTAATTGAACACTAAATGACTTAGCAGGACATCAAAAAGTGAAAAAAATAAGCATTTTTTCATATTCAAGGCAATAAATAAAGCTCAATAGTGTTATAACATGAGGTAAATCTTGGATAAATGTTCTTTCAACAAAGAAAATACTACCCAATCATTGAGAAAGACTTTCAAGAAGTCGTGAATGCAATCCTTAAATGCAATCACCACTACTTGATAAAAAATTGTAGGTGTGTTCCTAAGGACAAAAGGCATTACCTTGTATGAAAAAGATCCCCATTCCATGGAAAAAGTAATTTTATCTCTATCTTCTTATATGATGGATATTTGATGATATCCACTAAAGCCATCCGTGAAAGAGTAGACTTCATGACCTATGACAGATTCCAAAACTTCATATGTGAAGGGAATTGGAAATGGGTCATTCACACATGCATCATTCAAAATTAGATAATCACCACATACTTTGATTTCCCATGTTTTCTTAGGCTACACTACTATGAGACTAACCCAATTTGCCTTTTTTATAGGATAGACTATACCTGCATCTTACATTCTATCTAGTTCGACATTCATTTTCAACTTCATGTTTGGATTCAACTTGTATCATCATTTATTTATGTGTCATGCGCACTCCTTGAGTTTGATATGTATTTCACCTGGGAATGGATAGACATTTTTGACCTATGAAAATTTAGTGGGAAACACATCTTGATAGTCCCGTGGAAGTTGCATAGCTTCTAAAATTTTAGATTCAGTCCAATAGTCACCTATATGTGCCAATTCAAGAATCTCCTTGCTTCCAATGTTTTCCACATGTTTTTTAATAGGTTGATGATAAATCTTATTCTTTTCTTAGCAATAGATTCTTGTAACATTCATTGCCCTTCCTGTTCAGAATTTTTATGTTGTATAACTTGTCTTCTTTAGTGGGTTCTACGACTGAGTCCTTTAGTGGTTCTACTAGCCATTCAGGTTCAAACAAATTAGTCAAATCAATATCACCATCGGTATTTAAATCTTCAATTTCCTCCTCTTCATCTTATATTTAGTGTAAAAATTGCATAAGCGATTGTTCTTCCATCTTGGCAGCTTTATATATTTGTAATGTTGTATTTAGATCATAGACTACATTCTTTTTTATAGTGGATTTAGTTGTGGTGCTTAAATATTCTACGCATCCATGGCATAGGAAATGTTTGATTTGTAGAAGCATGTTATGAACCAAAGGGTTTTCATCTTCAAAGATAAAATTCTATATGAATTCTCTCTGCACTTGCACCCAATGCTTTATCTCCCTCCTATGTTCTTGATACATATAACATGCTAATGGTAAAGGGACAAGTGTGTAATGAAAGATGTGAACCTAGTACTTTGATGCCACATGATCTTCAGTCCAGACCTCAACACATTTGTGGATATGGATTATATGACACTCACCTTCTTGAAAGAAAGGTCAATTACTTTTGAGTTCCTATGTTAGTTAGAATATGCTAATCATAAGTGCACATGAATCTCCCCAATTGAGCTGATCATCTCTATAAATTGCCCACCATGTCACTATAACTCCCTTCAAATCATAATTCAAAGCACTAACCTACTGACTAATGGTGGGTACATTAACTTGTAGGTGCATAATGATTTGATTGATATCTTCGATCACATAATATAAAGGAAGTTGTCTCTCATGGGTGAAGACCATTCTCATAGGTCATAGTTCATGATCACCATGAGCGTAGTTGAGTATATGTGTATTTGAATATCCACTAATAGAAAAATCTATTTCCCAAGGCAAAGTGGCTTCTTTGGTTGGCTCTATATAATCCTACATATGATCATCTACTTGATAGAGAATATCAGCTTCTAAATGAGTAGGGGATTTAGTCTACATGGATGCATAATACTCTATAAAAAAATAAGGTGCAAATGGTTGAGTAACTACTTATTTGGGCTTCCATTATTCAGATGTCTTCAACTATTGAGTGAGTAAAGACTATACATGAGTTTTAGTATGTTCATACAATAAGTTTCACTTGACTGTGCGTAGAGCTTTTGGGTTTTTTCAGAGTTTACCTTCATCCAACTTATTTCTAATATAACATAAAGAGAGTATCATTCAATCAAAATTATGTAGGGTTTATGCACCTTATTTATATGAATGATGACAATCTTATCTCCTTAATTCATCTCTAATTGATTTTGCATAGTATTGATAGTCATCTAACCATCATATGCCCATTTCTTGTAAATCAGTGAAGGGTAATGAGTTGTTATCTTCATATTGATAACTTCAAAGTCACCTCATAGGCTCAGTTTTGAGACTTTGATCTCAATGTCTTATAATATACCAATGGGATCAGCCCTTCCATAGTCTACTAAGGTCAGAGTCATTCAGATGCAACTTAGAATTGGACATACAATCGCCTCCCATGTAGACCTGGGGATCATATTGACTGTGCTACCAAAGTCAAAGACAACATTTATAATTTAATACCCTGAAACTTCAATGTCGATTCATGCATCTACATCCCATGGATTCTTTTTTTTAACATACCAAATAAGCTTTTATGTCTTTTAATGCCTTCACTGTGCACACTCTAGTAAATTATGTAGCAAGTTTGTGATGTTTTGATAGATGTATTCATTGCATAGTGTACTTAAAAACTTCAATAACTTTATTAGCACAGTAACAACTCCATCTTAACGCATAATTCACAGAATTTGACCATACATTTGGGCATTTATTATTGTAGCATCTCCTTCAATAGTATCTTGGTGTTGAATATTTTTCAACATCTACGCAACTTCATACATGAGCCCTTTTTCTATAGTTGGGTCTAGGTATTTATCCTGTTTCACTTTCAAGATTTTGTGGTCCTAAAACATTTTGAGAGGAGTTAATCCTCTCTCTATATGCTGGTGCCTTGTAAAGGCATTCATGAATGCATCTTCCTTAGGATGTATATTCACCATGTTAACATTCTTGTTTGAATTTTTCTTTCTTTGCTTTTTTAAGATAGGATAGTCTTATGTCTCGTGTTGCTCATATAGTTTACAATATCTATAGTAAGATTATCTTTGGGGATTGAAAGGGAAATTGCATTTCACATGATTATACTCTCCACACAAGTAACATTGTAGAGGAGGGTGTTGTTATATATAACCTCCTTGTTGTTATGTTAAATTTCAATGCTGGTGTTGCTGAGTATTATCTCCAATTATAAATTATTATTATTGTGTAAGTGGTGGAGTCCAATAAGATTATTGTTGTCACATCATTATTGGATTATGAGCTATTGTGTACTAGTATTATGGTGATGATGGTATCCAACTTAGCAAAGGAGGGGTCCAAATGACCATATTTTGAGGCTAGTACTGAGGTAAACTAGGATCCATTATGGACCTGCTTGGTTCACACAACCCTTATCAACCTCTAAGCCTAGAATCATCTACTTAATTGAGGATAATTTCTGTATAAAAATGATGAATACATTCTTTGTAATGTCTTCTTTGATCTCCTGCAAAGCCCTACAATTATTTTCATTGTGATTGTACGACTTACAAAAATTACAATATAAAATCTATGAGATTTTGAAATACTATTTCAGGAGAAGGCATTGCATTATTGTGTGCCCTACTGCCCTATAGATTTCACAGATCTATGTCTTGATCTTAAGACAATAATTCTTATGATGTCCTTCTTTCCCACACTTCATACACCATAGATTGAGATTAGGTTTATCTACTTCATGATATTGTTCCATCCTCTTCATAAAAACTTGTAATGTATTTTCAATCTTAGAACCCACTATAGGAGCTTCCCCATAGTCTTCAATTTGCTCCACTTTTATGGAAACAACTCTAACATTTGTCTTAGTAGCATATTGAGTCTACATTATAGCAAATTTGATTTTAGAATGCAATCTTTCAAGAAACCATGCAACTTTATCTTTATTTGTTAAGGCAAATTCCATGTTATTCATAACATCAAAGAAACTATGATCATAATCAAAGATTAATTCTCTCCACTTTTACCTAATCTCCTTTAGGTTTTGAATAGTGTGACTTGTACATTTCTTTATCTTAAATTTTTTGATAAGTCATTCCTTAACTTGATGTAGACTTGCTTGTGCAATTTTTCTAAAGTACATAAACTCAAGTGCTCTTCTATTCAATGCCCCTATTAGCTCACTTTTTATAGCATCATACATAATACCTTTAGCTTTCCATCTCATCTCACATGTTAGTAAGTATTTTTCAAGGTTTGCAGACCCATCATATGTTTCTAAATTAATAAATTCGTCTACAACACCCATTTTATAAACTCATGTCAAGGGGATATGTTGTGTAGCTGTTACAAGGGGAGGCTATGTTCTATTCAATCCTACTTGAACACTACGAATATTTACTTGCGCACTATGAGAGTTAACTTGTGCACTCTATTTTTCTGTGTTTCCTTCTTTTCTCTGCTCAATTTCAACAAACTCTATGGCCTTCAAAGCTTTAAAATTGATGTTGTTTCAATTTTAGTACCCCAACGATGCACTTATTCTAAAATATACCTTTTAAA
This sequence comes from Torreya grandis, assembly GCA_037957365.1. Classification (NCBI taxonomy): domain Eukaryota; kingdom Viridiplantae; phylum Streptophyta; class Pinopsida; order Cupressales; family Taxaceae; genus Torreya; species Torreya grandis. The sequence continues at coordinate 835,386 of JARHVA010002280.1, read as the reverse complement.
ATAATGTCTTCCTATCCATCTTGTTGAAAACTTTTACTGGAATATAATAAATTGGGCTACCAGGATGTGTTCTCTTTTGGTGAAGGATTCTTTCCTGTGACTTTTTTTTCTTCTAAGTTTGAACCTGTGATTACTCTGTGACTTTGTTTTGATTCTTTACTTAATACTTCATGTCCTTCTGATAATACCCATTAATGTAGTTACTTACTACATATATCATCTAACTGATCTACCTCTACACTATTTTTGTCTTCATCTTTGAACATCCCTTCTTCTTCTCGCTCGTCATCACTTCTTTCTTTCTATCAACATCCATCTCTTTATTTCATCATCTTTCTTTGTCCTTCATTCTTCATCTCTTTCTTCTCATTCATCACTTCTTCCTACTCGTTCTTCATCTATTTTACTACTACTTTTAACTTTATTTGCAGTTACCTGTGTATTCTTTTGTTTACTCTATCTATTATGTTGTCATAGCTCACATTCTGAATCTAGACTTTTCTTCTGACTCTTCTTCCCTCGTGTCTTCATTATATATTTAGGTTTAAACCTTGTCTTCTTATTTAATCATCGTTCACTATCATGTCACATACACTTCCATACACCTAAAGTGACTATTCCATATTGGCTGAAATAGGCACCATGGCCTTGTTCACAACCAACATCTTCACAAGGACATGTAGTTGTTATAAAATTTTCTCTCATATTCCTTTGACAAATAAGTCTTTTGTAACTTCAAAATCTGTGTATCCTTTTATTGTAAACTCAGTTATATATCCATCTACTATAGTAGCAACCCAATGATATATTTCTTTTGTCTAGTCAATTTACAATCTCTGTAATTAGTCTATCTTTTCTTCAGTCTAAATTATAGTTTCTTCAATTCTTGGGTTAAAAAATAATATTCCAACCATGGTAACTAGTTAGATAGCAATTCAAAGAACTCGCACCAGAAAATTTCATAAATCTCTCCATAAATATGCTCTAAATGATTTCTTGTACAATAAGCTAGTCATTTTTTATTCTTCTTTTGCAAAATTACTTATAATTTGGTCTAACCATGTCTCAATATCTCTCTACCTTGGTAACCATCTTCACATAATTTCCTTCAAAAGGAACTTCCATGCTCACCACACCATTGTTAGCAGAGGTTCCTAAAGCATCAGAACATGATAAGGATGAGGATAGTTATGATATATTTTATGTGTGTATAATAGTGTATTGTATTCATAAAGGAGTTTGGATAATAGAAACATAGTAAGCATTAATTATCCATCATTATTTAGGAATTAAAAACAACCAGTGTTTCATAAACATAAATAAAACATTTGGGTTACATTAGACATAATAACCAAACATTATACATGAGAATGCACATAATGAACTTAATAAGAAATCAAACAGGTAACCATAACTAGATGAACCTCTATTGATCTCTTTAAAAATGGAACCTTCTTCTTCTTCTTACAAATAAAATTATATATAGATGTTTCCAGTCTATGATTGTTCATCTTCTTCTTTTACTTGGTGCAAAAATTGGAGTTTATTATATTCTAGCCTATTACAAGTCATGAAGATAGGATAAAATAGACTTATACAATGACATAATGAGTACATAATACATGAATATTAGACAAATATCATGTATATATTTACAATCCAAATTCTTCTACCAATAATTAATCTCTGGTTTATTAGAATGACGTGATGACAAAAAGGTGAATACCCAAGCTTGTAAATTGGTAGAATGACAAGTACTAGCAATATGGTAATATAGGTAGGAACAAGATGGTTTGAGCCGAAAATGACAGTTTTAGGAATAAGGACTATCAGTGTGACATATACTAACAAGGCGTCAATAGATGGTGGGTTCAAATTGGTAAAGTGACAAAAAATTGATAATTACCAAATTTTGAGTTAACGAGATGACAAGATAATTGTGGGTGGTAGTCTCAATTTGGTAGGATGATAGGTTGACAAGAAGATGAATGTTGAGCTTAAAAACCGATAGGGTGACATATGATAACAATATGGTAATACAACTAGTGAAAATATAATTGGAGGTGACAACAAAGTGGATATTATGTAGTAAAAAGGGATTAGCTCTAATAACTCAAATGGCTTGCTCAAGGTGATGCTGTGAATATGATTAAATAGTTTAAGTGTTTGAGGGCTTACGTGAGGTGGGTTTAGGTGTTATTATTAGGATTAACTCAAAGGTTTCTTTAGATAAAAAGGATTATTGTATCTAAGTGATGGTTTTATGTGTCAGGGTTAGGTGGGTGACTAGATGTGTAAAGATTAATGTAGGATGGTATTCAATTTTTGAAAATTGAGGGAATTAGACAAGTTCTGGGTTTTTCTAAGGTTAAACTAATATTTTTAGGTTTCAGGTGGTTTTAGGCCTTTTACCTCCCAAATAGTACTAGGTTTAAAAACACTCAAACAAGTCACACATAAGTCACAAACCTAAAATTAGTCACTAACAATGGTGTGTAACTCGAAAATCACCTCATCTAACATTTTGCTAAGAGTGGTGGTAGATTGGTCTCCCAAACCTCACTCAGAGTTCGAACTTGGTGAACAATCTTGAGGGATATTATTTCTCTGGTAGAATATGTCTATTATGGTCAAAGATCCTAATCTAGGTTTAAACAAGCTCACTAGGGGAGCCCCTGATATATAATAGGTATGGTGGGGTACAAATCTATGTAGGGTGCTATCTAATCACTTTATGTATTGGAGTCAAAATGCCCCTCGTTCCATGAAACCATTTATATAGAATTCTATTTTAGCACCCAATAATAGTTGTCCCTGATATTTATACTCCGCTAGAACACAAAGTGTGGTCTAATGCGTGGTGATGAAATTCACGTCATGACCCCTATAGACTAATGGAAAGCACGTGGATGTCACTGCCACGATCACATTTCACCCAAAAAATTAAAATGAGGAAGGTTTATTTGTTGTTTTTTATCCTCTAGAAATCACCGCTAAAGATGCAAGGAGAAGAGCATAAGCAACCCTAACCTTCAGGTATACACACATGGAGCCAAAAAGTTCTTTAACCAAATTAATTTAGTGTGTTGATAGGGAAAACAAACAAATGACTAGAAAATGATTAAAAACAAGGGTAACTAAGTCTTGCATCAATCATCGTGTAAAACAAAAGATTAGTAGTTTGATCGACTTGGCCTTTGACTAATCTCCCTATCAAACACATGGGTTAGTAGTTTTGACCTTTTAGCAATTTAGACTTTGAGGGGTGACCTAAAAAAATGGCATTAGTAATTTAATATTACAATATGCCACCTGCAACAAAAACTGATACTTTAACGAATTGAAAAACGTTAAATTTTAGATTTTTCAACAAAACTAACACTTAGGCAAATAAAAGTAAAAATACCAAAATACCAATTTTTTTGACAAATGACTTGAAAACAAGTTGGTTAGTAGTTTTAAATGGCTTCTTTGATATATGTATACTTACATTGTTTTGATATTTCTATGAACACAAAATGACTAAAAATGACAAGACTATAATAATGATAATTTTAATAATCAATGACACAAAACGACTAAATAATTGGACAATAATTAAAAATTCATACCTAATTATCGATATAATAATACTTATAATATCTCTCTCTAGAGATAACTTAATATTATAATGAAACAACGTGATAATTTAAGGTATTTAATTATTCTTTCATTCTAACGTGACTATGAACGTGGCCCAAGGGTTATGGCACTCAGCTTATGGACTACGGCGTTTGGCTTAAGAGAGCCTCTTATCAATATAATGTCAAAAGCTCTTATCAATAATAAACACTAATAGCTATATCGGTATCATATAAATCAAACATAAATCAAACACAATTAATATTTAAAACCGAATGTCTGAAAGAAAGAGAGGCTTGAACGGGTTATAGGTTCGAAACTTGACGGCATTGCTCGTGTAAAAGCCCTAAATACCAACGACTTTGCTTTTCATGCAAAATAGCTGGATTGAAATGTTTTCAACACAAGAAAACAAGATTTCCACAACAAGAGTGGTATTGGTATGCGTAAAATGGGTGGATGGAAAGGGTTTAAAGAGTTTGAATAACGGATTTCACCAGTGGAAACCCAAACCCTACGACTTTCTCCTTCTACCCTACACCACAATAAAAGTCTTAAAACCGGGTAAAACATAATAGAAAACAACTGAAGTGTCGTCCAAAAATGTGGAGACAGGTACAGGTCCGTGACTCGTTTGACAAAATGCCTCAAAGACTTTTCCGTGACTTGTGACAATTGTTCAAAATGGTATTCTCAACGAGGCTTTAAGGCTTTTCCACAATCTGCCTTACCAAAGTGTGATCACCCAGACCATTTTAATATACCAAATCAATTTCAAGGTTCGAAACTTGACAGTATTACTTGTGTAACGTAATGTTTTTTTGATAAATGACAGAACCAAACACTGATAATAACGTCTTACCTAAGGCATGTATATCCTCGAGTGGTATTGGTATACCTTCACCAACAGGCGTCTACCCTGGTTGGTTCACCCTTCTCAGCAAAAATAATGTGGCAGAAAATATGAAACTTCGAGCCATCAAATTTTTCTTCAATTTGACTTGTAATTTCAAACAAACATACTTAAAGTAGAAGATGTCAGTTCAGGAGGATGGCTTCTACTGTGGTCACGAGAATGTATTATCTAAAATTTAGACAGAATGAATTAAAACTATAAAAGAACTCTTAAACCAATCCAAATTCAAGAATATTCATCAAATGAAAGAATAGTGGAAGCAATCAGCAGTAACATAGATAGATCCTACCATCATTTTACTCCCATATCCTATTTCCAAGACTCGTGAAATGTCCCTGAAAACCAGATTTGACAAAAGAGATGCTTGAAAATATGTGGGATTGCAGATATGCTTAGCTCAAGACTATGTCAATGGAGGACTATGGACAAATTTTATGGCATAAGACGTAGCATGGTTGCATTCTGATTTTTGATGTTCGATTCTATTGACCCAAATGTCTGGGGGACCATGGATTTATAGGAATAGAAGAGGAAAAATCAATTGTCAGATTTAATTCCTTCCCAAATTTTGAATTGGAGATTGCCTTCATTTAACGGAGGTTTCTCTGGGAAGAAAATTTGTAGAGATTAGAAATCTCTAGACTTTTTTTATGTTTTCAAAATTTAGTTATTAAGAGATATTTCACATAGGACAATTCTAGATACAAGTAATTGGGATGGGTATTCGGTAATATTAGAATATTAAACAAATAGGATAATTATGTGAATAGGAAGAATTAATTAATGAATTAATTATTTTGAAAGGTGGAAGGGGGGTTATGTTAATTATTGAAGAATGAAGGGGAATATTAGGCAAAATTAACAATCTCGGGGAGGTGAGCGGATTTATGTGTATATATATAGAGTCACTTTTAATAATGACATTGTTGATCTCACATAGAGCCACTAAGTCCGATTCCAAAATTAGGGCTTAGGCCGCAGCTTCATTATTCATGCGATCTACTAGCTGCATAGATGCTACAAAACTCAGGGAAGAAGTGCAATCAAGTATGACACACCCAGTTCTTGAAGCCACAAGGTTATCCCTAACCACTCAATCAAAATTTAGTTTGAATAAATCGGGAGGGCACATAGTCCATTCCATTTTATACGAAGAGACATTGGATACCCACTGGACACGACGTGATTGTGCAGTTTTGTTAAAATTCTATTTTAACTCTTAAGATTTAAAAGAAAATTAAATGAAAACTACGGGTATGTGGTACGATTTTATTTCCTCTCACCATACTTAAGCTTGCTTTTTATTTCATTCATTGGAAACACGAGTACAAACGATATGACATTTGATACAGTTTTTTATTTCATTTATTGAAAGAGTAGTACAAATGATGACATTTTATGACATTCGATACAGTGTTTTATTAATTTATTGCAGAGACTAGTACAAATCATTACATTTTATATTATTCTTTTTGGGAAGAATAGTAAAGTGATATGACATTTGAAGTGAAAAGATGATATAATTGTGGTATGACCTTCAAATTGAGAAGATAAGGTATTTGTGATCGTGCATTCAAAAATATCTGGTGAGCCAACGACCATTGATTAAGGTACAATTAAAACAAAAGAAAAACAATGTATTCTTCTGGACTTGAGCTCCTGCTTCATTGAAATAACCATGGCGTGAACTTGCTGGCTTTGTAGCTGAGAAAATCTAATTATCACCGTTACCCTATTTCTATTTATATGGGTTACACAACAGAGGCACTCCTACATTTCAGTATGGCATTTTCTGGATTGATTGAAGCAACAGCAGGTGGAGTTTATGATCCTACAAAAGCCATAGCATTAGCAATCTTGATTATCTCCTATGTTTTTTATGCGTTTAGAAAAAATGCAAAACTACCCCCTGGACCATTTGCTTGGCCTGTTATAGGAAATCTCCATCAGTTAGGTAATCTTCCCCACCGTTCTCTTCAAAACCTCTCCAATTAATATGGACCCATAATGTATTTGAGATTAGGTTCTGTTCCTACCTTGGTACTGTCCTCTGCTGAGATGGCTAAAGAGGTTTTAACAACTCACGACTTGGCTTTTGCTAGTAGACCTCCATCCGCTGTTGGAAAACATCTGACTTATAATTACAAGGATACGGCGTTCGTTCCCTATGGACCTTATTCCAGACGTGTGAAAAAAATATGCATTACAGAATTGCTCGGTGCCAAAAGATTGGAATCTTTTAGATTCATACGAGAGGAAGAGGTATATCTGGCCATGCGGTCTATATGGGAGAAAAGTGAACATGGAAAAATTGGTGTCAATGTTAGCAAAGCCATAGGCTCTCTCACATCTGCAATATTTTGGAGGATACTTGTTGGCAGAAAACTTTCTGAGGATGAAGATCTGATTGAAGATGCCAAGGGCAGAGAATTTAGAGATATGGTCCATGAGGTCGGTGATTCTCTTGGAGCATTTAACATTGGAGATTTTATTCCATACATAGATTGGGTTGATTTGCGAGTAAAGAAGCGAATGAAGAGAGCTCAACGTTTATTTGACAAAGTCATTCAAGGTATAATAAACGAGCATGTTAAGGTAAAAGATAAGCAGACCTCAATTGTAAAGGACATCATAGATGTGCTCCTTGAGAGTGACAAGATGAACATGAAAGCAGACAACATTAAAGAAACTATTTTGGTATGCCCCTTACCTACTCTTGTCAGTGTCTTAAAGCACATCAAATTAATGCATTATTGTTAAGTCGGGTTGACAGATCTGTATTTTACTTGTCTCTGATGTTTTGTATCTTTGGGTCTTCGATTGTTATCCATTCTATTATCTGTATCTTTTTCGAATTAGCCTTAGGTAAGCATGGAAGGAAAGAAGTGCTGCACATTTTCTATATTTGCCTTGTTTAGATTTCAAATGGTACAATGACGTTTTAAGGGCCTTTTATCTTCATATAAAATTATTTCAATCTGTTCTTAATAATATAGTTGAAGTAATCTGTAATATAGTTGACATCACTGGCCTGTTGTCGAATTTTATTCCGGCGGGGGTAATCATTCATCACTTATGGCATGTGGCTTGAGGAGGGCTCCTTGGTCTGGGATTGGTTGTTTGGAGCTTGATTGCTTTGATTAGTTGCACCGTGTGACAACTTCTCGTGCTATTTCAAAATTAATTATATTTTTTTTCTTCCAATTAATATTAATTAATTTTACGTAAAAGGATATAAGTCCATTTTTCATTTAACACCACAAAAAAGAGCACACTTATATGTAATAGTTACATTTCGTTTTCATATATATTTAATTTTATCGGATTAATATGGAAAGGTTATGATCTTAGGGCTTATGAGTTATGGGCTTATATGAGTCGATTTCTCCTAAATTATTAGAAGGCTAAAATGAACCCACACTAATTAAGATTACAGTACCTAGAGCATTGTCCTCTAATTTATTTGCATCCTCTCTCCAAACTATCTACATATTGACTTATGCTCCCATAATAAGTGGAAACAAGGTGAGATGGTAGAGAGTCCCCAATGCTCCTTGTGGTTCAATGCAAATTATGCCATGAAAACAAGGAAGTTTTGCATGCCACATTTTTAATATATGTGGGTCCCTTTTTTCATTGAGGGTTACCACATGCCCGTGTGACCATAATCCATAGCATACTTCAAAAATAATACACCATGGTTTATATTTGAATTGGTCCATGCTTCAGTGGAAGAGGCTCACTTCAAGATCATGCAATGCGAGGTTGTGCTTCGAAGATGAGTGCTACATGGGCTCATCATGAGTTACATATGACCACAATGACCTAACAAGTCTAAGTCAATAAGTGAATTCATGTGACTTGAAACGATTAGATCTCTACCATGTGGTAGGATCACAGAGGGGGGACCACAAGGTGAAAAAAACCTAAGTGAATAATATAAAACCCCACACTTTATTACACAATGTTTCCATGACTTCAAGCCTAATAACTATTTCATATTATGTCACTTTCAATAAAGTGATGGTCCCATGCACACCATCTTAACTTAAGGGCTTATGCAAAAGGGGATCGATGTGAGCTGTTGGGATGGTGACACATCTCACCATCATGACCTCATACGATCATGAATTCCATCTAATCCTTTTAAGTTAATAACAGTTTCTGGATGGCCCTATGGCAATGGGATTATGCCACGTAACATAATTTTGGTCACAAATTCTATAATGACTAGATTTAGTTGGGTGGATCAATTAAATGCTAAGAACACTCGACTGAGAAGCTCAAAATGACATTAAAATCATAAATAAAGGATCTTCTCCTTCAAACCACTATGAAATGACCAATCCAAAGTAACAAACCTATAATCTAAACATGAAGATACCACATAATCATGTAATTGACAATGATTGCATCTATCAAGCAAACATGAAACATAAGTCGCGGAAGGGTTGAATACCAACCATTATGAGGGTCATTCATAACCATATAATTGTGATCATTGAGATTTCAAAGGTTACATTAATGACTTGTGAATGTGGTCGATCACAAACAGGGTTAGGGAGCTAAGACCAAAGTTCATTCCTAAATATTTAATTACAAATATTTTAATTTCAAGACTGTGTAGTTTACTGTTGAGGCTAGGTATCTATGTTTGGGTGTTTGCCTATATTAAACCACACCTATTTATTTTTATTAATCGTAGGTTACCCTTTATCTTGTGGCCTCATTTTTAAAACTTCTAGAATACACTAACCTATTGGTTCTGCCAAACAAAAATTCATCCATATATGATTTGCAATAGAAATCATAGGTCTCATTTCTCAACGGGAGTGGAAGTCTACCATTTAGTTTCAATAACTAATGTATAATAAATCATTAATATTTATCGACCTTTAAACATAACTTTATCATTTCTCAAGTGGGTTTAACATTCACTAACATATAAACTACACCATTTTAACTATCAAATTTGTATTACATTATTCATAGAGAATAGACACAAACAAGCGTCACTGAGGCCTTTAAGAAGATAATTAATGCAAGCTATTTAATTTACTCAACATTCTATAATTCAAAAGTAAATTAAAGATAAAATATAGTGAGCTATAATTTAAATTCATCTCTATAATTTCATATCATTATGATTTACCTATTTTGTAAACAAATTATAGTAGATAATAGAAAAAGAACACATGCACTAGATTAACGAAGCTTGTTTGCTTGTCATAACATGATGATAGGATAATTTACTTTGATGATGAAAGGATTTGGCACCATGCTTACCTTGGCCAACCTCACGACATTTGTAGATTGTTCATAAGGTAGATCTAAAGAATTTTATGATAGTTTTGAATACCACAACATCTTTTTATTTTTTCAATATTCTGATCGAACTTAATTAAAGAGTTTAAGTCAGGGAAGGGCCACATAAGGGTGCAAGTAATAAATAAAAATTGGGTCAAGATGAAATACACAAAGCAAAATATCAAATAATACCAACAAGAAGGTTAATAAATCAATTAAAGACAATCTCTGAAATGGCATAAATACAAATAAATCATTCAAATACTGCAAAAATGTCACATAAAATAGTATCCCCATATCCACAATTGCTAGATCCAAGTGCTATAAAAAACATGTAATAACATACTAATAAAAAATAAGCTTGCATAGGGTGAATAAATATAACCCCACGAAAGTAAATACCACCGCCCGTGCCATTCGCCCCGCCCCAACATCAGTATGGGACTTAACAAACTCTCACATGCCTTGGTAGATACCTCTATGCTACGTAGCTATATAAAGCTAATAGACACAAAGGAACTACCTAACGAATATATCTATTCTTACTTTTCTACAAACCCATTCAAAGAAATCGCAGAGCACGAAAAATATAAAACAATCAAGGAGAAGAATAATATATTAAATAAAACAATCTAGCACTATTATCAAATGCAATCATTCACAACGTAAAATTTCTGCAGATAACCAAGATCCACAAATCAATAAATAAAATCACATCTTTCAACGAAAAGGAAGAGACATAAAATGCAAATATCAAAACTAAAGGAAATTTCCCTAACAAAATAAGATCCGCAAATCATCAAGTAAAACCAGAAGGGAGAAAGTATCAAAAGCAACAATAAGAATTACTATAACATGGGTGCAACACTTCCCAGGCACACAGCCATTTCTGAATTTACTCTGATCAAATTCTTGTCATTCTTGTCCTTATGTTTTTGCATACCGATCAATTAATCCAAACTGAATAAGCCCATATCAGGTAGTCTCATCATGTGTAATATCTAAACAACTGAACCGGCCACACCAATTGAATCAACAACATCATAATGAGTACGACTAGGTGATCCCCATGCCAGCCAATTGAACTATTGACTATCTAGTCCTTTCTCTTCAAGAATGCCATCTTCCATAGATTGTGCCTTGTGTGTACGATTCCTTCTTTCTTTTCTGTTGATTATTGCTCATCATTCAATTCTATAACTACTTTTCTTTCATTTTGGTCAATTCACATGATTGAGTAATGGTGATCCCTAGGTTGTTCTGCCTTGAGGATTTCTTGTCGCTGCTTCTTTATCTATTCCAATAAATTCTTGTAGACAAATTCGTCAACTATGGTCACTTACAGCAGTCTCTACTTGTCTTCTATTGTCCACAGTCCATTTACATATTCAGTATTTACCAACGACTGTGATCTTCTCCCGATTTGGATTGTGACGTTGGTCGAAGTTCTATTTAATAGGAACTAGGCATTTTGTATCAACGCTACAATTTGGATAATGGCTAGCTCACTTTTATGTGGCCTTCACTTTATTTTGTTTGATACTGGGAGTTTTGTCCTGTGGTTTCCACTACCTAGCTTATGATCCACACAATAATTATCCATGCTTTGTATTTAATCGAAATAAATTTTTAAATTTTTTTAATCAGATTTATGATATGTTGATTTAGAAGATTTCATTAATGTTCATTTGTGTTTATGCCTTTCAAGGTATAATATAATAATATAATACATATTTACACAGCCAATGTACCACTTATTAGCTACACATAAGGCTACTCGCATCAACATTCCAGTGTTGAGATCTATGCCCACTGCAAATGTTTTTTGTTGGAGCTTATGCTTGCACCACTTTGATTTAATTACCACTCAATAAATTTAATGCAAACCCTTACCAACTTGTATCATAATCAATATGAAAATGAAATTAAAACATAATTAAGAAATATGTTACTTGTAAATAAATCAAATTCATTATAATACCTTTATAATATAAAAACTATAAATTCAAATATAAACACCAAGTACTCATTATCACAACTATAAACATATTTCTCTTTTTTTTGATCCAATGAAATAAAAATACATGAAACCAAATATAATCCACTCATATATAATAAGTTAATCAACGGTCCAACGCCAATTTAAAAAAAGTGATGGCCTAAACAATGGTAAAGCTAGGCAGGACATTATACACTTGCGCTGCTATTGCTCTCGTTTTTGTTTAGTTACATGCTTTTTCTTTGTTCTATCCTAATTCTTTCTTTTCTTTTATTGTTGGACTCTTGTTAAAAACAGTCGTTTGGGAACCTTCCCGTATTTTATTTTCGGGTTTTGACAGGATGATTGGCTGTTGTTTTAATTCATTATCCCATCTAATTGGGATGGGCACCCTTTCCCCCTATTATCTATAAAATCAAATAAAAGAAATATAGGTCAATTAACGATTTTTTTGTTATCATTAATGCATTGGTTTTTCGCAGAATTTGTTCATGTGTGGAATAGACACAACAGTTACTTCGTTGGTATGGACAATGAGTGAGATGGTGAGAAAGCCCCGCACGGCCAAGAAACTACAGCAAGAAATTGAGTCCGTGGTAGGCAAACACCATATGGTAAAAGAATCTGATCTTGGCAGCATGGAATACTTGCAATGTGTGGTTAAGGAGTCCTTGCGACTCTATCCACCTGGGTCATTGTTACTGCCCCACGAATCTACAAAAGCTTGCAGTGTGTCGGATAAGGGGTTCCTTTTACCGCCGAAAACAAGGCTTGTTGTTAATGCTTGGGCGATAGCAAGAGATTCGGCTGTATGGGAGGATCCATTGTCATTCAAGCCTGAAAGATTTTTAGGGAAAGATATTGATATCAAAGAGCGAAACTTCAACATGCTTCCATTTGGTGCGGGAAGAAGGGCATGCCCAGGGGCTCTAATGGCTAAGAAGACTATAGAACTAGTGTTGGCACAACTTATGCACTGCTTTGACTGGAGTGTTGAGGGCGATCCCTGTGAGCTGAACATGAGTGAGACATTTGGGATGATTCCTAGGAAAAAAGAAAATCTTATCGCTATTCCTGCATTGAAAGTATCCAATTGCCTTTAATTTCAATTTGTCAGAATATATATAGAGCATAAAAAACAAGAACTCAAACAAATAAATAAGAAAGAACACAATTGCTACTGCAAATTCTTGAAGAAAAGAAATTTTATTGATCTTCAAATTTTTCTTGCTTACAATGTGCGCCCAAGGCGTCTTTAAATAGATTTGAATCCAAAAATAAACTAATTGATTAACTAATCATTTAACTATTTAACTAACTGATTGTTAAGTGCTTAAACTAACTCATATCTAACTTTCAGTTAACTAACTGAAAATAAACTAACTGATTGCTCAACTATCAGTTTACTAACTGATTGCTTAACTACTTGTTAACTGCAGTTAACTGCTTGCATGACAAAAGGAGGGAGGTGGGATAAATTATCTCCAATTAATATTGAATTTCTAACACTCCCCCTTAATTTCTACCACTTACAATTTTAGCATTTACAATGCCTAAATTTTGTGTCAAATAATCAAAGGTCTCTTTTGGTAATGCCTTTGTAAATATCTCTGCTAATTGATCTTCAGATCTGCAAAAGTCTAAATAGATTTCTCCATTGTTCACTAACTCTCTGATAAAGTGAAATCTTGTATCAATGTGCTTGCTCCTTTTGTGAAACACATAATTTTTTGATAAAGCAATTGCTGATTTGTTATCACAGAAGATTGGTGTTGACTCCTTCTGTGCTTGTAATAAATTTTTCAATATTCTTCTCATCCAAATTGCTTGACATGAATCTGATGTGGCTGCAACATACTCTGTTTCAGCTGATGAACATGTCACTATAGGTTGCTTTTTGGATGCCCATATGACCACACCTGTGCCTAAAATAAAGACATATCTAGAAGTACTCTTCCTATCATCAACACTACCTGTAAAATCACTGTCAGTAAAACCAATCAAATTAAAATCGTTATTTGTGAAATATAAAATTCCATAATCTGTAGTTTCTGCCACATATGTCAATATCTTTTTTCCAACTTGCCAATGTGAGTCTTTCGGTGACTCCATGAATCTTGAGATTAAACTAACTCCATAACTGATATCTGGTCTAGTAGCTGTAAGATACATCAAACTACCAACTAGCCTTTTGAATATTGTGGAATCAACATTAGACCCTTGGTCTTTTTTGCTAAGTTTTGTCCCTGTAGCAACTGGTGTAGGTGATGGTTTACAATTCAGCATCTTAAATCTCCTTAACACATCTTTTGCATATTTAGTTTGACAGATAATTTTTTTCTCTGATTGTACAACTTATTCTCAAAAAATACTTCATTAATCCCAAATCTGTCATTTCAAATTCTTTTTTCATCGCTGATTTAAAAGTGTCTACAGACAAATTTTCAGTAAAAATCAAATCATCAACATATAAACACACAATCAAAATCTGACCTTCTTTGTTGATTTGTATATAAAGTAGGCTCACTATCGCTTCTGCTAAATCCATTGTTTAACATATAAGAATCAATCTTGCTATACCATGCTCTTGGTGCTTGCTTGAGACCATAAAGAGCCTTCTTCAATCTGTAAACTTTTTCTTCATGTCCTTCCATTTCATAACCTGTGGGCTGTTTCACATATACTTTTTCATCTAGAAAATCATTCAAAAAAGTTGATTTTACATCCATTTGATATACATATCAATTATTTTGAGCAGCGATTGATAATACCATTATAACAGTATCCAATCTAGCAACTGGAGTAAATGTTTCATTATAGTCAACTCCATGTTCTTGTGCAAAACTTTTTGCTACTAACCTTGCCTTGTGCTTTCTAACATTTACATCTGCATCAAATTTAGTCTTATAAATCCATTTAACTCCAATACAATCTTTACCTTCAGATAGAGTAGTTAGATCCCATGTTTGATTCCTTTCAATAGCATTCATCTCTTCATTTATTGCTTTTAGCCAATGTTCCTCATTAACTACTTCATAATACATAGGGCCATGAGTGAAAAGAGCAAAATTTGAAACCAAATCTAATTTCTCTTCTTCTTGATTATAAATCTCACTCAAACTTCTCATTTTTTTACCTTTAATTCTTGATCTTAAGGTAGCAAGAGTTGGATCTGATTCATCACTTGTGAATTCGGAGTAGGGTGACCTGCATGACTAGATTCACCTTGTTCAAACTTCTTAGGTGTTCTTATTGGATTACTTGTGCCTGCTTGTGGAGAAGATTGTCCACCTTGCAAATTTTGTTCTTCTTCAAAAACTTCTTCACCCTGTGGAATTGGTGCTCCAACTGTGATGGTGCTACCATCCCATGCTTCTTCTTTAAATTCAACATCTCTACTAATAATCACTTGCTTTGAAATTGGGTTATACAACTTATATGCCTTTGATTCTTCAAAATAGCCAATAAAAATGCATTTCTCACCTCTATCATCAAGTTTTTTTTCTCAATTTAGATGGTATAAGAGAATATGCAACACAACCAAAAATTCTAAAATGATTTATACTATGTTTCTTACCACTCCACGCTTCTTGTGGAACTTGATCTCTGACACTCTTTGTTGGGCTTCTATTCAGAATATACACTACACATGCCACTGCTTTTGCCCAATATTCATTTGACAAGTGTTTGGCTTTCAACATGCTTCTTGCCATCTCCATTATTGTTCTATTCTTTCTTTCTACTACACCATTCTGCTGTGGTGTGTACTTTATCATCAATCGCCTTTTGATTCCATGATACCTGCAATTTTTTTGAAATTGATTAGACATATATTCACCTCCTCTATCTAATTTGAGTACCTTGATATAACGGCCACTCTGCTTTTCTACCATTGCCTTGAATTCTTTAAACTTTTCAAAGGCTTCAGACTTATTTTTGAGGAAGTATATCCATGTCTTTCTGCTAAAGTCATCAATGAAGGTTAGAAAATAAGTACTACCTCCAAATGATGTAGTTTGAATTGGTTCACATAAATCACTATGGACTAACTCCAATATTACCTTAGCTCTATATGAGCCTCCCACTGGAAAACTCTCTCTATGCTGTTTTGCCAGAATACAACTGTCACATGACCTTTCTGGCTTTTCTATTGGTGGTAAACCCTTCACCATATTTTTCTTCTGTAATTAATTTAAACCTCTAAAATGTAAGTGTTCATACCTTAAGTGCCATAGCCATGATTGGTCTAGCTACATGGATTTGTAGTGGGCTTCCTCTTGTCTTTGGATGCACTGAATATGGAGAGGGAACATCCGATTCTTGGTCATCTCCACTTTTCCTATCAACCTGTCACTTGGAAACTTTTCCAAAATTGTGCAAACATTATCTATAAAAAACACTCTGTAACCTTTTTGAACTAACTGTCCAATACTCAAAAGATTATGTTTTAATTTAAGTACAAAATAAACATCAGGTATAAACCTTCTTTCACCATTCTTGGCCAAAACATTTATGACACCTTTACTCATGACATCTACTATGATATCATTTCCTAATTTCACTTTTGATTTTACATAATCATCAAGACTAGCAAAAAATTCTTTATTTCCTGTCATATGATTACTGCATCCACTGTCTAAGAACCAAATATCATTAGCTTTTTCTTGAGTAACATTACAATTAAGAAACATGCTTCCAGGATTAGAACTAGATTCACCTGGATTAGAACTAGATTCACATGTGTAATTAGCATTCTGCTTGTACACATATCCTTGTTTACTTCTATAGTCACTTGCATAATGACCATATTTCTTGCAGTAATAACATTGAACATTAGATTTATCAAACCTATGTGAACCTTGCTGGAAGTGATTGTTGCCACGTCCTCTACTGTTGTAGTTTTGATTACTGTTCTCACCTTTATCTGAATTGTTTCTTTCATATCGGCCTTTGCCTCTTCCTCTGAAGCTTGACCTGGCTCTTCCTCTTCCTCTGCCAACTGATACCTGTGACTTGAAGGCATTCTCAAGAAAAGTATTATTCCTATTCATTCTGGATTCATGTGTTAACAAAGAACCCATTAATTCATCTACAAATAATTGTTTCAAATCTTTTGTTTCCTCAATAGCTACAACTATAGCATCAAATTTACTAGGTAAACACCTGAGTACTTTTTTTATAATCTTCTGATCCACGATAGATTCTCCATTAGATCTAATTTGATTCACTATATTCAAAACTTGACCCATAAACTGGTCTATAGATTCTGATTCATTCATTTACAAATTTTCAAAAGTTCTCCTAAGAGATTGCAATTTGGTAATTTTTACCTTTGTATTACCTCTATAGGTGGTCTCGAAGATTTTTCATGCCTCTTTGGATCTTGTTGCTGCTACTACTCTATAAAAAATCGATTCATCCAATCCTTGTTGGATTATAAATAAAGCTTTTGCATCTTTCTTTCTGTTCTCCTTAAGCTAGTCCTTTTGTGCTTGATTTAATGCCAGATGGGCTGCCTCGTCCTTTGGTTCTATAAAACCACTTTCTACCAAATCCCATACATCTTGTGATCAAAATAAAGTTCTCATCTTAATTGCTCAAAAATCGTAATTCTTACCATCAAAAACGAGAATTTGAGGCTGTAAAATACTGTTGTTCGCTGCCATTTCTCACACTGAAATGACTTTCTGGTCATTGTTTCTAACACACAGTCACCGACGACGATAAAACTACCGCGGTCGGTCACAAATACTACCAACATTGGTTAAACTACCGACAACGGTAATTAATACTGTCGACATCGATTATACTACCGATGGCGATAACTGATACTACCGACGTCAGTTAAACTACCAATGTCGGTCACTAATACTGTCGACGTCAGTCTCTATGCTCCCTACTGGCTCTTCCTTCACTCTTTGATTGCGGCTGCTGCGCGCTTCTGCTGATAGCACACTTCTACAATCTCTGCTTCTCCTTGTGCTTTTGCTACACAAATCCTTACTAAGTTCTGATACCAATTTGTCAGAATCAAAGAGAGCATACAAAACAAGAACTCAAACAAATAAATAAGAAAGAACACAATTGCTACTGCAAATTCTTGAAGAAAAGAGATTTTATTGATCTTCAAATTTTCTTTGCTTACAATGTGCGTCCAAGGCATCTTTAAATAGATTTGAATCCAAAAATAAACTAATTGATTAACTAATCATCTAACTACTTAACTAACTGATTGTTAAGTGCTTAAACTAACTCATATCTAACTTTCAGTTAACTAACTGAATGTAAACTAACTAATTGCTCAACTATCAGTTTACTAACTGATTGCTTAACTACTTGTTAACTGCAGCTAACTGCTTGCATGACAAAAGGAGGGAGGTGGGAGAAATTATCTCCAATTAATATTGAATTTCTAACACAATGTTGATTTACATCATGGAGAAGATTGTCCTTGTTAGTGTTAGATTATATTTATTGAGGCAATGGTAGTATGGGAGCGTCTCCACCATTTCGGAATGGTTGAAGGATTTGCAAACCACTAAAGCTATTTGGCGCTCCTTTAGAATGATGGTCCTGCCAGTTGTTGTATAGCAATGGAAGTTTGTGATTGAACCATTTTAATATTAAAATTGTGCTTAGTTTGATCGAGAAATGAACATATTTGCCATGGAAAGTTTGTGTGGGCTATTTATAGTCAATTTTAAAATATACATGCCAATCTGCACAATTATATCGTAGGAATTTGATAGGAGAAAAAATTAAATTATGGCTTTGTTACGGATTAAATAAAATTACAGTAATAATTATTTTGACTCACAATCCATTCACAATATGTTCATCTAAAAATTATTTTGACACTCTATATACATGTAAATGAAAAAAGTACTTTGGATCATAATTATTATTTTTAATTGTATACTTAACAATATTATATAAAATTATTTTATTACATAAAATTTAGATATTTATATCTATATTTTAAAAATAGACAATAATTCCCTTCAAACAAGACTTGCTACATGCTTCACTTCAGCCCAAGCCCATATCACATGCTGACAAAACTGTTTTCCCTCTGTTTTTGAATGGATGGTTGGCTGGTAAAAACTGTACAGAGTACTGAGACATTAAGCCATGCTGATGTAATGTAAGAGTGATAACTGAAGATTTTTAAATATATAAAAATAAACTGCTGCTCAGAGAGAAACTAAAAATTTATAGCAAAATATATGCAATATTCATAAGTAGAAAAAATACACAATAGTCAAAATAAAAATAAAAATATTTTTTCAAATTATTCGAATCATACTCCATAAAAAATAAATATTCATTACAATATATTAATAGAATTGCATGTGAACAAGCTTTTGTAATTGAAAAATTAAAAAATTCTAAATTTATCTAAATAATAATTTGCATGGAATATAAACTAAAGTTATTTTCAACCTTTCAAAGGTTTTATTTTCTAAAAATAGATTAATTGGATTTAAAATAATTAAATAAATTGCATAATTTTTGCATGTTTGAAACCGTTGTAGAACTGAAACTCATCAATAATTAACCGACATTCTCCTCTTTGATGTTGAGTGAACTAACAATTTGATTTCAAAGTTTTAAAAACAGAACTTTTGCCAAAGCTTTAGTGAATATATTTGCAAACTATCTCTATGTCTTTATATATTTCAATTCTATATCTTTCTTCTAAACCAAATTTAGAATAAATTGATACTTCAAATCAAAATGCTTTGACTTGTTGTGATGCACTATATTCTTGGCTAATTTGATAACACTTATAAATTTTTTTATTGTGGACTGAATTTATTTCTCTCCAATTTCTTCTAAAAAATTTTAGATCCGCAATGCATGTGTACTTACTGAAGTGACTGCAATATATTATATTTTTGTAGATGAAAGAACAACCGAACTTTACTTTTTGGAACTCCATGTAACCAAACCAGAACCAAGTGAAAAATAATTCCTAGATGTTGTCTTTTGATCATCCAAACTACCACCTCAATTAGAATCACTAAAACCAAAAAGTTCAAACTTTTTAGTAGCATTATAATGAATACCAAAGCCAATAGTACCTTTCACATACCTCAAAATTTTATTAGTTGTCTTTATATGAATTGCAGATGTCTTAGACATATATCTTGATACAAGAGAAACTGAATAAGTAATATTTGGTTTTGTGTGAGTTAGAAACATTAAGCTTCCGACAATACTTTTGTAATTTATCTCATCAACTGTTTTAGCACCATCTTCCCTACATAGCATAATTCCATGCACAGTTGGAGTAGAGACTGTTTATAATCAACCATATTTAATTTATTCAACATGTCATTTGTATAATTTGTTTGACAAATGAAGATGCCATCTTTACTTTGAAGAACCTTCATCCCTAAAAAGTATTTCATGAGACCTAAATCTTTCATTTCTAATTTATTCATCATTTTAATTTTGAATTCATCCTTAATCTTAGAATTATTGTCCATATACAACAAATCATCAACATACAAATTTATAATAAAAATATCATTACCTTTTTGCTTGTGGGAAAGAGTAGGCTCACTTTTTCTTCTTTTGAATCTATTCTGTTGAAAATATCCATCAATCCTTGCATATCATGCTCTGGGTGCTTGTTTGAGGCCATACAAAGCCTTCTTCAACTTGTAGACATGAAATTCTTTACTTTGTATTTCAAAACCTTATAGCTATTCTACATAGACTTCTTATAGGTACTCATTCAAGAAGACACTTTTCACATCCATGTGATGTATGCTTCATTTCTTTTGAGATGATAGTGAAATCATCACTTTGATAGTCTCTTGTCTTGCTACTGGTGCAAATGTATCTTCAATCTATGTCATACATTTGTGTGAAATCCTTAACAACTAACATTGTCTTGTGTCTTTCAACACTTCCATCACTACTATATTTAGTCTTGTAAACCCATTTAGTACCAATATTTTTATTTTCATATGGAAGATTTTTAAGTTCCCAAGTATCATTCCTATGAATAGAATCTATCTTTTCTTACATTTCTTGTACCCAAATATCATTAGTACATGCATCTTTAAAACATGATGGTTTAAAATCAGCTTGTATAATTAAATCATAATTTACTATCTCACCTCTTGGACATTCTCTATGTGATTGGTTTTTTGTACGTTGATAAATTTTACTCAAGCTTTTTATCTTCCTTGAAGAACTAAGACTTGATGTTGAAGCTATGTTTGGAATACACGCACTAGATGAGGGGCTACATAATGGACTTGTATAACTTGGCATTGAATTACTTGTGGGATCATCATTAGTAAATTCATCATAATTACCATCAATAAAAATAGATTAAGACTTTTCAATATTGTCTTTATCTTTATCATGACCATACAATCCAGTGTCATCAAAAATAAAATCTCTTGACACAAGTATACTATTAATGATAGGATTATAAAGCCTATAAGCTTTGATTTGTTCATTATACCCAACAAAAATACAAGACTCACTCTTTGGATCAATTTTTTTCCTTTTCTGACAAACTACATGAACATAAGCTAAACAACCAAAATTTTTGAAATATTTGACATTAGGTTTCTTTTCATACCATGCTTCATATGGAGTCATCTTTTCAAGTGTATTAGTGGGACTTCAATTTAGAATATATATTGTTGTAGCAACTGTATCACCCCACAAAGAGTTGTTCAATCCCTTTGTTTGTAGCATGCTCTTTGCCATTTCAACCAATGTATGGTTCTTCCTTTCAACCACACCATTTTGTTGAGGAGTGTAGCGAGTTGTGATTTTCCTTTTGATTCCATTCAAATCATAACAATTCATAAAATCATTTGAACATAATTAGTCTCCATGGTTAGTGCTTAAACACTTTATTTTCAAACCACTTTCATTCTCTACAAGGGATTTAAATATCTTAAATGCATTAAATGCTTCACTTCTTTTCTTTAAAAAATTCAACCGAACACTTTCTTGAATAATCATCAATAAATGTAATGAAATATGAAGACTTACCCAAATTTTTTGTTTGCATAAGACCACAAATATCTGAGTGAACCAATTGAAGTGGATGATAATGCTTCCATGTACTACCTTTTAGAAAATTTTCTCTTATATGTTTGCCTTTAACACAACCTTCACAATCTTCCTTATACTCTTCAACCTTTGGCAAACCATAAACTAATTCTTGTGATGTTAATAACTTCAAACTTTGAAAATTTAACTGTCCATATTTGAAATGCCATAACCAACTTTTATCTTCGTATGTTATATTTACAAGGCTGCTACTATGCTATCCAAACTTCAATGGGAACATCTTATTCTTAGACAGGGACAATCATGACAACCTTATGTCCTTGATTATTATTTTAGATTGTGTACTACTTACCACCAAAAACTACTTTATAATTCTTTTCATATAGCTATCCAAAACTCAACAAATTATGTTTCAAATTTGAGGTGTAATAAATATCATTAATACTTTTCATACCTTCTGTAGTATTCACTTTTATAGTTCCTTTTGTTGCAACCTCCAAAGATATATCATCACTAAGTTTGATATTGGTTTTGAAATTTCTATTCATCGTAGACGTACAAAATAACACATTATTCCCTGACAAAACCACCTTATAATTATTTTCACATAGATGTCCAACACTCAACAAATTATGTTTCAAATTTGGGGTGTAATAAATATCATTAATACTTTTCATACTTTATGTAGTATTCATTTTCATAGTTCCGTTTGCTGCAACCTTCAAAGATTTATCATCACCAAGTTTGATATTGGTTTTTAAATTTCTATCCATTTTATAAAACATCACATTATTCCCTAACATGTGATTAGAACACCCTGAATCTAAATACCAAATCTCATTATGACTATTTTTAGCTTTGTCATATGAAATGAATAAATTGCATGATGCATCACAATCCTCATTAGCATAATTAATACTTTTATTTTTATTTCCTGATTTTAATCTACATTCCTAATCAAAGTGACCATACTTATGACAGTTATAGCATTGAATATTTATTTTATCAACTATATGTACCTTTACCTCTTATAGTTGAACAACCTCTTATTCCTTTATATCCTCTTGAATAATTGTATCCTTTTGAATAACTGTAATTCATGTCTTTACCTTGTCTTTGATTGCTTTTAAAATTATATTTTCCTTGTATATGGCTATTTTTGTTGTTAGTGTTGGTACCTTCATTTTTTGTGGTATTTAATTCTGAGGTAAAAACCTTCTCATCACTTTCATTTAATGTGTCTCTTAGTCTTTATTCATGGGACATAAGATATCCAACCAGGGGATCAAACTTAAGAATAGTTAAATCTTTGTTTTCTTCAATAATTATGGAAACATGATTCCACCTTAGTGTTAGAGACCTTAACACCTTTTTAACATATTTATTCAAGATTTTTCCAAGTGTATTCATCTTGTTAACTACATCCTTTACTCTTACACATAAATAACTTACTCTTTTAGTGTCTTGAACCTTCAAATTCTCAAATTCTCTTTTCAATGTTTGCAATCTAACCATTTTGACTTGTTCACTATCTTGGTAAGCTTCTTGTAGAGTCTTTCAGGGATCCTTGGCTGTCTTTGCACCTTCAATTCTTGAAAATTGGCTCTTGTCTAGCGCTGTTTGAATATGAAATAAAGCTCGTGAGTTTTTCTTAGCTTCCTTCTTGACTTGCTTATCATTAACTGGAACAATGGTCCAATCAATTAGTTCATGATAACTAGTTTCTATAATTTCTCATAATTTTTTTTGTTCAAAAGAGTTATCATCTTGATACTCCAATAATCATAATCATCACCACTAAATTCTAGAATAGGAAGATTGTTAGCGTTTGACATGATCAATTGTTAGAAAGATGTGAAACAAAAAACAATCACAAAAAAACCAAGCTCTGATACCAATTTAAGATTTTTAAATACATAAAAATAAACTATCACCCAAAAAGAAACCAAATTATTCAAATCATTCTCAATAAAAAATAAAGATTCATTACAATGTATTAATAGAATTGCATGTGAACATTAAACCAAGACTTAATAGATCTAAACAAGTTTAAGTATTTAAATCAATGCAACCCTAGATGTGAATTTTAGACCAAGTGCAATAATAAATATTGGATTAATAGACTTGGTTAATATCAATGAAGAAAAAATATAAATAATCTAAATTTATTTAAATAATAATTTGTATGGAATATAAATTAAAGTTATTTTCAATGTTTCAAAAGTTTTATTTTCTAAAGATAAATTAACTGAATTTTAACTAATTAAATAAATTGTGATAATTTTTACATATTTAAAACTGATGTACAACTAAGATTCAACAGTAATTAACCAATAATAAGTAAATTCATGTGCACAAATGCAAGGTTTTAGCTCCTTGGTACAAAGCTTTGAATCGCAATTTCAAACATCCATGTGTGCAACTTATGATGAGTCAATTTTATTCATTGCTACTTTATGGAAATCATAATATGAAATAAATACAGAAACAGGTGGCTCAGAGAAGGTACTAGATGTGGAAATCACGAGCTCACCAAATTCTATCACCGACATTAAAAACCTTCATGCACTGGATTTTTATAATTCTTTTTTTTATTGTAACGTCTTTATAATTCTCATTGTCTAATGTTTTATAAGATGAGTTCTTCACATCACTTAATCTGAGCACAATTTTAATCTGTGGAGTTTTTCATCCTATGGGTAAACTTTTGGCGGAATGAGGGAAACGGAAATCCACTTTTACATATTTATGGGTTGAATGCTCTAAAACAACTAAAAAATATCGCAGCTTCTTAATAACAAGGAAACGATAAACACTCGGAAGCATGCAATTTTGTATACTATATGACATGAATGCCAAGTCAAAATTATAAAAAGCGTGTGTCGACTACACACAACTAAAATTGAACATACAATATGTGGATTTCAACATCTGAATTATATTAAATTGTGTCGTACATGCTGAAACAATTACCAGACTTGGGAAACCTGTGAGAGCCTTGAGAAATTATAGAACGTCCGTAGCACGAACGAAGGGTTCCATTTCATTGGTTCAACTGAAAAAGTTGCCAATTGCCAATTGTTGAGGAAGATGTTGTCCGGTTTGATTATCAAAGTATATCGATACCGATTCAGGGGAGGAGTCAATAGTTGTAGAGTTTAATTTTTTCATTTAATAAATATATTTTATTAATACTAATTGATGTATGGACAATATTTATTTTAAAATTTTAAGTGGAGGAGATTTATATTTTTTGTTTGGTATATTTAAGTGAAAGGAATGTTATATTTTGAAATGATTTAAAATAATTTTTTTTGATGTGTGTTTTAAGCAATATTCATATGAAATCAGTAAATTATATAGAATGCTGGCATAATATATTAGAAAATAAATGTTACCAAAATTTATGAATTTTGAATATTTTATATTTGTGAAGCTTGCATGTCATCATATAATTAACTACTTTTTATGAATAGTTAGTCAAAATTACACAATTATATACAAATTGTACCTCTACTTTTCAATTAAATATAAATAACTATAATATTTAATTTAAAATAGACAAATTTACACATATGTAATTTGATAAATTTAATTATGTTACATCTTTTAATACATACTTTTAGATCTGTTTTTAAAATTCATGTGTTAAATGTTAAAATATTATTTCAAATATTCATATCCAATTTTTAAAACAATATATATCAATCATTTAAATTTAATATATTTATCTCTTTTGCATATATTTTTCATTTGTTTGAAAATATTCTTCATAATAAAGAGTAAAACTCCTTTTACCAATAAAAAATTAAAATCTACTCCCAATACAGAACTTTCCTTATCTGAAATTCATAATCACATATTATAAAATCTTAAGCTTTTATTAAAAATTATTACCAAAAATCATCAAATGCTAGAAGCCATTTCTAAACATAACTAACTCACTATACCTTTCGAAAAAATAATCCTATAGATATTGAATCCCATTCTAAAAATTTGGAGGTTCCTAAATTCCAATGTTTAATGGAAATCATTTTAAGCTTCATTTCATATTAATGTAATCAATCTAAACTCGTGTTTTTTACGAGGGAAATTAGAGTGCCAGTGCATTTAAAAAGTCAGAGAATGGGACACATTCTTATGTTGTCAACCCGGTGTCAATAGTGGCCACGTAAAAATTAATTGTATCTTCATTAAATAAGCTTGAATGACCGTCCACACATTTTGTAGTAGATAGGTTAATGTGGTACCATCCATGTTAACTTGTAATTTTATATTATTAAAAAAATATTATAGAATAGAAAATAAGTTAAATTATTATGTATACAATATTATTGTACGAAAAGTTATTTATATTGTTATATGTCGTAATTATATGATGGATTTTTTTTTTTTGGTTTTGATTTATGTTATCTTTATGCATACATATGTTTGTATTATTGTACACAAGTTTATTATTGTACATAGTTCAATTTGAGTTATAGTTGTTTGTAAATCTTTGTAAAATTATGTTTCGAAGGTCCTTGTTTGATTAAGTGCTAGTTTAAAATATCCACACAAAGAATTGAAAGTTAAATTATTGCATCTTCTAGTGCATAAGCTTGAATTGTCTTACGTAAGATGCTAGCATGTAGTAGTGAAAATATCAAGATCAATGCACAAGGGCTCTTCTACACATATTTTGGTTACAAAGTGTTTCGACTTCCGTGGAATTTATCATTTGCGTAGTTCCATCTAGTCACATATTCTTATATATTATGTATAAAAAGTCATTGTAGTTTCTAACTAATTGCATTTAATTCCTTAGATAATGGAAGGTTTTTAGTGTAAACACAAAAATTGAATTATATAGCATCTCAATCTTGTTCATTCAGCAAATATCTATCATAGTTTTACCTTTCAATTCTAAGACCTTCCCACTATTGAAAGGCTCGTGTTCACTATCTCTTTATGCCAAATTGATTATCTCTTAGTCCAATCATTATTATTCTGATGACCAGACCATCTATATCATGTAAAATGTTATAAACCTAATAATTATTATTCTTTACAAGAATTATACATGTACCAATTTTCCAACATCCATGACATTTGTGTTCTATCCAGACGCTTTCGTTGATTCTAGTGTCTCTTTTTGAAATAAATATCTAGTACCTAAAAGTCATCCAATTTACAAATGAAGCATATCCTAAAGATCAGCCTAAGTTATTTAATGCGAGATATTTTTAAAATGGATTGGTATATATAAGATCAAACCGCATTCATTTCTCACCTAGAAAATATAGAGAAATAACAAGGTAACTTACTAAAAACACTCATTCAAGCATTCATGTGAGTAAACTTGCCTTATTTGTCCCTATTTTCATATTAGTTATAAAATCAATATCCCCACATGTTTGAAGTTCTGAAAGAGCATCCCTTGATACATATTTGTCAAGTTACAAGCTAGATAACTCTATGTACTTCTTTATCACACAATGCATCCTTATGCACACATAAGCCAACATGTAGGGGAGAACTACATAAATATAAACAAACTCTTTAGAGTATTATCTATGTAGGCAATGGCTATTAATAGAGGGGTCCTTGAGGTCGCTTGACATCATGTGCACACTAAACTATTTTTACTACAACCACTACAAGGATGATGAAGCTAGGGTTTGATCATTTGACAAAGAGTGACACCCTATGTGTATGATATATACACATCATAATAAGGGTGACAAAAGATAAAGAAGGCTTTAGGTTATCACATCCAAGTCTAGTCATTATTTTGTACTAGACACCTACATCCAACTCAGACACTAGCGTCGATGCAACTATTTGGATTTCATGTAAGGATCCAAGGCCATAAAGTGAAAAATTATAGAATCTAACGACTATTATAGAATCCTTATCCAGTCTACTTCTAGTCTATTTTAGCCCAGATCTACATATGCATAGTAAACTAGCTAAGTAATCTTATTTCTAATTTATTACAATATCAATCAATAGTTGTACTTTCTAATTTTAACATATCTTAATAGTTTTAATTTAAAATATTATTTATCTAAGTTTTTAAATTAATTGGTATGTTATAGATATATTTATCACCCTTTTACTTATTTATTTCTATATTATTAACCCTATAGTAACCTTCTTCAATAATTCAATTTAAAAATTAAAAATTTGGCGACCTTGACCATTGGTCTCAAAGCCCTAGATGGATTAAGGTTTTATAGTTTTATTTCAAATTCTAATTATTCATCTCTCCATGCTATCAAAAAATTTAATAATTGTGTTTTTTCTTTTTTAAATAAATCTTGTTCAATATAGAAATATATTTTAATTACTTCATTTCTTAGTTGTAATCATGTAAAAGTAGTAGTTAAATGTTAAGAGTGTCATTTGAGTTAACCTATCCATATGATAGCCATAGATCTATCATTGAGTATTAAACTTAAATTTTTAGCCATTCAACAGACCACAATCACTTACAACTAGTTTTAACATAATCGTAGAACTATCCTCTTAGATCCCAACCCAACTTGTTCAATAGTCTGCCAAGTGGACATTAGTGCCACATTTAGGATACTACAACCACATGATGCTAGTTTTACCAATTGGGCACTATTGTCCTTAGTCCCAACTCCACTCATAAATAATTTTTCAAATATATGCCCATCCTAAGGTCAACATAAACTTAATTTATTATCTTCACAAGAAATTGATCCCTATAAATATAATTTTAATCCACCTCTATTCACTAGATGGAAAATAGATGAAAAAACTATTCAAATAAAAAATAAAGCTATGTAAAATTAAAGTATTTTATCTCAATTTTACCCTACTTTATGCATACTACCATCTAAAATATTCCTAAGTCCAATTTCCATGTATTTAAAATATCAAGCACATTCAAGGTATCTAGGGCCACTCTCATTATAGCATTCACTTGCACACACATCAATCACTCTATGAGAGAACTACATTAGACTTGATCCCTCTTCAGAGTATTGATATGTAGGTAACTCTCTACATAGTGTGGTGTTGAGGATATCTAGTTCATCCTACTAATACACACTCAATTGTTTCTCATATCATAACTTCAAAGATAATTAGGGTTTGAAGATCAAATTAAGCTTTAAAAGTACAATATTGTCATGTCCCCTTTTTTGTGGACATTGACAGGTTTGATGATTAGCTTATTATGTGACCTTCGTAGGCTAATATGATGGATAGAGGGTCATAATGGAGCTTGGCTTGACTTTGATTCACAGAATTTCTACATTTGGTTTTCATTCAGGGTATTTCAGATGCATTGAGCCTGAGCTCCTACCTTTTAGGGATATTTGATATGCAGTGGAGCACCTTTATTTTGGTAGGGTCATATGCGGAATCACTCCCTGATTCACCTGCTTCGATCGGTTTGAGGATCCGACATATATTGAGGGAGATATTAATATTTGATTGATTTAATCAAATATTAATTATTTGGTCTCATTAATAATTAATTATTAATTATTAATTATTTGCTCTAATTCTAAATTAGAAACCCTAATGCTAATTTAAGAAAACCCTAATTAGGGCAAGCATATCTTTTGAGGGTATAAGGGTTTCACATGGAGGCCATTATGGATTATGCATAGATTATTGATTATTGAAAATTGAAGAAATTCTTCTGTGAAGACTGAGCCAAGGGTTCCAGGATTCCATTGCAGTGGAGAACGTTCCCTCTTCATTGTGTGTGATTTAGAGGCTGTGAAAGATCAGCTGATTTATCGCCAAATTGAGAGATAGCTTCATTCGGAAGTTATCACAGAATTCCAGGGTTGAGAGATAACTTCACACAGAAGTTTATCACAGAGCTTTGCAGGTATTTTCTTAATTTAGTTTTGATCCAATAAGTTATACAGAGCTAGATCTTGTATTAGAATCTATATTTGGGAATCAGGCTGTTCAGCAATCAGGTGTTAAGAAGAGGCAGGTTGGCGGCCGTACCACATCCGTACAGGTCCGTACAGATCCGATCAGGCACCGACATCGGCAGAGCGAGGGCTTATAGAGACCGACATCGGTCGACTGAGGACCGACGTCGGCAGAAAGCCGACCGACAGAGACCGACGTCGGCGAGATATCGACCGACGACGGCATCTGTGTGTTGACACAGAAAGGCCGAGCCCCTTCCAGATTCAGAGTTCACTCCCAGATTTGCAAAACACAGGGTTTTAAGACCAGATTTTTATATTCCTTATTTGTATAACAGAGACTCATCTTTGTAATCATCCAGAAGAATAAGTAATAAGATGTTGATTTGCTATGGACAGATTATACTGTGATTTGCTTATGCTTATTTGAATATATTCTGCAAGTTTATATTGTGATCAGAGTTTTTAGAGTTGATATATTCCCTGTTTGAAAGGGGATATCACAGTGGTATCAGAGCTTTGGTCTTTGGTATCAGAGGTTTTTGTGCAGACAAAAAGAGGCCCTAAGTAAGGGACATTACAGTGGTATCAGAGCTAAATTCCTGCCATCCTGTTGGGCACATCAGAGCTAAATTCCTGCCATCCTGTTGGGCACATCAGAGCTAATGTCTTGCCATCTTGTTGGGTAGTTTGGGTAGATTGAATCAGCGAAGGATCATGATGCCTTCATATACTCAGAAACAGTGGGACAATGATATGAAGAAGCTGGAACACAGTTTGAAGCAGTTGGATGAAACCCAGAAGAGGATGAATGCAATTCTTTCATATCCTACATCCAAAAACAAACCCGCACGGTATATGACAGCGAAGGAGGAGTGGGAGTTAGTACCACCTCAAATTCAGAAGTTGTTGCCTTTTGATCGCTTTGTTAAGCATAGGAGAGAGCACTACAGATCACTTCGACGAAAGAGTAGCATGTCCCATGATTATTATGATTATGAGATAGGAGATAGTGAAGATGATGATGAGTTAGATGCTTGCACTCAGAGTGTACAGGTGGGCTCAGATGTTAGTGCACTGAGGGTTGATGATCTCTCAACTATGGCAGAGATTGTAGCAGAGTCCCAGGATCCTATTATTGCAGATGATACTCAGGAGAATGCAGTGGACAGTTTTGAGGACTTAGTTTCACCGGTTGTTTCTTTCCATATGGAAGAATTAGACAGTGATGCTACAGTTGTTGATACTCCATCTGTTGATATGAGCTTTGGCATTGATTTACAGAGTGTGGATGATCATTTGTATATTGAGGTGGTTGGTGATGAGTACATTCCTGCAGTTGTTGCTGAGGAGCACGTTGATGAGGCTGATACACGTATCCAGGATTTGGGAGTACCTGATTCTGATGAGCGGGAGATACCAGTGGAGTCGAGTTTCCAGATTGATTATTCTCACACAGATGACAGTGTGGTACAGTTGGTTGTGCCACCTTTACAGAGAGATCAGTTGGGGTGTGTGGGGGAGTATGTTGATGCTTCCACATATAATTTCTACTGCACTGAACCATTCATGGAGTATTTATTGGATAGTGCAGGTGTTCGTCTGGACTCACGTAAGATGACAGAAGGTGTTCTGATCCGAGGTTCTAGTGCTATTAGCAGATTGGGTGAGGGGATTTTACGAACCCTTTCTACTATGTTACCTTACAGGGATGTTGAGGTATTATTTGTTGAGCCGAGATTGGAGCCATCCATTGAGTCCCAGTTTGGCAATAGTGTGCCAGTAGCAGAGTTTGGGGGTTCTTACCAGCATCATACGGTGAGGTATGCTCCTTATTTTTCTTTGCATTTAGAGATTAGTTTTGGTGTCAGTGACTCAGGGACCCATGATTGTCATATCCACGGTCCAGTTGGGTGTGGGTATCAGTTAGACAGGGACTTGAATTTTGACAGAGTGGATGTTTTAGTTGGCTTGAGTTCCACAGTGTGGTTTCTTCCTCCGGCATCTACAGTTGGTCTTCAGATAGTTGTTTGGGTGCCGAGTGCAGTTTATCAGTTGCTGATTTTGATACTGTTGATGCTATTGCTGTTGATGATTTATTCACATAGGTTGATTGGTGACATGATGAATGTTACACAATTGTTTCCTTGGGATCCAGGTGGATTGAGTAGTTCATTGTTCCGAGATTGCTTGGGGACAAGCAATTTCCGGAGGGGCGGATTGTCATGTCCCCTTTTTTGTGGACATTGACAGGTTTGATGATTAGCTTATTATGTGACCTTCGTAGGCTAATATGATGGATAGAGGGTCATAATGGAGCTTGGCTTGACTTTGATTCACAGAATTTCTACATTTGGTTTTCATTCAGGGTATTTCAGATGCATTGAGCCTGAGCTCCTACTTTTTAGGGATATTTGATATGCAGTGGAGCACCTTTATTTTGGTAGGGTCATATGCGGAATCACTCCCTGATTCACCTGCTTCGATCGGTTTGAGGATCCGACATATATTGAGGGAGATATTAATATTTGATTGATTTAATCAAATATTAATTATTTGGTCTCATTAATAATTAATTATTAATTATTAATTATTTGCTCTAATTCTAAATTAGAAACCCTAATGCTAATTTAAGAAAACCCTAATTAGGGCAAGCATATCTTTTGAGGGTATAAGGGTTTCACATGGAGGCCATTATGGATTATGCATAGATTATTGATTATTGAAAATTGAAGAAATTCTTCTGTGAAGACTGAGCCAAGGGTTCCAGGATTCCATTGCAGTGGAGAACGTTCCCTCTTCATTGTGTGTGATTTAGAGGCTGTGAAAGATCAGCTGATTTATCGCCAAATTGAGAGATAGCTTCATTCGGAAGTTATCACAGAATTCCAGGGTTGAGAGATAACTTCACACAGAAGTTTATCACAGAGCTTTGCAGGTATTTTCTTAATTTAGTTTTGATCCAATAAGTTATACAGAGCTAGATCTTGTATTAGAATCTATATTTGGGAATCAGGCTGTTCAGCAATCAGGTGTTAAGAAGAGGCAGGTTGGCGGCCGTACCACATCCGTACAGGTCCGTACAGATCCGATCAGGCACCGACATCGGCAGAGCGAGGGCTTATAGAGACCGACATCGGTCGACTGAGGACCGACGTCGGCAGAAAGCCGACCGACAGAGACCGACGTCGGCGAGATATCGACCGACGACGGCATCTGTGTGTCGACACAGAAAGGCCGAGCCCCTTCCAGATTCAGAGTTCACTCCCAGATTTGCAAAACACAGGGTTTTAAGACCAGATTTTTATATTCCTTATTTGTATAACAGAGACTCATCTTTGTAATCATCCAGAAGAATAAGTAATAAGATGTTGATTTGCTATGGATAGATTATACTGTGATTTGCTTATGCTTATTTGAATATATTCTGCAAGTTTATATTGTGATCAGAGTTTTTAGAGTTGATATATTCCCTGTTTGAAAGGGGATATCACAGTGGTATCAGAGCTTTGGTCTTTGGTATCAGAGGTTTTTGTGCAGACAAAAAGAGGCCCTAAGTAAGGGACATTACAAATATATAGCTATAGGTTTTGGTCACATAGGAAAAAAAATATAGACACAAGTATAGGTGCTCCCTAAAAATAAGAACAATCTTGTAAAGGGGACACTAACACCACATTAAGGACACTACACATAGATGTCACTACTGTCCAAACTAGGCGCTACTATCTAGTGAATAAATGAATGTCAAAATACTATTGATGACACAAACTATAACTCAAATCTCAAAATTTAGAACCCAAATCATCTATGATAGTAAATTTTAGTTAAGTCTCTATTTATCTCTATTTGTTGATATTTATGGAAAGTCAAACAAGGTCAAAATCATAACAAATTATTACCTTAGTTATTGTAATTTATTTAACTAATTTAGGCATCTCAGTCTTTTAACCAAACATAGAAATTACTTATATAAAACCCTAAACTTTTAAAACATTTGGCAAACCCAACTTACTTCAAACATTTCATAAAACCTTAGCTTTCAAGGATGCATACTTCTAATTTTATGATTTTATTTAGACAACCTAGCTAAATTAAAATCAATTTTATATTAGGGTTTCAATTTAGTTTACATCTAATTTAAATTGTTGCAAAAAACCCTAGTTTCAAAAAACCCTCACCCTAGATGCTCTTAGGGTTTGTATCCTTTTTTCTCCTATTTTCATTAGCTACTATTAATTATTTATAATTCATATATTCTATTGTAGTATATCTATTTCAATTTATTTGTTATATGCCATCTATAAAAGTTATCTCTCTTCCCTTAAGAAGAAATGCTAGACTAGGTGGTAATCCTATAGAACATATTCATATTCCATCTATATAAACCTATATCAAGGGTAAAGAACCTATCACAACTCTAAATATGAAAATTTCACAACCTAATTATGTGGAATTCAATGACAATACATTTGAGGATGAACAATATAACCAAGAAAAAGATTAGGGCCATATTAAGGATCAAGACACACTACCTCCACTTAATGATAATGATACAATTTTGATCAACGATGAGGTATTACAAGGTTTCAGAGATAGAATTCATGAACAACCCCATGATCATGCACATATTTTACAAGACATATTAGAAATCAAGAATAAGAACAATAATGGTCAATATTCAACCCCTCCATTTAATGATGTTGTTATACCTTTAATGGGGCCCACTCAACCAACTTAGATAACACAAACCAACCTTGTTATTCAACCATCAATGACAACTACTCCACTTATGGCTAGTTCTTCTCCTCTGATGTATAATCCCTTATGCAGTAGGTTCTTTCTCTATAATTTAGGTGTTACATTTTTATTAGAGAGCAGCTAAGCCATCACATGCCTTATATTCCAACATTCTCTTGCATACACATTTGACACATCAAATTGTGGTAAATCCTTTGCCATTTAGTTTTGTAGCACCAAAGCTAACATTTTGTGATGGCAAGGGTGACCTAGAATATCACCTCAAAACCTTTCACATAACATTCTTGGACTATATGTCCAACGATTGGCTTCTCACGAAGATTTTTACATGTAATCTCAAGGAGTATGCCCATCAGTGTCTCAATGATTTGCCTAACTAGTCTATCACAACATTCAATCCCTTAAAATATATATTCCTAGCACACTTATTTATCAACATAAGTGACAATATATCATATGCACAAGTATCACATCTAAATCAAAATTCAAATGAGTCCATAGCTAATTATGTCTTACAATACAAGACAAGCTTGCCAAAATTGACTATCCCCATGGTAGATAAAGAGATTCAAGATATATTTAAATATAATCTATTACCAAAGCTTAAAAAATAATCTGATTCAATAAGTTTTCCACATTTACAAATATGTGCCACATAGTTAAGGAAAGAGAGGTTAAAATCTTAGCATTGGGTGAACTCAAGTACACAAATAGATTAGATTCAACTATCAATAGTACATAAAAACCTCCATATAAGGTTCAGGCCATAAAAAACATAAGTGATCAAAAGGCCATAGTTAATATACTTCAAAACCTTATCTGAGATTGATTTTATCATCTCCTCAGCATAAATTCTTCACTAATATATTAGTCACTAGTATGAGTTCTGTAGACACCTAAAAGTGGCCACCGATGATAAAGCTTTAGACCAATTTCTACCAAAAATCACAATTTATCCGAAAAAAATAAAACACATTAAATGGTTCAAATTTTTCATATATAAGTACCAATTTTGGCCAAAGTATCACTAAATGGGGCAATGCATTTTATGAGATATCTAACTTTAATCAGATCATTTCGAGTCAAAATGATAATTTCAAACTTGGGTGCTCTAGATTGCTCTTTTCTACTAAATTTATTATACAAGACATGTGCCTTTATTATTTTGTGTTGGCAACATCATAAATGAGATAACAGACCCAATGCATCTAACATCATATTCCAATTCCAATCTAGTAAAATTTTAATCTAATAATATGATATTTTGACCAGTTTGATTAATTTGAGCACAAATTTCCAAGATTTGCACCAAAATTGATAAATCATGTTTAAGACCAATTAATTTGAATAAAAAGTGTAAGTTAATTTTCCATGAAACTTGTTGAACATTTCATTAATGGAAATTGGTTTCTAATATTTACATCATCAAGTGAGGTCAATTATGAGATGGCATCCACAAGCCATAAATGCCACAAATATTTGATTAAGCTCTCTCATAGCTCTTTAATGCCTCTCTATCCCAAATATTTATGAGAGCACTTATTGATTTCAGCCTCCAAAATTGAATGGATTCTTAACCAAACATATTTGTCTTGAGATGGAAGGTTCAAGTTCATTCTAATGAAATAGAAAAATCTATAAATAGAAGGCCTCACACATAATTTGAAGCTATCTTGGTGTAAATTTATAATGCCCAAATAATTTAAAAATCTATTTGATATTGTGTTATTATGCCAAATTTTTGAGAGAAATCACAATCCAAAGCCACAAAGTGCATGGTGCCAAGAGGAGGTAGAGGATAGCCAAAGCTCTATTGTCAAAGATCTTTGAAACACAAGCCAAGCAAGCTAACAAGGAGAGCCTTTAGAGCATTCAAAGAAAGTGAGAAAGTTTGTTTTATTTATTTTTAGTTTTGCTTTATCAATGGTTTTTTCCTCACTAATATCCCCCTAAGATTTAGGCATAAGGTGTTAGTCAATTAATGTCTTTTATTTTTTATTTGATTTTCTCTACTAACACGATACTAATCTCCCCTTATTGGATTCTTGTGTTCACAACTAGCATGCTCGATGGGATCACATCCCATGGATTTGATCAAAAAGCTCCTACAAGTAACATACTAACCATTTTCATGTAAAATATTGGAGTTTGAGGCCAAAGGGAGTGAAAAATGAGTAAAAAGCCATTTTCTAAGAGTCACAATTTTGTCATTGCAAAATTGTGATATTATCCTTTGAACCACAAATCCAAAACTGATACAATGATGATTTTGTTTTACAGTAGAAATATTGCATTTAAACCAAGTTTTTGGACTAACATTTCTCTTTATATAGGTCAAGTTATGATATTGCAATACCAGAACTTGCGAGTTATGATATTACAATACCATGATTTCACAAGTTACAATATTGTTGGTTGTAGTCATGATATTGTAGATAAACTGCTAGTGGCTAGCCTATACCATTGGGGTTAAGTGATAATATCATAACTCTCTTAGTTGTGGTTTTGATCTATGATTTTCAATATTGTTTGTTAGAGTACTAATTTTATATATTTCTATTATCTAACCCATGAGTTGTGATATTGTGTTAGCTACTCATGATTTTATGGAGTTGCAGTATTGGACTATGGATTTACAGTATTGCATTGTGCAAACTTGAGAGCTCACTTTTCAAAGATACTTGTTTCATTCACAAAATAACTTCTAAACTAAATAACATGCTAACAATTTTATTGTGAAACCTATTTGAAAAATGATCAAATCATACTTAATTAAGTCCTTTTAAACCTCTTTTTTGGTGCTTAAAAAGGATTAGTAACTTTCATTTGGTGCTTAAGTAAATACTTAGATGTTTACTTGATTGTTTTTATGCTTGTTCTTAAAAAAATTTATAGATTAAGGCCAAGGGGCCAGAGAACACCACCAAATATTTCAATTTAATGTTTTAAAATTAGACTTACTCTCAAAACTTTTTGCGTTATGCAAGTCATTTCTTATTTGCTTAGTTAGAATTATTTGTGCAAAAATAAAGTTGTGCATGTATGCTCTTCCCCCGTCCCCTATAGGGAACTTGTGGGATGAAAAGAGCCATCTTCATTGAAAAATTATTCCTTAGTCTAAAGGCATAAAAGAGATGTTGTGAAGGATCTCCCCAAGACTTGCATGGCTTGGATGATATATAAACAATCATAAAGCTCTTTTACTTAGTTTTTATTTTATGTATTTTTATCTTGTGAGGGAGATTTCATCACCTTCCATAAGTTCTATAGGGAATATTTGACTTGTTGCTTCATCTCCTGACATCATCTTAAATCCCTCTTTATAGGTATATAAACTGGGATCCCCTCACTAAGATGGTAGTTTGAGTGGTTAAATCATCTTCGTTAGTAGAGGTTAAGCCTAAGGTGTTTGTGTATATTGGACATTGAACTATACTAAATGAGCAACATATGTAGAGTTTGTAAAAAGGGTAAGACCTTTTTACAACAAGCCATATGATTTAGACATAAAGGACGTGTTACTTATCTTACTTGTTAATGTTAAAATTGGTAGATATGAGATCCATCTAGACAATAATTTTTTTTAGAGTTTTAGATAAACCCCACTTACCGTGGGAGTATTGTTGATGCGAGGTGCACCCCAAGGTACATGTCGACGTATTATCACTTGAGAGAAGGGGGTGTAAAAATCCTACTATATAATGCACTTTTATTTTGGATGAACACTTAATTCCTCTAAAATGCATGTATAAAGATGGACTTTAACAATATCATGCAACCTTATCAATTTAGGGCTTAAGAATGATTACTTAGTTATTTTTTCTTTGTCTTAGATTATTTAATCTTTTTTTGAGTCAAAATTTGTTTTTAAAAAAAAGCCATAACCAAACACATTGTCCCCAATTTTTTTGACAAGGAGGCATTATGATGTCTGAGTGAAAATCATCTTTTTTCCTTGTTAAAGTTTGTCATTTAAAACATTGTGTCATATCATCCATTTTAGTATAGGTATGCTATCCATTTGATTTTAAACCATTTGCCAATTTTTCTTAAGTACTTCATTGATAATTTAAATTTGAAATTTCACCTCTTTAATTTCGTAAGATTGATGTGTTGAGTGGGTTCGCCGTTTACACTAAACTTGAGGAAATTTGGGTTCAATTTATAATTTGGATTGAGGGCCATTTTATACTCAATATCATTGTCATCATTGGTAGGACTCAAGTCATCTTACGTATCTCTCATGATTTGAGTCCTAGAACACATTTCATACTACCTTTCCTATTTCCATTCTTTTTGTGCCATAGTAAATTGAGTCTTGAGTCCATTGTATACAACACTTTTACCTTAGAGATTTGTTAAAATTTGTGTGTGTGTGTGTCATTTGAGTTGAGGAGAGTAGTGTTGCACTACCGAAAACATATCAAACCATTTTTCATTAGAAGTCTTGAGGCAAACATTTTTCACACATTTTGAGCATTTTAGCATCATTATGCTTCTCAATTTGTTTCATAGACCTATTTGTATAGAGTCCAAATTTTCCAAATTCCCACCAATTTGAGTATACTTTTTGATTCTTTGTCTAGTAGAGTTGTACCATTCACCTTTTTCAATCTTATCAGCCAAAAGATTCTAGTTTATGCCATTATCTATGAGAAAATAAAGTATCACCAAGTGCCTTCTGTTTCATATCTCATATCCATTGATCAAGTATATGTCCAAGAGTCAAATGCCTATTTTTTGTTAAAAGTGTTTCAAATTTATTAGATTAAACATCTCTCGTTACCTTTAAATTATATATTTGGACACTAGTTTATCAAAATTCCTAGCACATACTATTTTGAGCCTATCTTTTGATGTCATGTTTAGCCAAAATACCTAGCAACCTTTATTTTTATTAGATTAGACTCATTTGAAGAACTTTGGTCCTAGGATTTACCATTTAAATTTTTGGTCCATCCACTTGACCTTTTTGTGAGAGATATGTAACATTAGCTTATTTTATCAGAATTCATTGCACAAACCTTTTGGATATACATATCCATCCTTTTGACTAAGTTAGATCAAGTTTGAACCTCTTTTTAGACATTATTTTTTTAGAGTTTGTATAACTCTATTCCATTTTTATAGTGGAGCATTTATTATGGATCCAAACATGTCTTCCTACACTCATAGTGGCATAATTTACAATCCAAGGGTTAGTAATGTATTCACATAAGAATAAATAGTTCAAGACCCCTATGTAGATAATGTTGTTTATGAGACGGATCCTTATCCATCTTATAACACTCAAATAGGGGAAAAAAACCAAGACCCATTGGCTCATTATTTGGTTAACATGCCTCAATATTCAGAGTAGGATTAGGGACACATAGAACAATATCTAGCTATGGTACCTTTAGTTGAATAACCATTTCTTCAACAACCATACTATGTTACTACGCCATCAATGTATA
Organism: Torreya grandis; assembly: GCA_037957365.1. Taxonomy (NCBI): domain Eukaryota; kingdom Viridiplantae; phylum Streptophyta; class Pinopsida; order Cupressales; family Taxaceae; genus Torreya; species Torreya grandis. The sequence continues at coordinate 795,372 of JARHVA010002280.1, read as the reverse complement.
ATCCTTATCTATTTGAGCATCACTTATTAGAAAATAAGGATGAGATTTTGGTTAGAGCTATAGAAGTAGGGGCCAAGGTTATGGTGGATTTCCCCCATGAGAATTTTCCAAGTCTAATAAGAATGCCTCACAACATAATTTATAGTCAAAATGCTTCTTCTATAAATCTTTTAGCTCTAACCTCAATGACATATTAGGATCCTAGTATAATTATCAAAGGAAAATACCTCATGGAGGATTACTATATATAGATACATATATCATACCAAACTTATTTGAATATAACACATAATTTTAATTATATGACCATGTTAAATGGGCCTCTCATTGATTTAGTTCCTCCAACATGATTTTTAATAGAATTGACTAGTTAAGACAATTAGGGTGTAGACCCATTTACATAAAACACTTCAGTTGACAACTTATTTCATATGCTAACCATCAAAGAAGTGTATTTTATTTCTACATAGAATACCAAGCAAACATAGTGGATAATGTGTAATAAACATTCAATCCAAACCAAAGTGGTGTGATTACACAAAATAATAGTCCCCAAACAAGTATAACTATAGTTAAAACCAAGAATGGTTCATAAAATTAGGGAGTAGGAGTTTCTACATTGTAATCTCAACCAACTACTACCACTAATCCTCAATTATTTGATTTTTCAATCACTCAACTAATATGATTATGTATCCAACCAACAAATAGTGTCATGCCTCAACAATAAAATATGATGAATCATACTCCTCCCCAATAAGTAACGAATAATATTCCACAATAGTAGGAACCACCCAATATATCAATGTAGCAAAGGCATAACTTATTACCACCCCAAAAAGGGGAAATAATTATTCCACCTCATCAAGTAGTAACAAATATGCCTCCTTATTTGATGATTAATATACCAAGTCAAATCCAAATGATGTATAACCAACAATGTATACATATTGATCAACAAAAAATGTTGAATATCCAACATGCATCCACTTCCCAATCGGGATTCATACAATAAAGAGGTTCCAATGTTCCTCAAGTATAGATCAAGAAACCTTTGCATTTCATACAAAAAGTGCCACTAGTTCAAAGATAGGGTCTTCGTTCACAAGTACCCCCTCAATAGAAAGATTTGATTAGTTGAAAGCATGTCCCTATTTAACCTCAACAGACACATCATAGTTATATCCCTCCTTTCCAACCTCAAAATCCACAAAACCAAGCCCACATATCCTACCCTAACTAGAATATCACATCATAATACATGCAAATTCAATAATCAAACCCTAATCCATGCATACATATTCCTAGTCTATGTCCAAACTAATCCAACACACCCAAGCAAATACCTCCATTATACCTTGGTCAAAGTGCTCCACTAGTGATCGCTCAACCATCTACCTAGGCCAATATTCCTTCTAGTTTCTTATCCCAAGAACTATAATAAAATAAGGACATCATTGCTACCATCAAAGCTAGGAAACAAACCAAAAAATTTAAGTTGGATGATGTGTGTTCTTATCCTTTTAACATCTAGTACTTACAAATACCATTTCCTCTAGGATATGAACTATTAAAATTTGATAAATATAAGGGGAAGGGTGACCCAAAGGATTATTTGATAGAGTTCTTTGTCACATGCCAACCAGTGGCATATAATGACATATACTTGTTTTTTTCCAAGAATTCTAGTAGGACAAGCCTTGGAGTAGTTTTTGAAGTTACCCAAGAATTCAGTATCATATTTTGATGATCTTAAAAAAAAAAAATTGCAACACTTTTCATATAAGCTCAAGCATGATATTTCACTAGTCAACTTAACAAAGGAAAAAAAAAAGGTTGGTGAAAGCTTTATAAGTTATCTATAGTAATGGAGAGCCCTTGTAGGTTGATTCACCTAAAGTTTACTAGACAAACAATTTGCATAGCGAGATATCCTATCATCTAAAACTACAGTGTGCACATACATTTAAAGAGATCATTGACAAAGGTTTTTTGACTAAGCAAGACCTTATTAACAAAGGGATCATCAAGCTTACTTTATCAAATCAAAATCAATGTATCAATCAAAAAAATGGCCAAAACTAGTTCCAAGTCCAAATACAAATGCCTCAACTGGCACATGCTAATAACTATGAGAAACCCAAGCCATTTAATCACAAAAAATGTTATGTGAAATGGAGTAACTAATTCATGACATGTCTAAATGGTGAAAACACCATCTGCTCAGCCTATATAGCATATGAAAATTAATCCTAACCCATAATCTTTTCAAAAAATGTAACAAGTACAATAACCTAAGCCTATGAAGTGGATACACCATCCTTTACCATTACAATCCCCTCCTCCAAAGAGAACAATGTCTACTTTTCAAACTTTTAGCAACCTTAGATAACCTATTGAATATATGTTTCACAATATTGCCACCACTAATTTGATTAGATGGCCTATACCGGAACATCATCTTGAGGGTATTCCTTATCTTGATTGGTACCACCAAAATGAATTCTATGAATATCATTGGGTTAACAGACATAATTTGTGTTATTGTATGCAAATCAAATATTTGATTCATAATATGTTGGAGAATGGGGAGATAAATTTGGATGGTGGTGCTTCCGCTTCCAATTAGCACCTTGGAATGTATCAAAACCCTTTTCCACAACATAATAACCAATCCTAGTAGCAACAACAACAACAACAACAACAACAACAACAGTCAATGCAACATCAACAATAATAGTATCAATAACCAAGGCCAAACCATCAGACTCAATAGAATCAATAATAGAACCAATAGTGTCCAAATAATGGATAAAACCAAGGTCATAATGATAACAACTAATATACCTACCATGAAGTTACACATGACTATAATAGGGTTTTAGGTCACATTACAGGAGGTCATATTTCTATCATTTCTATCAATCTGAGACTAAATACCAATCAATCAAGACCTTTGATAAACAATGCCAATCGACCAACTCACACTGATAATCCTTCCTTGACTTGGGATTTCATACAGGTGTATCAACAAGTAAGGATTACTAATTTTTGACCCTATATTGATAACTCATCATTACCTCATGACCCCACACAAGTGCAACAATAATCAAGACATATCCTATCTAATCCCCCAACATCACCATCATTTTTTAGAAATCATGGTCTTATATTTAATCATGATTGTGTAGTCACAACTTGATATTTAAAGATTACCATCCCATGCCTATAACCATTTGCCACTTTTCCCATCATCCCAATATTTGTTCTACCTTGGAACAAGCCATTTAACACTATTCAAGAAAAGACCTTTGAAATTATGGAACAATTATAAAAGAGGCTCACAAAAATCTCCATTTTAGATTTTTTGTGTACATCAAAAATCCACAAAAACTTCTTAAATGAGTTCCACAGTCAATCCACCATATCAAGTGACATATCCCTAGATAAATTTCAAGATTTGGTTGGACACCTAGCTCTAACCCAATGAGTAACCTTCAACCAAAGTGATATGTCATATGTTGGCCTGCTGCATTATAATCCATTGTATATCAAAGTTTACATAAAGCGGCATAAAGTGAAACATATCCTCATAAATAATAGATTAGGTCTGAATATAGTGTCTCTAAAGCTCAACAAGCTTCTTCGGTATGCAATAATAGATTTCCAAGATGAAATAATAACCATTAAAACCTATGACACTGAGGAATGAGAATCACAAGGCACCATCTATTTACTAGTTATCCTTGGGCCCTTGACCCATGATACACTTTTCCATTTGATAGATATCAATTTTCCATAGAACATGCTTTTGGGTATACCTTGGTTACATGAAATTCATCCAATATCATTTACATTGCACCAATGTCTCAATTTCTCCCATTCAGGAATGGAAGTTTGTATACTAGGAGATTTGCATCTATACAAGCACTACAAACATCTAGAGGTTTTGACATGAATCTAGTTGCCAAAAAAGACAAGGGAAAGGGAATACTCCTTGATTTTCCATAGGACAATTGCATTGATCCTAATACCCTTGATTCACTTTCTCATATACCATCTATTGAAATATCCAAGCATTATACCATCTCACCTAATGGCTTAGGAGAGTATTTGACCCATGACACTTTTCACGTTACAAACCTCCCATAGAACCCCAAATATTTTAGAATGGAAATAAAAGGGCAAAGGTAAACTCTATAGTCCTAGACCTACCACATTTATATCGAGATCTGGCCTAGAAAAGGACTCTCTCAAAAATGATGAATCATGGTTGTATAATGACAAGCAGGACAATTATTATAAAAATTCAAAGTATCTTATTCCTAATAGGATCATGAAAAATTGAGACTATGAAGGAGGAGGCCTTGGACCAGACCAATAGGGAACACTTGAACCAATTTTTATGACTAGGTACAAAGGACCGTATGGACTTGGGATTAAACCACTTGAGGATGACCCCATGTAATTTAATCTTGTTTAATGCCTATGACTAGTGATGATGATAATGATAATGAAGAAGAGTCTTATCATAGCCTTTTGGATGACCTAACTGAGACCAATCTATTTAACACTCATTCTATTTGTACTCTTAAACTAGTCATTCATCACAACCCACTTCCATTGTAATATCCTTAGTTGATAGACTAGGGCCAACAAGAATCCAATGTGTTGATTGATGAGTTTCAAAAGGCTTTTTTGACTTTCTAGGCCTTAGGGACACTGTTATGTTGGGGGATCTTAAATTAGGGTTATCAATCAAGTTGGATCTTGAAGCTTATTTTGGAGAGTGGGTGAACACCCTTAGCCCAAAGCAAAACATTGAGGTCCCAAAGTGAAAAATTCTTTGAGACACTTTTAGACCAGGAAAAAAGTAAATAAAAGGGATAGTCTAGTGGTGAAAACCTATTTCAAGAACCATTATATGTCGGTATTTAATCTTCTTCAAACATAGATGAAAAAACCACCAATGAGAAACTTATCTATGAGTCTAAGTTCAGTTTTGAAGAACAAAAAGCTTTTGATTGAATCATTAAGGAGTTTTTAATAGTCTTTATTGCATGGCCACATCTTCCATTAGGGGACTCTGATTTGTCGTGCCTTGGAGAGCTCAAAGAACAAGTCCTAAAAGAGGATTATAACATTCCTAATCAATTCAAATCATTGCCCACTATCCTTGAAGATGGTTCAACCCTTATAGTGGAAGACACAATAGAGGTTAACATCAAGTCCCCAAATGACCCAAAGTAGATTAAACTAGGTGTGTCCCTCATCGAGAAGGAACATGAAGTCCTTACAACCCTTTTGAAGAAATTTGTTGACATATTTACATGGACCTATTCTAACATGCCAGTTTTGGACTCTCCCTTGGTTATGCACCACCTTGTGGTACATCTTGATGCCAAATTGGCGAAACAAGAGTTACATAAGATGCATCCTCGTATTGTTGTATTATTAAAGAAATAATTGGAAAAAATCTTAGAAGTAGGATGTATTCGATTGATCACCTATTCAGAGTAGATCTCAAATGTTATTCTAGTCAACAAAAATCTAGAAAGAATGAGAATATGTACTAATTCCCATGACATAAACAAAAGCATGTCCCAAGGATGACTTTCCTTTGCTAAACATTGACATGATATTTGACTCCATAGTGGGTTATGAAATGATTTCACTAATGGATGACTTTTCATGGTACAACTAGATTAGAATAGCACCAAAAAACCAATACAATATAGCATTCACCACTCTATGAAGAACATTCTATTATTAGGGTATTAAGAATGCAGGGGCCACTTACCACATAGCCATGACCATCGTACTTCATAATATGATGCATGACATTGTTGAAGACTATGTCGATGACATTATTGGCAAATCAAAGACCAAGGTTGATCATATAGTAATACTACGTAAAATATTTAAAAGACTATGTGAGTATAAAGTTAGGCTCAATCCTAAGAAGTGTGTCTTTGGAGTTACTTCTATCGAATTGGCTTCATTGTGTCTCATTGAGGCATTGAAGTTGATCTAGCTAAAGTACACACCATAACTCGAATGGCACCACTGACTAATTTGAATTAGATATATAGTTTGTGTGGTAATATATAATTTATCTGATGCTTCATATCATAGTTGATCGATAAATGCCATCCTTTTATGCTTCTTCTAGAAGAAAGGAGTCACATTTCACTAGGATGATCACTGCTAGATAACTTTCCAATTATTAAAGGACTATCTAGTAAATCCACTTGTTTTATTGCCTTTTATGCCAACAAAGCCATTCTTATTGTATCTATTAGCTATAGACAATGCCCTGGGGGAAATTTTGGCTTAGCATGATGATAATGGAAAGGAGTATGCCATGTACTATTTTAGTTGTACACTGGTCACATATGAACACAATTATACACACATTAAATTTTTTTATTTAACCATGATCTTCGTAGCTTAAAAACTATGACATTACATGTTGAATAATAAGACCATGGTTATTTCAAAAATATATCTACTCAAGTATCTACTATCAAAAACAACACTTTAAGGCCGCATGGCCATATATATCATGCTTCTCAGTGAGTTTGACATCGAGTACATCAACCAAAAATCCATTAAGGGGCAAGTTCTTGTAGTTTAGCTTGTTGAAGCACCCCTTTCTGATATAGAACTGCTCACATTCCACTTTCTTGATGAATCCATTATGACCATCATTGACACACCTCTCAAAGAATAACCCTAGAAGTTGTATTTTGATGGATCATTCACCACACATGAATCAGGGGTAGGCCTTTTAATTTATTACACCACAAGGGGATCTAATCCCTAAATCATTTAGGATCGACTTTATTTGTACCAACAACATGGTTGAATATGGAGCACTTATTTTAAAGCTTCACCAAGTGATACAATAGAAAATATCTCATTTCAAAGTTTATGGTAATTCTCAGTTAATCATCAATCAGGTTACATAGTACATTCAGACTAAGGATGACAAGCTGGTCCCATACAAGGCCATGGTCAACAATCTAAAATGATAGATTATTCATGTCCAATTTGAACACATACCAAGGGAAAGTAATAGAACCGTAGATGTTATGGCTACAATTGGATCTCTAATTTGAAAAATTAACATGGCTAAAGAATATCAATTTATCTCTGAGAATTTACTAGTGCTAGCTCATACACCTTCAATCATTGTGATGACCTATGATATTATTGGTCCTAGCTCTATTTATTATTTATACCTTTACAACTACCTCCATAAACATGTTTTTACACCTGACCTATCTTGTAAGCAATCCAAAGCCTAGATTCACCAAACCATTCATTATATCTTATTCAGATCAACTCTTCACTAGTAGAAAAACAACAATAAATGACATTAAAACTACTAAAAATTGCATATAAATGACTAAGCTTGGTCATGTGACCATTAGTAGTTTATTACCAATCATTTATAACGTGACGAAATTTATGACTAAACCATTTTTAGTCATTTATTGGTTATTTTGATTGATCAATTTGGTAGTATATTTAGTCATTAATTGTTGTTAACTGGTCATTTATTTAGTCATGGTAGTCATTTATTTAGTCATTGTAATCATTAATTGCATTCAACTAATAGTATATTTAGTCATTTTAATTCATTTATTTCTATCTATTGGTAGTATATTTAGTCATTTTAATTATTATTTTGCCGTTAATTGGTCATATATTTAGTCATATTTTTTCACTAATTTTTGTCAATTGGTAGTATATTTAGTCAATTTAATTATTAATTAATGTCAATTAGTAGTATATTTAATCATTTTAATTGACTAATTTCTATTAATTGGTAGTAAATTTAGTCATTTTTTATTTTTAATTACCGTCATTTGGTAGTTTATTTAATTATTTTTGTTCATTGATTTCTGTCAACTGGTAGTATATTGATACATTATTTATTAATTGTATAATCATTATATTTACTACTAGTTTAGTAGCAAATTTTCATTTATATGATATGATTAATTTATTAAATACCATAAATTGTATAATGCAGAAATAAATATATTATTAAACTTGAATTTAAACATAAAAATACATAAATAAACATATTATTAAACTTGAATTAAAACATAAAAATATTACATATACAAACAAGCTACATCATGCTAGAAGTTAAAAGATTGATTCAATATCATGATAAAAAAGGTAATCTGCAGTAAAAAAATATAATGCAATTTTGATGAACTGTAATACATACATACATACATACATACATACATACATACATACATATAAAATCAAAAATGTCAAAGTCTAAGAGTTTCCAACTCTTGCAAATACATCATGATAAAGATCCCTGAACAACACATTCAAACTACTGCATAAAGTAGTGGGTCAAGCTATCTAACATCAACTACATGACAAACATCAATTATGTCATTTTTTGTAAACATTTTAGTGGCCATGTATCGTGTGAAGGTTCCTTCTTTCTATTTCAGTTGTACAGTTCCATCTATTTTGTCTTTATAAGCAAGGGGTATTTGTGACCTTTAAAATATTTACATTTATATCTCTTGTTATTTTTAATTTGACTCCATGTACAATAGATACTGAGTGAATATGCCCAATACCCATAACAACACCATCAAATAGATCCAACACCCCAACTTTATCCCCTTCTTAGAGTTTATCAATATATTTCTACAAAAACAAAAAAAATATACATTATGTTGAGATATAAAACATTCGATAACACACAAATTAACATTCGATAAATATTTATAAGAAACTAAAAAATGATGATAGGAAACCTAAAAACCATGCACCTGACATATTAAACAAAAATTAACTTCTCACTATTTGATATAGAATGAATGCTAGATATAGAAGGTGTCAATATGTTAGCAGTCATGTGCCATGAAGATGTGGATGCTACAAGGACAACAAGTTCTATTCTTCTAGTTGCTATGAGTTATTCTGTAGTTGCTATGGGCACCTTCCTCACTGTTATGCATAAATTTGTAGTGGCTATAGGCTCAACCTATAGTTCTTGTAGGTACATCATAACCCCTATATACACCTCTCTAGTAGTTGCAAGTTAATTCCTCACAAATGATGAGTTATAGCTTTGGCTATGGGATATTGATAAATTCATGGAAGACACTAGACAAAATAGAGGAGTGAAGGAATATTAGAGCAATAAATTCAAACATTGCTAAGGAATGACCATACCCATGAATAATAAAGGAAGTTATATAACAAAGATATATACTTTCAATATCTATTTGGAGTGTTGCAAACCAGAATTTATAACTACAGGGATATAAAAGAACCATTCTCAGTTTTTGGTCACTTCATGGAAAATAATTTCTCTCTACCAATAAGAGAGATCTGAGATCCTTTCTAGATCACAGGTGCCAAGTTTGATAAACCAACTGATTTCCAAATTAAAAGTTCACTAAATAAAGAATCCATCAATAAACATCCTCATTTACTGGGAGTAAGACAAAAGAGAAACAAGCCATCAGTAGGCTCATATAGAGGAGATCAAGAGTAGTAAATGCCATCACCCACCCTCCTCCATGATTATAAAGGATCCAACTTAGATAAAAGACAAAGATATATAGCAACCACCTTGTGGAAAGATGACAATAGTCTCTCATACCACTACAAGACCACTACTCTAGTGATTTTTAGGTCACCATGATTGCATGTAAGTTGATGAGGGTATAATTAAAAGATTAGACATTGTGATCACATATTTACCCAAAGTTAACAATACAACAAAATCATGACTACCAGAGTAATAATTACATGAGGAAACAATAAGCTAAGCTTCTATGTCAATAAACACTCACATGCAAATTTTTTATGTGACAACCTTAAGAATAAATGGTTATAAAGGTATGGTGTATCTTTTAGTTATAAAAAAGCACATTATTTTTTAATATAGTATGCATTAGATTAAAAAATATATTTGATCATTAAAACATCATTCATAGAGTCTTGTTATGATCTATGCCAACTCACCACTCAAAACCCTCATTATGACCTTGTCTTATCTTTTTACATCCTACATGTACCACGTCACTTGGGGACAAGTGACACTTCATGTGGAGGGGGGAAGAATGGTACGGGTAATCAATCACATGATAATTTATGTGTGAATTGAAATCCCATGATTACACCATAACTATACCCATATTCGATTGGGGAAAATAGTCAATTTTATTATTTTCCACTTCGAGATCAAAGCTCATTCATAAAAAGACCTAAGTAAGAGATTGTTGTAGATTGCAACCAAAACTGCCATTATTGAAGAATGTCGCTTCACTATAGGTAGCAATCTAAAGGTAAAATTGGGTGTTTTGAAGAGATATATATTTGAAAATTTTGATAAGAAGATAAACTAGCCAAAATGGGAGGTTCAGTAGTGAGAAGGGAACCCTCAGACCACAGGCAGTTACAAGGAGATCCGGATAGTTGGGCCATCTTTAGTAGGGTTGGATGGGATATCTGTTTTGAAAAACTATAGTATTTTTTAGAACCTCTCACTAGAGAATTTGTATGGTATTTTATAGGATAATATGTGACAATATTTGGCATCACATTTCTAGTTATAGAAGAAATAATAAGCTAAGTTACTAGATTTCCAAGAAATGGGGAAAACTGGGAAGAGAAACCTAATGGCCAACTAGCTAGACAATAGTTTTTTCAAGACAATGAAAGGCTAGTGATTAAGAAATAAAGTGTGGAGAGACTGAGTCTACCCCCAACCTAGAGAGAAGTGGCCTTGTATATCATCAAATATTTGACATGTGAAGATAGGTATTCCTTGATCTATACTCTCCAATTTAAATTTTTGGATCATTTAAGGTATGGTTGGAGTATTAATGTCTCAAACCACTTGTAGACTATATTGAATAAAATGTCTAGAGAATACAAAAGTGGAGTAGAGAAATCCTTGTCTCATCATTGTTTGATTTGATTGCTAGTTAAACAAGGAATAAAAGATACTGGACCTGACCTTAACTGGGAACAATTTCTAACCTTAAGGACTAATGAAACTCAATAAGAGGAGGGAAATAATGAGGAGGAATCTCTCAAGGGATAGGTCCAAAAATAACACAAGAGGATACTGCAGGCACTAGTGCAACTAGTAATCTTGTAGCTACTACAAACTCACCTATAGTTGTTATGGGTAATAGAAGATGAAGAAAATTAGTGCTACCTCTTGAGGATATAGAGGAGAAAATTTCACCAAAACAAATTGAGCAGGATAATCATTCTCCTATTGTTCCAACTTTTTTATCATAATAAGTAGATTCTTCCACCATGGCTCCTTCAAAAGAAGAAGAAGCTCTTCCATAACTAGTTATACAAGAAGAAGGGGATGCTGTAAAAATTGATCCTCAACAAGAAGTTCTTCCATCAATAGCTACACAAGAGACATAATTTTAATAGCTCCCCCTCCTAAATAGAAAAAATATACTAAAAGGAAGAAACCCTCTACATCAAAGAGGAGTCCTCCTCCTAGGAGGTCTTAGAGAATTAAAATATAAAGGTCAACCCTAACATCCTCACCTATAAACATTAGTGAGGATGAAGAGAAGAATAAGGAGCACAAAATTCATAAGACATCTGAAGGGTTTGAGATAGTAGAGTGGTCTACTGAAGAAGAGTCTGCAAAGGAAGAGGAAATGCAGTCACATGAGTAACCCGAATTTGGAGAAGAAGACATGGAACTACTCAAACAAATAGGGTATACATAAGAAGAAATAATAATGTCATATCAACCTATAAAAGAGGAAGAATTATTTGAAGAAAGGACCATAAAAAATTAGTAGATCAAGACATAGTTCCTCATAATCAGAGGTTATAAACTTTGGAACAAGCCATGGAAGAGATGTATAGATTGAGGAATAAAATAATAGATTTAAAAATAAAAAGAGGTCTAGAAAAAATTCTGGAGGCAGAAAAATTTCTAAATCCATCTATGGAAGAAGATTCAAGCAAGGAAAGTATATTAGAGGAGCCTACAACAACTCCCTTAGAAGTTCCTGTAGTAGCTTCATCCACCTTACCTATAGATGGTATTAGTGTACCCATAGAAGAAGTTACAACAATTAATGCTATAGCTTTGGTACCATTCCACAATAGTTTTATTTTGTAGAGACACTAGAAAAGTACTTACAACAAAAGAAGTAATTGATGTAGATCTCTCAGCTGCTAGGCCAGTAGCAACTGATGACCTTTTGAGATTTCTTGAGGAAATTTTTAGTGATGGTGAAACTTATTATAAGTAGTTGATATAAAGGTTTATAGTATATGTTGAAGCAAGGGAGCATCAAGAAGATTTATAAGAAAGCCTAGAAAAGGCTAAGATTAGGATCACTTATTTGAAAGAGAAGATTACTAACATTCATGAGACCACTATGATGTTAATATAATGCCGATCACCCTCTAGGGTATATGCTATATACTTAGAATAAATGTGGCTTAGATTCAAATATGACAATATATACAATGATCAATATTACATGGTATGTGGTTCTAAGTCTTTATTTGAGGTCTATAGGCATGCTAACCCTGATATTCAGTCATAATTGAGTGATTTTTACATGCATCAGTATGTTGTGCCACATGACACAAAGTGGAATCCCAATATTTACCTAGGAGATGTCCAATTGAATGCCTTTATCTCATACATCCTCAATGAAATAAGAAGGAAATAGGTTGAAGATTATCAAGAGAAAGAAAAGAGGCTACCCTAGTTATTAGGGGTGAATATACTGATTCAAAAGCTATAATAGAGAAATGGATTGATTTTATGAATGCAGATACTCCATGAACATGGGTCACTAACAAACAAGTAGAGTTTCAGAACCACTACTTGATCCTCATGAAAGGAGATGGAAAACAAATTTTTGTTTCTTATTTACATAGATGGGTAGAGCTTTTAGATACCCTAAAATGAAAAGAACCTTATTCCTCTTAGAACCTCAGAGAGGCAATACATAGATTATATATGTGCATTAAACTTGTCAATAAAAGAAGGATAAGTTGGTTGGGGTTGATGTTTCATCCATCCATATTTTGGTTCCCAATTCTTGATTGGTAAGGGAATGTGCTAGCTGACAAAGAGGTAGAAAAGAAAAGGTTGAAAAACATACATGATGCTAAAGGTTTTTTTATCCTTGAAGGGATGGGTTGTACTGAGCCCTTAGATTTCAAAAAATATTGTGGATTCAAAATACAAAGAAGGCTTGTTCGAGGATAAGTAAGAGGTTAAGTAGGGGCATGTGATGAGGCCACTAATTATTCTATTTATAGCCTCATCCATACCTAGTTGTATATATTTTTCCTATATGAATCTCTAGAACTATCCATGACTCCTGTAAATGAAATAATGAATTAATGATTATATATGTGCATTAATATATACATGTTATGCTATGGATTAATGATGTTTTTTATTTAATTAGATTATACTTGTGTAACCTTATTTAACAGATGTTTGAAGGGTAGGATAAGACTTTAGTAATATTACTTGGTCATAACACTTATAGAGAAGCCCACAACAAAAGGATCTTTCAGCCCGTAGCAACTGCCAACCTACAAGTTTCTAATTACAAGTTACCCATAGTAACTACAGGATTTCACTTATAGGTTGTTCATAAAAATTACCAAGCTACAATGTTTCCACCTATAGGTTGCCCATAACAACTATAGGTTTTCACCTATACATATGTACCAACAAAATAATGATGATTACATTAAGAAATGTATTAGTAAAAAAATAATGAATAAGCACACCTATACTCAAATATTTATTACATTCAATAATAAATTACACCATAAATATAACCAAAGTTTATGTGACAAGCTTAAAAGTTAAGATGATAGGATAGTTAAGGTGGCAAAACATCATCATAATCATCTGCATTGCCAACAAGATCAAAATCCTAATCACTCATGTCTGCATCTTCTTGATTTTCTTCCTCATCCTTATATGTGGCATGCAATACATTCTCTCTCACAATCTCTTCATTGGTCATCAAAATATCTTCTTCAAACACTCCATCTTCATCTTCATCCACTTATTCAAATGTTTTTTGTAAATTAACATATTGCCCGTCAAAAATTATAATGACAAATTTCATGAATTTTCATTTCAAATGAGACTCTATTTGAATGACATATGACCATCTTGTGATTCTTACATCATCAATTATAAATGATTAATTAATTTAAAGAGGGGAAACATATAGCTTATCTGTCTCTGATAAATATTGTTGATTATTTATGCGTACAAATCCATACTCATCAAATTGTACTACAAATGGTTGAATCCACTTACATTTTAATAATATAGGACTATTTTCACCAAAATCCACTTGAATAATTTCTTGGATGAATCTAACATAAAATTTCTTCTTAGTTTCTTGAAAAAATTCACCTCTAACAACACAATCATAATTTGTCTTTCCTTTGTCTTTTTATTCCACTCTTAAATGACTACCATAGGCCCACATTCCACTAAAACCATAGCCCATAAATGTGGAGATTATGAAAGCTCACTTTCCTCCATTGTTTTATCTTGACCTTTTTTTATTGCATCATTGACTGCATTAACAATCCATTCTTTAAATTTTGGAAAATAACCAACTCCAATAAAATCATAATGTCTATGCTTTTGAGGTCAATGCTGCATCCAAGTTTGATTCTCTTCTTCATATTTTCTACATAGAATATTAATGTAAAAATAATAATATTGATAATATAAATGTGTAAATGCAATTGAGTAAATAAATTATTGTGCAAAGTTTTTTACCTACACCACTTATCGAATGAAGATGTGTTTTGAAGAATATAGGCATGTATCACACTTCTTTTTTGATGTGGTAGCTTGAAGTGACATCCATTGCCTTTTAATATTTCACCTACAGATCTCTTATCTTCATCATCATCCCATACACATTGATTGACATTTAAAAAAAAATTCATATATTATGTGCAAAATCACTTAGCCTCTTGCATTGAATATCCCTCAGACATGTTTCCTTCTGATTTTTCCCTAGTACAAACAATTTTTTTCAAAACATTCATATATCGTTCTATAGGATAGATCCATCTCATTCTTATTGGGCCACAATGCTCTAGTTTATATTATAGATGTATGAAAAGATGCATAAAAATGTTAAAGATTGTTGGTGGAAATTCCCATTCCAATAGACAAAGGACTTCAACAACCTCCTCCCTCAAAATATCAAAGTTTGAAGGATCTAATACATGTAAACTCATTATCTTTAATCTTCAGCCCAACCTTATAATTGCCAATCTTGGCCCCTTTGCCGAACTTGATATATTTAACACAATACATAAAATATTCTCAATTATGACATGATAGTCATGGGTCTTGAGGCCTCTTAATCTATTAATGTCATTTTGGCTTCTAATACTACTACTTACATATCTAGTGGGAAAGTGAGTCTAAGACATCAACTGTAAGAATTGTGCACCTTATTCTGTTGTCCACAAATAAAGAGGACTAGGTTTTCTATATTTTTCATCATCATATTTTTCAACCCAAATATTTCAACAAATCTTTAATTGTCAAAAGTCTTCACGCGATGAAATTATATCAAAATCACCAAAAAGGGTTTTTATAATAGCATAGGCTATATTTTTCTCAGTATGCATAAAGTCAACATAATGCCTAATGGATATATCCTTAAAGTATGTCAACTTATAAAATATGCACAACCATTTTACATGACTTTCATTACATGGATCATATCTACTACCAACAATCCTAGCATTTTTAATTATAAATGACATTCTTTTTTATCCATTCTCAACAATGCAATCGCCCATTACTAGCAATGGTGCTTCATGATTCTCTTCTTGACCATTGAAACATGGTTTTTTTCAATGATATGGATGATCCATTTTAAGGTAAGAATGATGTCCACAATAAATACACTTACAAAAAAATCTTGACTACCTCAAAAAATCCTTAAATTTGCAAGCAGACATCCATGGTATCCATGAACAGTGAGATCAAAGTTTATGTGACATATGCAGGAAGATCATGAATCATAATCAATAAGGAAGCTATTAAAGTGAATTTGATTGAATGACCATCCCTTAAATACTGAATTGCCTCAATTTATTTCCATAATTCCATTAGCTCATCATATAATGGCTCTAAATAAGCATCGATTGTATCTAAAGTCATTTTTTCCTTTCCTAGTATACTCAATGATAGCATTAAGAAAAATGTTTTAGTTTCTAACCATGGAGGTAAGTTATAATTTATTATAAACACTGGCCAATTTGACCATTTAGTAATTTTATTTGAGAATGGATTCACCCCATTTAGAGATAAACCCAACCTTATATTATCAGCATCTTGAGAAAAATTAGGCCATCTATTATCAAATTTTGTACACATCTTAGAATCAAGCACATATCATTTTTATTCATCAATGCTCTTATTTTAGGCATGCCATTGCATAAGTTTAGAAATATCTTTGCACCTATACATTTTAAGTAATTGTGGGATTATCAAAAAGTGGCAAAGAAAATTTATAGGAACCATAACAGATTTCAACCCTTGTCTATACTTTGCTTCATGACATTTTGGACATTCACTATCACTTGAAAGGTTATTTCAAAATAATACACAACCATTCAAACATGTGTGGATGTTTTCATACCTTAATCCTAATATAGTGACTTTCTTTTTACATTGACTTCATTTTATTGGCAATGTGGAGTCAAGTGGTAACAATGAACTTAATAATGCCAATAATTGATCTACACTCTCATTTGTCCAACCAAGTACCACTTGTAAGTTAAGAATTTGAATGATTGTTGTCAAATGACTTAACTTACAATTAGCATACATAGGATTTAAAGCATCCTCCATCGACTTGGCCCATTCATCATTTAGACCCTCATTCAACATTTTATCAACTTTAAACCCTTCATCTACAATTGTTACCTCTTCATCTATGTTTGGTGCCTCTTCATCTATGTTTGTTGCCTCTTCATCTCTCACACTCTACAATTATATCATATCTTCATAATAATTGTAATCCCAAGGGCTTATACCACTATGCCCATATCTTATCATATGTCAGTAAATCACATTTATTTTTTCACCTTTCCACTAAGACAATCGTTACATGGACATGGATATTTGTCCATGTCCCTCTCATCAAATACTCTCTCATCATATGCATAGTATTGATCCATAGTCAACCTTTGATATTGATCCATCTGTAATGTTCTACATTCTAGTATTAATTCTATTTCTTATTTCAAGAAAAAAATAGAAATCTGAAAAACTCAACTTACTCAGGATCTAATACATGTAAACTCATTCTCTTCATCACTTACCCAGAATTTAGAGCATTCATAAAATTAGGATACAAAACACTCTACATAATTATAATTAGAGCACTATACATGATACAGAGCACTCGACAATAATTCAAATTCACAAAATATAGTTGGGCATCACTCTATAGAATCAGATATTCTTTTTATGACTGGAAATAAACCAATGTTATTTTTATCCATGTTTTATTGCGGGCCTTCCTTATCTAGATGATAATTAAATAAATACTTTATTAATGGAACACCAAATTTATACTTGTTCTATTAATGAACCACAAGCATTTAAACATATGGCAATCTTGTCAATGTTAATGAATACACACTAACAAACATGCGAATGAATTCTTTATTGTAACTTTGAGAATTACTTACTAGTATAAATTATTAACATGTTGAGATAAGATGATTATTCTAACAATTGATATACTTCCATGTGTGGACATATAATATCAATTCAAACAGCTTAGTTATCACATTGATTTGATGGACTAGAATACCTTTCAACTATGTCATATGAGACCATCTTCTAGGATTTCATGCAATTAATAGATTATGCTTACACACAATGTTACCCAGGAATTGAGGTATAGGCTAGGGACATGAGCCTTTGGTTTAATGTCAAATTTATCAAAGGAATTGAAATTTGGATGCATGTTACATGTTTAATTCACATATTCTCTAAAATGCATAGAAAAAACTAACGAAAAGATAGTCTACTAAAATTAGAATTACTTGTATGTTTATGGTACTCAGTTGCATATGTAACTACTGAAAGTTACACCAACCAATAAAAAACTAATTATGATGTACATGCACTACCCATACCATGAATAATTAGTGAAAAAGAGCCTCAAGGATTAGGTTGGTGAATTGGTTACAAAATTAGAAATTAATACCATACCCATGCATGATAACATGGAACAAAAATAGACAACTTCAAGATATGGTCAGTACATTGCATTGCTTATACAATTGAATAAAAGCATCTAATTCTTTCACAATCTCAATAACTCCAGATTGTTACATGGTAGTCAATGTCTTATGACAAGATACCCTCCTATTTATGTAACTCATCTCTTATAATACACTAATTTTGTTCTCCTAGCTAGATATAATTACCAATTAGAAATCTATAAATTTTGTGTTTAATGTAATGAGGGTTTAATTACCTCTAAATTTACTGCAGAGGGCATCCCCAAATTTGACTTCACTATAGAGGGCCTCACCGACTTCAAATTCATTACAACAAACTCTGAATTCCTTGCCTACCTTTTCAAAAGTCTCCAAGTCCTCTCCAAACAAGCTTTATTGCCTATGCAAGTAGTTGCTATAGTTATATGCTAAAACCCAAAATTTCTCATTCCATCAAATTGACACACAAACCCTCTCTAGTTGGCTCTAGTTTCATTAATAATTAATAAACCCTCCTTTTATTTGTATAGGTTCATTGCATAAATAATGCCAATTATACTCCCTACTCCCCCATTAAATTACCTCTATTGAATTTTGTACTCTATTTTACTCCCCACTCCCACCAATGGTTTCCCAAATCACTCTTAACCATGCATGTGCAATGCAACCCACTCCTGCTAATAATTTCCCAATTCAAAATATTTTTTTAATTACCCACCTTAATATCATATTGTCTAATTTTTATCTGTGACTAATTATTTAGTCATTTTTATTTGTGTGCCTAATTATTTAATTGTTTTTTTTACCTGATGATCAAATTAGTCATTTATAGCCAAGTTGCAAAAAATTATTAGAATTTAGTCATTTTTAGTTATCATGACTAAATTTTTTAGTCATGTAGTCATTTATTTGCTAAATTTTAATAGTAATTTAACACCATAGTTCTGATGGAACTTTTCTTCATTATTTAAATTTGGTAGAATCTACACTAGTGTTATGGGAGGTTCACAAAGGATTATGTGGATCCCACACCAATAGGGTCATCATCTCCAAAAAACTCCTACATACTAGGTATTATTAGCCAATGATGGATGTAAATGTAGCTGCATATGTCAAGAGTTGTGATAAATGTCAATGACATGAAAATTTGATTTATGCCCTAGCTAAGACTTTAAAACCAATGCTTACACCATGGCCATTTTTTGCATGGGGATTTGAACTCATTGGGATGACAAACCCCACCTCATCCAATGGCCATAAACATATCCTTACCATCACCAAATATTTCACTAAGTGGGTTAGAGTTTTACTCCTCACATGATTGGAAAGCAAATTTCCCCTCTAACATTATATCTGATAATGGAAGATCATTCAAAAATAAATATGTCACATCGCTATGTGTCAATTACAATATTAAACAACATTTAATGTGACATATTACCCATAAGGTAATGGCTAGGTAGAAGAATCCAATAAAACCATTGTCAACATCCTTAAAAATATTGTCAATGATGCTAGCTATGACTACCACCTCAAAATACTTTTTGCCCTTTGATCCTACCACACCAATCACTGTACCCCCATAAAAACTACTCCATACTCACTTGTTTATGGTACTAAAGGCAATCATTCCCATTGAGGTTGAGTTACCTTCTCTATGCATCTCCTTGAAGTATGTCTTAGATGATGAAGACTACCAAATATCTCACCTATAATAGTTATAACTCCTTGATGAGAAATGTATGACCACACTTAATAATTTACAAACATACCAGAAAGAGCTCTATGGATAGTAAAATTAGCATGTCAAGCATAGAGAATTTAAAACTTGGTGATCTTGTCCTAAAAGAGATCCAAAAGAATACCACAGTAAAAAAAAAGCATAAAGGCAAGTTCAAACCAAACTGGATAGTCCCTTTCATCATTGTTGAAAATTTGGAACTGGAGCATAAAGGCTCACTACAATAGACAGTGTTACTTCTCTTGAGAGACTTGGGGTATTGTCTATAAGACTCATTTCAATTGTACTATAATATTGACATTCTTACTTATACCATACTATCATTCTACCATAACTTTCCTATCAACCAAGTTCTTTCCAACCTTCCTACTTGGCGTATTGACCTTGGTTTCATTTTACTAGTTCCATAGTCACTTTCAATAGGATGATTCAAATTCAATTTTAGTAGTTATTTCAAGCATTCCAAATAGAGGTAGTATTTTAGAGTAGTAAGATAGAAGTTTGGTAGTTACATCCTTCATTTCTCGTTTCATTCTCTTTCATTATCATGCTACTAATTATAATTGCTTATGGGCAAATTAGTATCATTGACTTGTGCCATTATATCCTAGTTATAACCACCTATGAGAAAACTAGGGGAAACACTTATTGTGCCTTGACCATACCAAATAGCCATTTTCTATACTATATTGTGCCATCATACCAAATGTACCTATTTGTTTTGAATTGGCTACTACACTCATTAGATATTTTTTTCATAGGGTTGAACTATGATGGTTTGAGGTCTCATCTTAGGACTATGTAGGTAGTGCTCGATACTTGTTGAGGTTAGCTCAGTCACCCTTTGCCCATGCTCTCACTATTTTGCAAGTAAATTTTGCCCATACTCTTACTATTTTATGAGCAACCTAAACCATATTATCACTATTTTATGAGCAACTTAAGTCACAATCTCACCATTTTTTGAGCAAATTGAGCCATGCTCTCACCATTTTGTGAGAACCTAAGCAATGCTCTCACCATTTTATGAGCAACTTAAGAAACAATCTCACCATTTTATGAGCTTGGACCATTTAGTGTCTCATCATTATCGATCAAGTTGAGATAATATAATAATTATAAAAACACTCGAAAATCATTAGAAAAACCAAAAACATTGACCACTTATTTGTCTTATGGATTTTGGGAACCCTCACTAAGTCAAAAATAAATCACTTGTCACTTAGATTCCTCATCTTTTTTAACCTTTTCTCCCATGCACTTGCTGTTTTGAAAGACCATTCCTATTTTTCTATCACATCCATCATGTTTGTTTTCCATCAGTTATTATTTTCTTCTTGATTCCTGGAAGAACTACATTTAGCCTAAAATTTTTGTTGGATATTATGTACATGAAACTATGTAGGCAGCTTCCACTTGCCTAGTGCATATGAAGACAGCTCGGCCACCCCCTTCCTTTTCTTCTATTTCCCCCATCATGTTTATTTGATAAGTTATCACTTATTTTATAGGGGCCATATTCATCATGTGATTTAAGTCATTTTATTTATACTAGCATTATGACTAACTGTTATTCACTTCTTTATTTGTTTGCTTGTTTGTTTATTTTCAGTACTTTTGTCTTGATTCAATCTAAATCCATTCATTAGGTGATTCTTTGCACATTTATACATGAATCCATCCATATCATATTTCTACATTATCATCATGGTTTTTATCATTGGTGCATTATTTTCTATTGAGTATTAGATCTTGAGAGTCAGTACTTAGGCATCTTTCAGCCTAGTCTTCATGGTGTTCTACATGAGGCCTACCATCACATGCTATAACAATATTCAACTTTCAAATATCTACTTAGCAATGATAGCATTTACATATCTTTGGCAACAACATCAGTCACATCATGATCTAATCCCAATCATATCCCAACTAGAGTAATTAAACAATGAACAAATTTCAACCCTTTTTAGTTTGGATGAACATCTCCCTACTAGCAAGTTATCCCAATTCATTTTTATCCTTTGTATCAATTTACCCACATCATCTTTTCCATCATTAGCCAATCAATCATGTTTGTCATAATCGGGGTCTAATGATTATAACTACCTATAGGCAAATCATTGTACACCATCCCACTTGCATTTTTCAATGATTATAAATACCTTTGGGAAAATCATTGTGTTGTCACAAAATTTAATTTATTTTTCCTAAAAAGGGGTATGCTTTTATCTTTTTTGTCTATCCTAATTGGGACAATTCCATCTTTTCAAATAACCACCTTTGGATAAAACATTATGTTATCATACCATGTTGTCACTATCAGTGTCTAATACTTATAAAATCCTTTGGGAAAAACATTATACACTATCCTATTTTCATTCTCAATGATTTTGACAAGCTTTGAGCACATAATAGTGTTTCTACCCCATCATTTTCATCTTTTTAGTTCAAACTTTTTCTCTTTTTGAGGGATCAATTATAGACCCCTTTGCCAACTCCTCCCTTGAGGGGCACCTTATAGTTCATCCATTGTTGTTGAGATTGTAGACATACCTGACATTTTCATTCTTTGAGAAGATGTTATTGTGCCTATATCTTGTAATGCCTTCCCAAAGAGGGGTAAACTACCTTACAATTTATCTATTGTCATTGAAATTCTAGGCATACATAACCTTTTCATTCTTTTAGAAGATGTTATTATGCCTATAGCTTGCAATGCCTTCTCAAATAGGAGAAAATTGTAGACACCTAAAAGTGGCCATCAATGATCAAGCTTCTAACCAATTTCTACCAAAAATCATAATTTGACATAAAAACACTAAAAGACATTAAATGGTTTGAATTTATCATATATAAGTGCTGATTTTGGCTAGAGTATCACTAAATGAGACAATGCATTTGATGAGATAGCTAACTTTGATCAGATCATTTCAAGTCAAAATGATATTTTTGCACCTAGGTGCTTTGGATTGCTCCTTTCTACCAAATTTCTTGCATGAGACACATGCCCTTATTATTTTGTGTTGGTAACATCCTAAATAGGATAATGGATCCAATGTATCTAACATCACATTACAATTCCACTCCAATCAACTTTTTATCCAATAATATAACATTTTGACCAATTTGATTAATTTGAGCACCGATTTCCAAGATTTACACCAAAATTGATAAATCATGTTTATGACTAATTAATTTTAATGAAGATCTTAAGTTAATTTTTCATGGAATTTTTTGAATATTTCATTAATAGAAATTGGTTACTAATATCTACATCATCAAGTGAGGTCATTTATGAGGTGGCATCCACAAGCCATAAATGCCACAAATATTTGATTAAGCCCTCCCATGCCTCTATATCCCAAATATTTACGAGGGAAATTATTTATTTTATCCTCCAAAATTGAATGTATTATTATCTGCACATCTTCATCTTGAGATGGACTATGCATGTTCATTCTGATTAAATGTAAAAATCTATAAATAGAAGGCCTCACACTCATAATTTTAAGTTATATTGGTGTAAAATTACAATGCCCAAATGATTTCAAAATCCATTTGATATAGTGTTATTATGCCAATTATTGAGATAAGTCACAAGCCAAAGCCACAAAGCCAATGGTGCCAAGAGGAGGTGGAAGATAGCCAAATATCTATTGCCAAAGACCTTTGAAGCACAAGCTGAGCAAGTGAATAAGGAGAGCCTTTGGAGCTTTCAAAGAAGGTGAGAAAGTTTGTTTTCTTTCTTTTTAGTTATGCTTTGTTAATGGTTTTTTCCTCACTAAACTTCACTTAATATTTAGGCATAATGTATTACTTAATTAGTGTGTTTTTTATTTTGGATTTGATTTCCTCTACTAACATGATACTATTCTCCCCTTATCAGATTCCTTTGTTCACAAGTTATACAATAATTATTAGAATGCAATGTCACATCTCTCCCTCCCATTAAAGAGGTTGATATGACACTACCTCTTCCAAAGAGTTATGATTCAAATGCATTATTTGAGTATCATAGGGCACCAAGCCACACAACAAATAAATGTATTATCCTAAAGCACAATAAACAGGATCTTATTAAGGCCAATATTTTTGATGTGGACACACCCACAGAGGTACCGAAATAAAAAATAGAGGTAAAGTAACTTAAGATATTTTTAGATCCTTTCTCAAAACATAAAACTAATGAGTCAAGGGGAACATCAGGTATTCATTATACATAGTAAGCTCATCCACCACCAGATTCCTATCACACAGTTATAGGGGAGACACATCCCTTGTATAAAATTATTGGAATGTATCACACTACACTTCCACCTAGACCACTTATCACATTTTTTAGAGTAGGATATTATAGATGATGACATAGATTTACATGTGTTATTCATATGAGCATTTAAAGACCATCATCCTATTCATAGTGTCATACTTGACAATAGGTCAATCATAATCATGTGCACCATGAAAATCTTGAAACACATGGAATATATTCCATAAAAATATAATAATTAATGGTTTTAATAGCTACATTTAGAGATCCATCAGGAAGATAATACTTCTATTATAGGTTGGACCAGCACACATAGCCACTCAATTTTTAGTAGTACCTAGTGTGGGTGTATTCGACATATTATTGGGTAGGACATGATTACAACTCTAAGTTATTACATATATAGTAAACCTATAACTCAAGTATATACATGCTAACTAGGTGGTTAATATTGAGGGTGTCTCATATGAGTGTCCTCTTCCCATCCCACTAGTATTTCTAACACATATTCCAATCATAATTCTACAACCAACACTAGTTATAGTTCTAGTTTCATTTATAGATATTGAATGATTACCAGTTATAGTATAAAATATTTATCTTATGCATACATCAAAATGTTTGACAGAGCCATCACAAGTCAGGTCTACTTGCATACTATCTACACACACATACTCTCTCTTGGAGACCATTACTAGAGAGACCATTGTGTTAGAGATATGTCATGTATTATAAAGGAACTTAATTTACATATTTTACATTAAGATCAGTTATATTATGGTCTAAGGGTTCTTAGGATAGGGTGCTTACATCATATATACATTCTAAATCTACTAGATGGGTCCTTAAGACCCTTATAGTTCACAGGACATCACAAGCGGTTCCACCACATCATAGCATCACTACTTAGGTAGCTTCACGTTTAGGTTATAAAAAACACTAGATCATGGGCTTACATTTTCCCTTTCACATAGCACACATGATCCCTTTTCCATGACATAGGTCACAGTGATGGTAAGTCTCCAACGAGACTCATAGGTTAGTATGGTTCCTACCCTTGTACATACTTCTTTGTCTCTCCCACTCCATGTACATAGTTTATATTCATATTATTATAAATTGATTATACTAAAAGAAAGATAATATGATATGTCAAAATATAAAAACATTTGAATATTTCTAAAATACCAAATTTCATAGATTGTATGCATTGATATTTTTGCATTTCTACTACTTGCCAGACATTGCATATTGTTATCTATCCTAGTAAAGTTGATTTTATCATACATATATGAATCACTTGTTCTTATTGAGTGCTTACATATTATAGATATGACTCCAGTCCACTACACTGATCTAGACTAGTTATTATTTACCCATTGGGGGCAATTACATTGATCAAGATTTATAAATTGATACAACCACTACACAGTTTCTATAACCCGGATTTATCTTACATACTATACATTCTATTTATACATTGATTTATCTTGGTATTAATAATTATTATTCATTTCTTATATTTATTTTTACTATCACTAGTTAGACTCAGTATACATGCTTTTGTTTCTAGTTCTTAGATTATACTTGATTGTATTTCCTATGCTTCTTCCATCATCGATGGCATTTGAATATTCCATTATTCATTTGATTATATGACATTTATTTTTATGCCTTGGACATATGCCCATGTCTTTTGTGTGTACTCTTTCATGCTTCTATATGTATATATCTGAACATGTCCTTCTATGTGGCTCTACACCAAATTATTTATTAGTTGCATATGTAGACATTTGAACATGTCCTTGTATGTCTCCATTCTCAAATTTTAGTGACATGTGCCCATGTCCCTTATATTATGGTCCCTTGGCATACCTTTTGTGTGCCTCATATGTTTGTATGTTTTCTTCCTTGTACGTTTCTACACCATGGAACTTGTATTTACTTGTTCCACACACACACTAGTTTTTGATGCCATGAGGAATTTCATGCATCTACCCTTCCTACTTGGGAGCCTTGATGGAAATCATGCCCCATCCCCCTAGATATTTACTTAGATTTTAATATTGAATATACATTACTTACATATACCTTAACACCCTTGTGGAATGTTAGATTACAACATACATCTTACATTTTCTACTTATGATCAAATACATTTACATTTTGATGTTATGTTTACACATTATATTAGAATATCATGCACATGCTCTAGCTAACACAAACTATAGAGATACTTCTTTAGAGGGAAGTTTTTATACATATTTCATAGCTAACCTCAAAAGAGGGGGCGTTCAAAGGCATTTTTCATAGAGATCAGACCCCTATTTTTATTTTCATAAACAAATTTTGGCACACAGGCTCATTTTTATAAATCAGATTTAGGGTAGACACAGAATAGAATAGAGGTTTAACAGTCAGTTCAAATCATAAAGAAACAAGACCATGTAGACATTATCACCTATATTGGGACACTAGCACCACAAGGTGCTACCATAAACTACAAGGCACTACTATCTAGTAGCCCCAAATTTAGGACAATTTAGATCATTTAGACTAGAAAACTTGGCATAATACATATTTGCACATTTTTAGTCACATATTTGGTAGTTATGTTCATATTTAGTTCAGATTAAATAATTTTAGTTCAAATTCATACCAATTACTCATATTTTGGGGCATCATGCATGGCATGATCACTCATTTGTTGATATTAGTTACATAGGTTTAGATACTACATACTGGATTCAAATTCAATATATTTAAATACTAGATTAGGGGCATGTGTGGCACATAGTTTTCATATACTCATATTCATATAATTTGATCATATGGAATGTAAAATTCCATGTTATTATTTATGATATATATACTTTATATCACATTATAGATTATCACCAAATTCATGACTTACTTCATATATAGTGGTTGGCATTCTTGAGTGGCCCAGATTTGCCTAATATACCTGAGTGGTTGTGGGTCCAAATACATAGTTAGTTACTCAGTTAGATACTTTCAACACTTTGTGAAGTATAGTTACAAATGCATCTAATTCACATAAGGGAAATTATGGAATAATAGCCTACTTGAGTTCTTGATCCACCTACATGAAAGGGTTTGACACATTTACAGTCTTATCCAAGCTATTCACAGAGATTAGGATTTACTAAGCATGGGTTGGTAATGATGGAGTCAAAACTAGATTGATTTATTGAGCCACCCATATGAGGATTGAGCAAGGCATTATCTAATTTTAATATTTTTAATGATATGATCACTATGCACATTTGCAGACACATGTTGTCACAAGGTTCATGCATTGGTTCACATACCCAATGAGGTGTATTCATTCCTTTCCTCTCTCTTTACTCATTTATTTCATTTTAGCATAGTGATTTGGTTTTGATTATCTCTTAAGAAATTTATAATTTTTCATGTTTTATTGTAAGACATTACTTTGGATCATGTTTCAAATTAGATTTACATACTCAAACTCAGCTACATGGGCTTCACTTCCAAGGTAAGTCTAGGTATGCTTCTTTTTCTATATACTATTAATTTTGATTTGCTACATTACTAGCATAAGGGGGAAATATAATCACTTAAAAATAGTAATTGGATGTTAAGAGTGTTTCTTGAATTAACCTATCCCTAGGATAGCCATTAACCTATCCTTGAGTGTTAGACTCACATTTATATTTATTTAGAATACCACATTAACCTAAAACTAGTCTTAACATAGTTCCAAAGATATCCTCCTAGATCCCAACACAACTTGCTCAGAAGTTTACCAAATGGACATTAGTGCCACATTTGGGATAGTATAGCCACATGGCGTTAGTGTCCCCAAATGGGCATTACTATCCTTAGTGATATCTCTTTCCAATGGATAGTTTTTTAAATGTGTACCCTTCTTAAGCTCATCCTAAGATTATTTTATTATCCTCATAATAAACAAAACCCTATAAATACAAGTCTAATCAATCTCTTTTCACTATATACAAAATAGATGCAAAAGTTATTCGAATCAACGACAAAATTATGAAAAATCAATGTACTTTATCCCTATTCTTCCCTATTTTATGAATATTTCCATCTAAAACATCCCTAAGCCTAGTTTATAATCATTTCAAAGCTCAAGCACATTCAAGGCATCTAAGGCCACTCTCATTATATCATTCACTTAAACACACATCAAGAACTACATCAGACTTGATTCCTCTTCAGAGTATTGGTATGTAGATAACTCTCTACACAATAGGGTGTTCAAGACATCCAATCCATCCTAGTAACACACACCTAATTCTTATTCATATCATACTTACAAAGAGAACTAGGGTTTTTAGATCAAATTAAGTTTTCCATGTACAATATATAGCTATAAGATTTGGTCATGTAGGAATAGAACATACATACACAAGTGCAGGTGATCCTAAAAAATAGGAATAATCCCACAAAGGGGACATTGGTGACACATTGGGGACTCTACACATAGATGATGCTACTATCAAACTGGGTACTACTATCCAGTGAATAGATAAATGTTAGAATTTTGTTGATAACATAGACCACTTCTTAGATCTCAAAATTCAGAACCTAGTTAGTTTTAGTTAAGTATCTATTTATCCCTATTTATGAAAAGTTAAATAATTTAAAATTCATAAAAAATCAATAACTTAATTATTACAATTTATTTTACTAATTTAGGCATTTCAACCCTTTAACCAAACATAAGAGTTATTTGTGTAAAATCCTAAAATTTTAAATCATTAGTACATAATAATAGTTGTTACTTGTTATCTTTCGTACATGATAAAATGAATAAAATACCAAATGGGTACTCAATATAATCACTTAAAGTCACATACATATTTACATACCTCTTATTGTTATAATATTCACAATGAGATACTATCTATTACCACAAAGTTCCAAATAGAAAACAACAAACAACCATGTTCTCCCTACCATATTGCCACCTACTCTATTGATGATATTTTTAAAACTACACTCTTGGACTTAGTTTATCATTTTTCCCATTAAAATGATGTTTTTTTAGATGCATTATACATGACCAGTGTAGATGATATTTTTTAATTATGTAGTACATCATTGTTATATCATTGGAAAACTCAGACCTTGGCTATTCCTCTTAGTTCTATGCATGCCTTGCTTCCACAAGCCTCATATCTACTCTATCTTATGCCCCTTGGACTATATTTTAATTTGAAAAATCTTATATTGATGACACATACATCCCATCTTTCCAAAATTCTTAAAATGTACTTATCTTACACCTCTACAAGTTATGATCCTATACCTATTTTGCTACTCCTTAGACACTAATGTTTGGGATAGGCAATAACACTGATATGATTGTCCTACTATGATGTATGTGTCCAGTTCCATAAAGTCATCTAATTTACAAATAAAACATATTCCAATGGTCGTTCTAAGTGATTTAATGTGATATATCTCTTGATAGGATTGTTATAAATTAGTATGAACCCTTATTCATTCCTCACCTAATAATCAAACCAATAGACTAAGATACTTATCAAAATCACTCTATCAAGCATTAAATTGATCAAAAGCTTCCCTATTTCTACACTAATAATAGTTATAGCACATATATAGGTTTAAAGTACTAAAAGAGTATTCATAAGGTCTTATTTTCTAAGTTATATGCTAGGTCACTATTGTACTTATTTTACACATATTGCATGATTAACACATAAGCCAACATGTAGGGGAGAACTACATGAGTTTTAGGCCCTCTTCTAGGGTATTGGATATGTAGGTAGTGCCTTTTAATAGTGGGATCATTATGAGTTAGCTTGACATTGTGTGCCCACTAACCCATTTTCCCCCAAAGTCACATTGAAGATGGAAAGCTTTGGTATTTCCATTTCACTAGGAGTGACAGTCCATGACCCATATCTGAGTGCATCAGAGCAAAAGTGAAGCAAACTTAGACTATCATATTAAGCCTCTTTGGGGACCTATTTGACAACATTATTTTTTTACCTATACAAAGTGTTTATTTGAATGTATATCTTTGTACTCACATTTAGTCTAGAAGCATGTTATTTTTATTTGCCATCTCATCGTAAATCCATTTTATAGGTTTTTTGCATAAGCTCCCTTTCCCAAATTTCCTAGATGTGGAAAGTTATTTTCCAATTGATCAACAATATATCTTGCCTTCTTAGGGAAAATTCATTTTCAAATCATGCAATTAAATGTGCAAATGATTATAACTATCTTGGGTCCAATCATTATTTTTTAGACTAATTTAATTATTGTAACCACCTTTGGTCAAATCAGTGTCCCACCTATGTTACTAATTATAACTTCCCTTTGTAAAATCAGTGTCCCACCTATGTTACTAGTTATAATTACATTTGGGTAAATTAGTGTCACACCTACATTACTAATTATGACTTCCTTAGGAAAAGTTAGTGTCCCACCTTTGTTACTAATTATAGCCATCTTTGGAAAAATCAAAGTCCCACCCACCATTAATTATTATAAATACCTTTGGGAAAATCATTAGTTCAACCTAAGTTTCGACTAGATCATGTAATTTTGTTTATTTTGAGGGAACGTTCGATGACTCTATTTTGTCCCCTACTCCCTTGAGGGGACATCCAAGGCCAATCGACCACCTTATGGGGCATGAACCTTTTGGGTTAATGAAATTTTCATTATTTGAAAAGATATTTGTGCTTATGTCTTGCAATGCCTTGTCAAATATGGGAAAACTATAGATACTTATTTTTTACCACTTCCATGTTTAAATCGATATGCATATCAATTTTTAAAAAATGATGTAATTTAAACCTATACATCGCTTAAATTTCCCAAATTCATCTACTTAAGGGATTGAATTTCATGGAAACATGTCGAGGCTTGATTTTTTAGGGTGTTACCCTATATGCATCAATAACCTAGTTTGGATTTAATTCTAGTTAAATTATAACCTATCATATTAATATTCTTGGCTTGTTGATCTATTAATGCAAAACATTCAAAACAATTACCAAAATCCCAAAAAAAAAACTAAGCAAGCTTAATTAAAAATTAAATCTTAATTAAATTGCTTAAGTAAAAATTCCAAGTTGAATTAGAAAATTACATTTATCTAGAAAAGTAATTTTTCAATAAACATGAGGTCAAAGTCAACGAAGCTAATAAAATGTTTTACTAAATCATAAAATTCAAAACAATGTGAGATAGAACCTCATAAATATATTCTATGAGTTGTCATAGATCATAAATATATAAAATGAGTTTTCAATCCTTTATAATTGCTTTGACCTAACCTAAGGTTAACCTAAACTTAACCTAGGTTATTCTAGACTCAACTAAAGTTATAACTAAACATAACCTCTCTAGGTTTATATTTAGTTTTGAGACCTATAAATACAAGTGCCCTCACTCTACCCAAATAATATTTTGTATGTAAGTTTATTATATAGGAATTCCTTCAAGAAGCCATCAAAGTAATGTTATAATGTCAAATTGATACCAAGCTTCACACCAAGCCAAACGAAACCAAGCAAAGCCACATGTGGCCATTAGAAAAGTGCTACCAAGATGAAGAATTCATTGATCAAAGACTTTAATTCCATAAAATGAGAAAGAACATTATTTATTCCAACAAGTGGACACTAAGTTTGACAAGGGAGGTAAAATTGTTGTATGTTTTTATCTCTTATTTGTAGTTTTGTTCATTGTGTTATGATCCTCCTTGTACTTAGGAAAGAGTGGTTTAGTTTCATTACATTATTATACTTGAATTTTTTTGAGATTCACTAACAAGGAATTAATAAAATTTGTGTTATCTTCAAATTGCTAATTATACATAAGGCAACTTCAACCTTTAAGTAGACAGTTAACTTCTAGGTTTGTCAAGGCCATGCCCATGCCAAAACCTTGTTTTAATGAGCCCATTAAAAGAAATAATTACATAGTTGAGAAGGAACTTCAAATTCTTTTTCATGCTTTTGTTTTTTGCTGGTAGAAACATACATGCCTATATTTTTTGATAGGAAGTCAACTTATTTGTTCTTGGTATTATACTCAATAATTATGTATATCATTTTGGGCTCCATGTTTACCCTAATTTGACTTGGTATTCCTTTATATGGAATCTGAATGTGGGATAGATCTACAACCACGTACCTATTCAATGTCTTTGATGATTCTCAACTAAGAACAAGCCATATACCTCTAGAATGTCAATAACCAAGATGTTAATCATTTATTTCACATGTGGCTTTCATGTCAGTTGTATGTTCTTATTTATCAATTCTTCAACACATGGGATTGAAGATTTATCCAACTATAATACCAATATTTTTGACTTATTAGGAGTCAGACCTAACTTTTGGCAAATAACTATAGGGATCACATTGGTTGATGCCTCAAAGTTAACTAGGAAGTAATGCAAATTCTTGGAAAATATTTAAATAGTTAATAGAAATGATGATACCTCAAGTTTATCTTGTACATCATCACATTTGTGTGAGTAGTCTTGGAT
This sequence comes from Torreya grandis, assembly GCA_037957365.1. Lineage (NCBI taxonomy): Eukaryota > Viridiplantae > Streptophyta > Pinopsida > Cupressales > Taxaceae > Torreya > Torreya grandis. The sequence continues at coordinate 762,510 of JARHVA010002280.1, read as the reverse complement.
TTGTCAAAATTCCTCCTGGTTAGGTCCTTGAGGAGTAGTTCCCTTTACTCAGTGATTTGAGCTAGCTCATGAAGACTGATATTGGGTTTAATATTTTTCATGTCTTCAACATATTACATCCTCCAATGACCTAATGTTTGAAGCTATACAGCTGATCATTATCATTTAAAGGATGCATACTATACCTCTTAGGTGGAGGTAGATTATCTCTCCATGGTAGGGTTGGATTATTGTTGGCATTCATATTGAGGGCCATAGTATCACTTTTATTAGGAGGCACTAAAAAAGTCATAGTTTTCTTGCTTCCCAGGTTGTAGTTGTTCTTGACCTGCTAGTACTAATGGAAGTCATGAACCTCATCGATGTTATTATCAGGATCTTTGGCATCTTCCCATGGAAATGGGAAGTCACAAGTGTCAAAGAATATATATGTGTTGGATTTACCAAAAAAAAAATACAAAGATGGTTCTTTCTGACTAGCATGATCTTCTTGCCTGTCCACCTCCTTCTGGGAGATTTCAAAAGTAGTGTAGAATTTGATATAATATAATTTCTCATGTTACATAGTTTTATGAACTCAACACCAATTTATAACAGTTACATTCATGATGTTTATCTCTATAATCTTGTTAGATATAACTTGATGCTCTTGATTATTTCTAGACCTATTAAAGGGCATGTTGTATCTATGGAACCCAAAACCCTGATTATTCTTATTATAGTTCTATCCACATGCATTTATCATATGTTTATGCATGCCAAAGAACACATTACTCAATTTATTCACCATTATATGTATGGTTTCCATCTCTATTTTAATTGAGTTGGGAGCATTGTTCTGTGTGGAAGTGATATTAACTAGTACAAAAGGCTGACTCTAGCTTTGATGTTTACAAACAAAATTATCTAAGAAATTGGAATGTTGATTTTGGGCAACATGGGTTAAAAAAAATTGATTATACGCTAATTTTTGGTTTTGTGATACAACCTTATGGGTTATATTGTGAATTAGGCTAAAATCTAGGTAGAAATGTCCAATACTAAGGGGAGGTAATGATTAAAATTGAGGGTATAACTATTTTTTCACATTTATTTCTTTTATGTAAGCTAGAGGCAGAGTATCAATACTGATAGCCCTAAAATAAACTATATTAGTCATGGAATATATGGTGTTTTTATACATTTTAAGGGCTAAAGGTTCATTAAAATCATAGGTAGATTTCAATCTATTGTACATCTTTTGAAACTGAGAATTGAATGCTTATATTTTCTCATTGGGATCTTACATGATGCTAGCAAAGTGTTGATAAATAACACTTACAATGTTAACTTAGACAAATTGTGCCAAGAAGGTATCTTGGCATTCCATCTAGGTTATAATTGACCATTTTGGAATATTTATTAACCATTTGTAGGTTTCTTCTTATAAAGTGAAAAGAAATATTCTACAAGCCACATCTTTGTATGTTAAATTTAGGATTACCAGGGTAGATTGTAAAGCCTTTATATTTTCTTTCATAGTCCATCCTTTTAAGGGAGACAAGGAAAGAAGATAATTATTTGAAACTCTAAGAAAATCATGCACCAATCCTATGGCATTGATGGATGAGCCAATCAACTAATTGGGACTTGAGGTGGAGGATTAGTCAGAGGTGGAGGATTAAGAGGTGGATTATAGAGATGGGCCATTAGAACTATTGGAAGATGAGGCTTCCTTATTAGAGATGATGATTGAGCCTTGGATCTTCTAGAAACACCATTCTATAGATTTCCAAATTGGATGTAATATGTTATTATATGATATTGACCTTGTTAATCATCTGGATACATCCAACATAGCTTAAATGATCTTTCAAAGTGATAGAGGTGAGGGTTTTGGCTCTCATTCTAGAACAAATTTAAAACTTTTATTGACATGGGTTTTTTACACACCTCAAAAATTCCTAATAGGTGGCCTTTGACATTTTAGGATCAGTGAATAGATTCACTCTAATGCATAAGTTACAAGGTATTCAATTTTATGAAAACCTACTAGTGGATTAATGGTGAGTAATATAGATTTCTTACCATGGGTGAACCTAGATCTACTTGGAGTAGGAGGAAGGACGATGATTCTAATTAAAGTGGGTAGGATTTCAAAATTAACTTTTATAAAGAGGGAAGGGTAAGGTAGGAAAGAGAGCATGTGGATGACCAATGATGAAACCTTTCAAGCTTATAAATTAAACTTAGATAGGACAATGAATATAAACCAATACTTTTTGTAGGTTGTTGTAGCACACCAAAAATCAAATATAGTGAAGTGTCAAAGGAAATAGAACACATTAGACTCAAACATACAAAATCAAAGGGTGCCTAATTGTTAGATTGATATTACACATCTATAGGAGGGATTATTACTAGCATGCAAAAGATATTCAAATTAGCTATAACTAAAAATGAATGATTGTATTTAAAATAGATAACTAATATACAATCAAAACACTAAGATACCATAATGATGGAATGTCACAAGTAATCCACATAATTAGATAATAATCAAGATTTTCACAAGAGATAAATTCAAGTAGAAATCCTTCAAAATTTATATTGATTTGAATATCCAAAAGTATCCTCCCTTTGATATCAAGAGGTTACATATATTTATAATATTAGGATGGAGAAGGCCTAATCTCTTAAAAATTCACCTAAAATTACAATTTCAAAATATAACATTTCACTCAAAATCATGCAGATATGTATGTACAATAATAATGACCAAAATAGATTTATACAATATGCATGTACACTAAATAGATTGGGAACTAAAGTTCCACCTTGGTGATAACATGAAAACACATAATCATTATAAGAAAAAAGTGTCGATGTGGCACTGATAATTGGAAGAGTTTATAGAGTAACTACAATTGTAACTTAGGTAAGGACTAAAAGCTTTATGAAGCTGGGGGGATGTGATAGCTAGTTTTGTGCATGAAACTAATCCAAAAGGTACTTTCTTGGATTTTAACTCTTCACTTAGTGCATAAATTGCATTAATATCTTTGTTTGTAATTTTTAATTTGAGTAATTAAGGCTTTGATATTTTGATAGTGTCATCCATATACCTTTCATGTTATGCCTATGAGCTCATGAATTTGACTGCTAGAGCTTTTACTCTTGTTACTCTATCCTTAGCAAAACTAACCAACTACAATACTTCTTCATTGGTTTTATAAATGGTCCCCTCATGTTATTTCTTGAATTTGTCTATAGCTAAATAGATAAGGTTCTATTGGTAAGTTCCTTTGTTTGGGTATTTATCCTAATAACTCTTGTGCCCCATAAAATCTGCAATTCATCACTCTCATTGCTTATAAAAAGTCCCAACAAATTATTCATCTCTTTATTCCAATTTAAGGAAGCATCCCTTTTGGAAATCACATAATGTAAACAAAAAGAAGCATAAATGTTGGTCATGAGATTCAGTTGGTTTAAAGCACAAATCCTTGATCCCTAAACTAGAAAATTCAATAAATTTTCTCCATTTTTCATCTGATTCCAAGTGTGACAATATTTTATTTGTTGTCCTAGATTTATTCCCTAAAACCCCTGATATTGTACAAAATATTATACATATTAGTGGCTATAGTTTGAATATCAATAATAACTTCTTGAGGGGCCTATGTAATTTCCATTTTCTTTCATCTTTTTAATGCCTCCTCAGTACTTTGGTGCATTTCATTAATTTTCACATCCATTGAATCAAAAAAGTGTTAAAATCCTTAATATATTTAGTAGGGTCATTGGGATTTCTCTTGGGATTATTTAATAAAGAGAACAAGTTCTTTCTTTTTTCAAACTCCACTTCACCATTTATTTTTAGGTTCACCATATTCCTCTTCCTTACTCTCTCAATAATCCCACTCTCCTTATCGAATCAAGTGGAGACTATGGGGAACTAATTTAAGACCAAATTCTATCTTTCATCTCTAACATTATATATCTCTCTCAACCATTGGGGAATAATAAGTTCTCCTATTTCAACTTATTGAGTAGGGTTTGAGGATGTAGAAGGTAGATTTGTCATTGGAAGGGATGTAATAAAAGTAGTTCATAGGGAGGCACTTATTTGAATAAGAAATTGAGGAAGTTTGTAGCCAATCTTCTCCCCATGGAGATGCTTCTTTCATAAGGTTTACTTCAACCAAGAATATAGTAAAACTTAGGTTCACTTTCACAACCATTGTTATTATAGGCATGGCCAATGGATAGGGCATGGGGATCTGTATTTGGGTCAAATTTTTCTTTTGAACCCAAGGCTTCTTAGGATACAAAATAGAAAATATGACCAAGTTATCAAAATGGACTAACTCAAAACCCTATAGGCTCAGTAAAATTAGAACATGGGAACACAAAACCTTTAACCTTTGTTGATGAGTAGATCAAGTCTTCACGTGCCTTTTTTAGCGAGAATATACCATGTGGCAAGTTGATGAAGCTTGAGATTGCATAAGACTTAAAATTTTAATAATACAAAATATTTTGAAGACTTGTAAATCTTAAAAACATCCAAAGATCTGAGTGATGTGAGAGCAATGTGTGCCTCCCTATGGAATCCAAAATTATGGGACCAATTGTAGAGGATTAATAATCCTCAAACTTTTATTTAATGTTTAAAAATATAACAACTAGGATGTAGAAAGGTTAGAATGGTGAGCTCATAAATGAAAACATCAACCTTGAAATAAAATTAATGAAAATCCAAAGTTAGAAATGAATTAATATATTAGTTTAATCCCATATTTTCACAATTTGGACTTGTTTAATTTTGGATTCTATGGGAATAACTTTAGATGGAAAATGAATGACAATGAAGTCATAGATTTTTTGGATCATAGTTACCTAAACAAATATTTTTTAATAATGGGTCATTAATTTAATATTTTAAAATGGGGGGTGTGTTAGGGCACAAAAATTATGTCATAAAATAGGATGTACAAGTCTAATTTTGGATGTAAATTTGCTTGCACATGGATAGAAGCCAAATAAAATTATTGGAAGGTCTTTGCAGCAATCCACCCTATTAATCTTGCTTTAAAACCATGTTAAATTAATAAAATACATGTGAAATTGGATCTATATATGTATATTGTAGGTAAATAACAAATACACAACAAAAGAATATGAGTGGTAAAACCTCACACGGAGTTAAAAAACACACAATGATTATTATTTCATTGAGAAACATATTTGACCCAATATAATCAACCTTTTTCTCTTCACTTCTTCTCAGTAATCTTCTTCACATAACCAATATTTGAATATCTCAAATATTTTAATGCATGTAATCTTGTGTTTATTGGAATGCATTTGGTTAATGATTTTACCATGTAAATTTGTTTATAAGTGGAGTGAACCATTGTAAGTAACAGGTTCAACCTCCTACTGAATGGTCAGTTTTAATAACATATATTTTATTATTTATTAATGCATAGTTTAAATCACATAATTTTAATAATAAAATATAATATTATTTATTTATTTACCAAACTAATTTAATTTATTAATGGAATTTATATACCACTTAATCATTAGTTATTTCAGCACAATGTATTTTGTCACATGGGTAGAGGATGGGTCAAACATTTGCATGTGCATGTATCATGGATCTAGTGTATGTGTATATCATACTCAAGTACTTGTGAAACATATATGTGTAAATAAATGGTATGTTATCTACTAACATTAATTAAATAACATATGCAAAGATTGTAAACCTGTGAAATGATAAATATTTTTGTATTTTTTATTTATTTTAATGTTTTTGTATTTTCTTGATTATATGATTTTTTAAAACTTTTTTTTACCTTTTTATTTTAATTTTTTTAATTTGAAATGATTATAAAAGGTGACATATATAACCATTTTAAGATCACCACTATCAATGATATGTTATAATTTCTTATTCAAAGCTAAATATGTTTTTGTGTGATGTTTGTGCATTATATGATATTCATAATAATAATTTGATGTCTATAGAGGATGTAGATGAGGTAATGTGATAAAATTATTTATGATCATTAAATTTATAATATCATCAGGAGTTTTACTAGCCTTTTTTCATACTTTTTAAATCATTAGTTTTAAATTAATTTTCTTTTAACTTCTGATTTTGATATGACCCCTTAGTTGGCAAAACATGAGTACCACTAACACAATATGGATTTTGTGTATTTTTAAGCTTATGTTCCAATGATATGATCTTTGAATTGAGATTTTTAATTTTGTCTATGACCTTTCCAATAATGATTTGTTCCTTTAGGGTTTCACTAGCATAAATCCTAGGTGATTCAAATTTAATAATCATATCCTCACTATATAGAGGACATGTGAGAGGTGAAGGGTATGTTGATTACTCATTTTGGTTTCATAAGTTGCATTACCTTACCCCTTGGAGCATTGATAACATGGACTTGGTTAGAGGTAAAATGTATATCACCCTATTTAGGGTTAGGAGGAATAAAATGCTCATTTTTTATCCATTTTAAATGTTACAAATAATTATATGATAATAAGATAAGATATACATATGAATCCTAGGGAACAATCCATCATGATATGGAATTAAAAATTTACTTCAAATGCTAGAAGGCTGAAAATTATAGAGAATATGCTATGTTTGCATAAAAAGACCTAGATGTTTGGTTTACCAAATGTTTAACTATTTTTGAAAATAAGATTAAATAAGAGAGTATCATAAGAAACTAAGAAGAAAAAATCTTTAAAATAAGGCAACTTAAATAATTAGATTTATAATACATATTGATACTGTGTTGAATTATGCAAATTTGCTAAATATAAAATTACAATGATAAATAATAAGTTACATTTTTTAAAACAAATAATATATAATACTTATCTTATTTATTTATGTGTAGGAATATCTGATAAGTTAAAGTGTGTAAATAGCCATCATGACGCTCAACTATGATTCGTTAGATTATTTAAATTAGCTCTACTAGCCTAGGCACTACCCATGATAAAGGGACACTAGGGTCAATACTTATGTCCTATAACTGATGATTTTATTTGTATGTATGTAAATTTAATTTTATGTAAATTACATTAATACATATTAGGGTTATTTTTTATCTTGTATATTATCTATTCAGATCATGTGTATAGGTTCTAGTTATCAACTTTTTGATCAAAATCTTAGATCCTCCAATTTGGGCTTGCCACCTTACAAAATGGGGTTAGTGGTATCTAATGAAGTTTTGCTAACCTAAAATATGCATATTTAAAGTAGTGATACATACATATCTATATAATCCAAAGAGGGCCACAAATCAATGTAGTTCTACCCCTTATGTGGGCATGTGTGTGAATAATGGTGTAATATGATATATAAAAGTGATTGTGGAGATTTAGCTTGAAACTTGACAATTCAAGATCATGGGTTATTATTTTAATTATTCAAAATTATAGGTATACTAATTATATGGTTAATTTATAAATAGGAAATAATAGGTCAATAAAACCCAATTGTGTAATGATTTAGTGACCTTTATATGTACTTGCTTGTTAAATTTCTAATAGCATAAACAATGGTTTTTTTGTATTTATACCATACCTTATGATAATAATATCATGAAGGGTTAATTAATACAAATATTGAAACTTATACCTATATATATTTTTAAATGTTAGTGTTTTTAGGGTACCTATATTAGCATTGGATCTGAAATAGTAATGTTGATGCTAGCGTACATGTATGAATGGCAGTGTCTTGGAGAATAGATAAATGTTGAATATACCTAGCTAATAGTGAGAGGAAATATATCATGTTTTAAGCATATTTTGGGTGATAAGTGATCTAAGCTATCATAATATCAACTTTGAACCATAAGATAAACATTTAGGCATAGTGAGATGAATACCATGAGCCTTTCGACAATGAGAAAGTTAAGAACTGAAAAATAGAGACTTTAGTGTTATTTATCTAGTGTGAAAGAATATTTTATCATATAAAATCCATATTTTAGTATCTACCCTTGACAATGATAGATCTTGGTTTTATCTAATATGCTCTAAACGTGGCTTATCATTCTTCCTTGTGAATTTTCTTGAATTTGTAAATAATAGGGAAAATTTTATTAATGTGTAATAGTGTGAAAGTTGTCAATATATAGTACCAAGCTAAGAATAATTAAATACATTTGCTTTGAAGTTATAATAGAGTTTTTTTTATAATTTTCCTTAACCAACCTTATGAAGCTTCTAGGAAGATGTAAAATAATGTTTCAAATTTTGGAGACCAAATCTTATTTGGTACAATGCATAGTTGGTCTAGGTGGACAACAACACTAAAATTATCTTTTTTTTTCCTAGCATTGAACTATCCTGAAATATTAGGGATAATTTTCCTTAGCTAGAGAAAATTTGAGTGTAATTTTAATCAATTTAAGCATTTGAATTTTAAATTTATGTATAGTAGTAATGAAAAACAAAGGTTCAAACCCACATATAGTTATGAGGCTTATACGAATGGTGAATAAGATCAACATATTTTAGAACAAGTCATGTGATTTATGTTGTGATAAGAATTTTCATTAGCAAGGACCTATGATTATATTTATGTGACTTCATAAAGATTATCCTTATTATAACACAAGTTCTCTATTTAAACTAATCTAACCAACACAACTACTACTTCTCATTGATGTGATATAATGAAAAATAACAAATGAGATGACTTACAAAGTATATGTGTCTAAGATTTTAGTAATATTATGTAATAAAAACTAAATAATTTAGGTGAATGGGTCATATAATATATATATATATATATATATATATATATATATATATATATATATATATATTATATGACCCATTCACCTAAATTATTTAGTTTTTATTACATAATATTACTAAAATCTTAGACACATATACTTTGTATATATATAATGTGTGTGTGTGTGTGTATATATGTGTATATATATATGTGTATATATATATATGTATGTATATATATATATATGTATGTATATATATATATATATATGTATGTATATATATATATATGTATGTATGTATGTATATATGTATATGTATGTATTTATATGTATGTGTGTATGTGTATATGTGTGTATATATATGTATATATGTATGCATATATATATATATATCTGTATACACACACACATATACAAATATATATATATATACAGATATATATGTATATATATATATATAATATATATATATATCTGTATATATATATATATATATATATATAGATATATATAAAGATATATGTATATAAATATATATACAGATATATATATATATATATATATATATATATATATATACAGATATATATATATATATATATATATATATATATATAGATATATACAGATATATATATATATATATATATATACAGATATATATATATATATATATATATCTGTATATATATATATATATCTGTATATATATATATCTGTATATATATATATATATATATATATATATATATATATATATATATATATATATATATATATATATATATGCATACACACACACACACACACACACACACACACACACACACACACACACACACACACACACACACACACACACACACACACACACACACACACACACACACACATATACACATACACACATACATATAAATACATACATACACACACACACACACACACACACACACACATATAGATACATATATATGTATTATATGACCCATTCATCTAAATTATTTAGTTTTTATTACATAATATTACTAAAATCTTAGACACATATACTTTGTAAGTCATCTCATTTGTTATTTTTCATTATATCACATCAATGAGAAGTAGTAGTTGTCTTGGTTAGATTAGTTTAAATAGAGAACTTGTGTTAGAATAAGGATAATCTTTATGAAGTCACATAAATATAAGCATAGGTCATTGCTAATGAAAATTCTTATCACAACATTATATATACATACATACATACATACATACATGCATACATACAGATATATATATATATATATATATATATATATATATATATATATATATATATATAAATGCATATATATATATATATATATATATATATATATATATATATATATATATATATATATATATATATACATATATGTATATGTATGTATGTATGTATCTATATATGTGTGTGTGTGTGTGTGTGTGTGTGTGTTTATGTGTGTATATTGGTTATTACTTCTCATTTTTTAATTTTTATTATCATTCAATACATTTGATTAGTATTTTAATATTCTTAAAATGAACCAATAATGGACATTATAACTTGTCACATGGTATCAAAATGGAACCACATCAAATCTTGAATTTTATGTCATAGTTGAATTGATGTGTGTTTAATATACATTTCAAGTTTCATGTATTTAATTTTCAATAAATTAAAATTTTAATTTGATTTAAAATAATAAATTATAAATACAGTGAAACAAATGTTAATTCTAACACATGTAATGGGTATCTAATCATTGTATATATATATATATATATATATATATATATATATATATATATATATATATATATATATATATATATATATTTGTGTGTGTGTGTAGATTGATTATTAATTCTCATTTTTTAATTTTTATTATCATTCACTACATTTGATTAGTATTTTAATATTCTTAAAATGAACCAATAGTGGAGCATTATAACTTGGCATCCACATGGTATCAAAATGGAACCACATCAAATCTTGAATTGTATGTCATAGTTGAATTGACGTGTGTTTAATATACATTTCAAGTTTCACGTATTTAATTTTCAGTACATTAAAATTTTAATTTGATTTAAAATAATAAATTATATATACACTAAAACAAATGTTAATTCTAACATATGTAATGGGTATCTAATCGTTATAAATATAATAAGTCATATTATGATTGTATATTCTATATCATTATTAGGTGAAAGTTATACAATTTTTTAAATAAATTATACTAATTTTAATTTGTTCAATTATTAGGTATTCAATAATCATGTATTATCATGAAAATCACTCCTCTCAAGTATTTGGGACTCTAACACCTTTTTTCTTTTTGAATTACTTTTTTTGTTGGTGAAGATCATCATATAGATATTTATCATGTTATATGAAAAAAATAACATTATATGATAGAGATATTCATTAGTGATTCATTCTATTTTATTTTTGGATTGTACTTAAATAAATCTGAATGGCATCATATACAAAATATATACTTAAAATACATGACATTCATATAAATCAATGACATGATGTACAAGTAATAAGTTAGTTGAATTGAAAATATAAGGTAGGGGAGAGTAAATAATTATTGAATTAGGACCAATAGTTGTGAGAAGTGAAAAAAGGGAGTATTATTTATTATGAAGCATCAAATTTTAGTACAACTAGTACCAATAATAGTTTGTAAGTTCCAATCTCAACATGTTGCATAAGATGTCTAATAATTGGTCACCTATTCGAAACTTTTGGTCCCTCTTATTTTATAATAAACCAATTCAAAACCAGATTCCACCTCAATTAAAAAAAATAAAAAAATTGGTGATATGATAGGGTCATATGTTACATAATTAAGTAGGTTGTATGTGCTGACAAGGTATGTGCATAATTATATGAACTCATAAGATAGGGTACAAAAATACTATTCCTTCTCCCATATTTGTGGTTATATTCAAATATCTCTATCAAAGTCATCACCACTAATGATTTTTGAGGGAACTAACACCTATAACTAGAATAATAATAAATACATTATTTTATATAAATGCAAATAATTATAAAATGTTATGTATTTTACCAATTTAATATTATATCTATAGAAAAACCAACACAAAATTAAAGTAAAATTATCATATATAAAAATAAATAATAATTCCCATTTCTAAGATAGTTTTCAATTTCCTAGGTTAATAAATTGATAAGTACAACATAAATTAGTTTACATCATTATAAGTTAAATTTTTCTTTACTATAAGATATTTTTGTATTGACTTGTGATCATATTCCAATATGATGCTAGAGCATCCAAAGTGAATGGATAATATTACATCACCTGAAACATAGTAAATAATTTTGGGTAAAATTTCGTAAAGATTATTGAGACAAGTTTTAGAATTAAGAGTCTCTAAGGTATATTTTAGGGTTCACAGACCTTGTAACCTTTGTGGAGATCATTTTATGAAGTCACATATATTTTTAAACTCTAAGTTGTAATTTTTGGAGGCTTTAAAAAATACCTAAGAAATCATGGAGGTCATAAGGGATTTAATCCTTAACGAGGTTCTAAAATAAACATAAAGTTTACAGTAGCCACAAAGTTCAATATTAAGTCATATTTATATCAGAAACATCATGCTGTATTTTCATAGTAGCTTAAAAAATTCAATAAGTGTTTTTAGTGCTAATAATGTTCCCAAATTTTTCAATCATGCATGAATATAAAATACAACACATTTCACAACTTTATAAAAATCCCATAGAGCATAAAGTTCATGGCCTTGATAAATACCCATAAATCATGGATTTCATAGATTTCATGGCATCAAAAAATCATCATCATGTCATAATGAGAAGAAATACCATTGAAGTCTAAGTCTATGAAAATTACTTGTGTCACAATTATGGATTGTCTATAAAGTGATAATAAGTAAAAGTATGAGGCAGGGGTTATAGCTCTAAAATTGAACACGTGACCAACTATTATGTATATTTTATAAGTCCATAGGTCTACAAAGTGTAGGGAGACAATGAAAATCTCATTACACAAGAGCTTTGGGTTCATGACATGTGCCACAATAACATTATTTCATATCAACATTTATTCACAATTATCAAAACATAGTGAAATTGAACAAATATATATTTACTAGACATTTATTCCATGTGAGATCAAAAAATGAGGCGTTCTTGGTCTCTTTAAAGAGTTTTTGATGTGATATTTTGATTTTCATTTTCTAAGTGGAAATAAACCATTTTTGTGGGTTAATTTTTACATATGGAGGTATAAGGTTAAACTATATATAATTCATGTATTTAGTATAAGGTTACGATACTTGATGAAGAGCTAGGGCCATAAGTATAAAAGGATGTCCTAGATAACACATAATAGGGTTCTTAGTTGGTAGAATAGAAATAAGAACAATGAAAAACATAAAATTTAGAGATAAATCAAGGAAGAATATTATGATAAAATTTTTGTCTATGATTTTAATTTTTTCCCAAATATTAATAAAGAGAATGTTTTGTCTCTATGTGTATCTTGTTTATTAACAGATTGAATCACCACTAGGGAGTGAAGAAACCATTAATTTCGGCCCCATATTCCTATCTCCACCAATTGGTATTAGATAAAGTTTTTTTCATGATGAGTGCTCTATGTAAATATCCTAGTAGGGTTATTATAAAATTTTGAAATAGAAGCATGTATTTGGGTGAAGTGATAGGACCTAGAGGTAATAGTATTACAAGAGGAGCAAGAGTAAGAGCATATAGATTTGAATATTTGGTAAATATAATTATGGTAATCTAATAAGGATTTGATGCAATGGATATAACATAAATAATTAGACATGAGTGATGATGAATAGTTATAAGCTCAAGAGTTTTAAGTAGAATATATGGAGAATGAATCTTAGAGAATATTTATCAATATTATTTAAAATGTTAGTACTAATAAAAGTTTGGATACACCTTTCTAAAATAGAATCCTAATCCCTAAGGATATTACGTATTGGATCACAGAGATTAAAAAATACTTTGATTATGAGTCAATAGAGGAACCCAAGAAATAAAATTTTACTTGCATAAAATTGATGACTCATGCATCTTTATGGTCTGATCATGTGAAAATTGAAAGCCAAATGAAATATAAATATAAAATCAAACCTTGAGATAATATGGTGACAAATTTCAAGGACAAGTTATTTCTTACATATTATCAGATGACTTTGCTCAATAATTTACAAAATATGAGACAAAATAGATGAGTATTGAGTATAATAAGGAGTTAAATGGTCTCCATAAGAGATGTAAATATATAAGATGATCCAGATAATGTGTCAAGATATGTGAATGATAAACTAAACTAGCAATAATGGATGAATACTATTAATGTGTATTGTAGGTGGAGAGAAAAATTCATAGAAGGAAATAATTAAACTCTGGAGTTACATAAAGGTTATCAAGGAAGTGGTGGAAGAGGAAAAATTACTCATGAAGATAACACAATAATGTCTCAAAAGCAAAATCAAAATTATGGAAGAAGAGGCTATTAATCTAGAGGGAATGGGTCATTTTGAAGAGGAAGAGGTATAGGCTTCATCATAAAGTTCTTTGAATGTAATAAGAAAGTGGGAAATATAGATTTTGAGTTCCCAGGCATTTAATTACATATAAAATAGCACTGAAGTGAGCATCCATATTTCTCAAGAGGATGAAGAGAGTTTTGATTCTCTAACACACTCAAAGTAACCATAACAAGAATAGCCTCTTATGATGAAAATAATTCTCGTAAAATGAACTAAGGAAAAAAATCTAGTGTAATGAAATAGTTTAATCTAGAATATTTGAAAAACATGAACTAACTATTACAAATTAGAAATTATAGTGGTGGAATAGATAATTTGATGTCTCAATAAATGGTTACAAAAATTGAAATGAAAAAGTTAGTACATCTAACTCCATACAAGGTTTTTTGGTTGCTAAAGGTCATCAAGTATTGGTGAATGAGTAATGTATAGTGAGTGTCCAAATTGGTTTATATCAAGATAATGTTTTGTGTAATATAGTTTTCATGTATTTATATCATGTGATGTTTCTAAGGACATGATAATATGATATAATATTCATACATGATGGTATATAAAACACATACACTATTGTGAAGGATGGGAAGAGGTTCACCTTGATCCCATTGAACGATAGTGGAGAAGGCGTGGGAAAAAAGTCCTAATGTAATATTTGTTTATTTTAAACAATTTTTGAAGGTGGAAAAGATATAAGAGACAAGATTTTTTATAATTTCAAAGCCTATACAAGTTGTGATAACCATTAAAGTTAATGATCTTCCTATTAAAAACTAGAATTTATTTTGAGAATATGTTGATATTGTGTCAGAGGATTTTTTAGATGGGTTACCACGTATGAGGAAGATTAATCATCATACGAATCTAGTTTCAGGAGATTTTTTTCTAAACAAGGTAGTTTATAGATTAAATCTAATGAAAAATGAGAAGATAAAGAGACAAGTTCTATAGATTATATAAAAGGGTATGATTTGGGAAAGTTTAATTCCATTTATTTTTTGAATTCTGTTATCACCCAATAAGGGTGGATATTGGAGAATATTCATAAATTCAAGTTTGGTAAACAAGATCACCATTAAGTACAAATTTTCATTTCCAAGAAATTATGATATGATGGAATGTTTACGTGGATCCAATTATTTCATCAAGATAGACATGGAAAGTGGATATCACCAAATTCAAATAATGGAAGGTGATGAGTGGAAGATTGTATTCAAAATGAATGATGGATTATATGAGTAAATGTTATTTCATTTAGCTTATAAAACTACCTAAGCATATTCATTAGAATCATAAATGAATTATTTAATATATTTATGGTAATTATGTGATTTTGTTTGGATATATTTTTTTAAAATTTAATCATTATACATACACAAATTTACTGTATATGAGGATAGTCCTATACAAGTTGAAATAAAAAAGGTTGGTGAACTTAAAAAAGTGTAACTTCATTAAATATGAGAAAGTATATTTGGAATTTGTATATTGATTAAATATTGATCTTGAGAATGTGAAACAAACAACCAAGATTAGCTTTGAGTTATTGAATAAGAAGGTAATATAACAACCAATGTTAGCCTTACCATATTTTTGGAATGTGTTTCAAGTAGATTGTGATGTAAGTGGAAAAATAATAGAGTATATTCATTATTTATTTCATTGATAAGGTAATATAATTGTGTATTTTAGTGATAATTTTAATGAATACAAGATAAAGTATTTGGATTATAACTAATAAATTTATGCAATGGTGCAATCTCTTAAGAAGTGAAGGTAATACTTGTTACTACAAAAACAATGTTTTTTACATGGATCATCAAGTGTTTTAATTCATAAGAAACCAATGTAATATTAATTATAAAGACATGAAATGGGTTGAGTTTCATTAAAATATATTATTTTGTTTTTAAACATAGAAGTGGGAAATCTAATAAGGTTTTAGATGCAGTGAGTCTACAAGCTATTTTGTGAACAAGTTTATGGTAGAAATCATTAGGTTTTACTCAATGATAAATTTATATAAGGAGGATTTGGATATAAAATATGCATCATTATAATAAATGAATCTAAAAAATATGGATAAAACACCATGGATCAAGTATATGGTTCAATATGGGTTGTTTATCAAAGGAAGAGGTTGTGTGTAACTCAAGGTTCCATAAAAGAGAACTTATTGAAGTAAAAACATAATGAAGGCTTAGTTGGTCACTTTGGGCATGAAAAAACTTTGGCACAAGTGAGTGACAATTGCTATTGGCAATATATGAGAACTTTTATTAAGTTAAAGCAAATATGTAGAGTTTTCAAACATTATAAAGGTAAAATCTAGAATATAGACTTTATCATCCTTAACCTATTCTATATAGATCCTTGGATGTATTGAACATGGATTTAATTATTTAACTACCAAGAATTAATGATTTAATGACTCGATTCTTGTTATTATGGATATATTTTATAATATGGCTCACATTGTAGGATTAATAAAGACTATTGATGCCACCAATATTGATAATGTGTTCTTTAAATAAGTTGTGAAATTACATGGGTGTCCAAAGACTATTGAATTAGATAGGAATACTAATTTTATTGAACATTTTTATTGGAAACTTTGATAAAATTTGGGAATTATATTAGATTTTATTCTAGCATCTCATCCTAAAAGAGATGGGAAAAGAGATGTTGTAAATTGTGATCTTTGAAATTTTATAAGAAAATTGGATGGTGATAAGCCCAAGAATTAGGGTTTTATGTTTTCATAAGATAAATTTA
Source organism: Torreya grandis (assembly GCA_037957365.1). Classification (NCBI taxonomy): domain Eukaryota; kingdom Viridiplantae; phylum Streptophyta; class Pinopsida; order Cupressales; family Taxaceae; genus Torreya; species Torreya grandis. Next base: position 745,369 of record JARHVA010002280.1, on the reverse strand, counting down.
CATATTATTAATGATTTAGTTAATATAAGTATAGGCATAAGTCCATTCTATATTTTCTTTGAAAAAACCTAGAGGAGTGTGTGAATTAGTAAACATAGTTGATATGAGTAAAATAATCTCTAAAGGTTAATAGTATGCATAAACTATGCATGATGTGCATATGTAAGTGTAAAGAGATTGGAGGAAAGTGCTAAGAAGTAAAAATATCACGTTGATAAAAAAATAAGAGATAAATAATTTCAAAATTAGGGAATTAGCATTGGGCATTTCACATAAGTAGATGTTTCCTAAAAATGTGTATAATAAGTTCAAATGTAGTTAAATCAGACCATGAATTCCTTTTAGAAAGCTCTCAGCCAATTCTTACAAGTTTGACATGCTAAATGAAGTAGGTATTTCACCTATCTTCAATGTATCATTTTTGTAGCCATATGTGGAGAGACAAAATAGCGAGGAATATTAATCATGGATTATTAAACCATGGATTTTAGGAACAATTTCCATCCAAGTCAAAGGAAGACATGGGTGACATTATAAACATATGGGTTGTAAATAATAAAAGGGGTATAAATTACTATGATTATTTGGTGAAATGTAAAGTTCAAGTAGCTGAAGACATAACTTGGATGAATACATCCAAAGTCAAGATACATATAAAATTAATTAAGGAACTCACAATATGTTCATGAGCATGAGATCATGAATAATTTCATTTAACCTAGGTGTTTGATGTAGGAGAATCTAAGGCAAATGGGTAATCTTTCATTGCCAAAAATACAGTAGGAAATTTTAAGTAGAGTTCAATAAATGTTATTGGGACAATTTTTGGACATAACAGAGTATGTGAGTCCATGTTTTGGGTTCAAAGTCCTTGCATCACTCATGGAGATCACTTTATTGAATCATATATATTTAAAAAATTCTAATCTTTAATTTATGTAGGATTAAAAAAATTTCTAGGTATTCACAAAGACATAAAAGAGTTAATCCTAAATAGATTTCTAAAAATAACATAGATTTTTCAATGGCCACATACTTCATTCTCAAGTCACATTATTGACTGCAACATCATGTTATAGTTTCATATTGGTCTCAATAAAATTCACTTAGGGTTCATAGTGCTTATGAAGTTCAAATATTTTTCAATCTTTCCTAAGTCTTAAATCCAATGGACTTAGCATCCTTAGGAAATCCCCATGGAGCATGGAGTTCACCATCTTAAGAAGCATGATTTTCATAATTTTGATAAAACCACACAAAGTCTTGGTGACCACCAATTCCATTGAAGTGTATGAGTATTTTAAAGTGGCATGTGTCACTATCATGGCTTTTTAACAAGGTGATCACATGCTAGAGTCTATTAAAGGTGTATTCCTAACAAAATATAATGTGTATTTGATAAGTCCATAGGTGCATAGAGTGCATGGAGACAATTGAAAGTTTGTTACATAAGGGACATGAAATTATGACACATTTCATAATATGATTGGCTTATAGTGGACTAGTCATAGTGATCATGGTATAGTGTAACTAACACAAATAAATTTTAAATGCCCATATATTCTAACTTGAGATCACCAAATGAGGTGTTTTTATCTCATTGAAAAACTATATATGAAATATTTCCATTTAAAATTTACATGGGTTAAGAGACAAATTGAATGGGTGAATATTTGTATATGGAGATCCAAGTACTAGTTTTCTTATGGAGATTCAACTAGCCATCAATTCAAGAGTTTACAAGACGATTACAAGAAGTTTAAGAGTCAACGGTTGGAAGTGTAAAATGAAATATTTGATAATAAGTATGGGTTCACCAATCATTAGAATAAAAATAATAATAAGGGATAACTCCTAAAGTAGATCTATAAGACTACAAGTTGAGAGAGTACATTATGATCCTAAAAGAATTTATTATTGTAATTTTGTCCAAAATAATAATAAAGATAATGTTTTGTCTTTAATGTGTATTGTTTCCAAAGAGATTATGAGAGAGATTCAGTCACAACTAAGGAGTGATGTAGTGATTAATTTTGACCCCCAATTCCTATTTTCACCACATTGGAATGACCATGACTTTGATTTGTAGTATTGGTAGATGATAAAATCTATTTTTTACCATAACTACCTTATCTCTATTTATAGGAACTACACTTAGTGTATAATTTTAGACCTTGACTGAAGTGATAGTAGTTGAATATCATGCTCCAAAAAAATCCAAATCATTAGAAATATTTATCTTTTCTTGTGTTTTTCAAAAAATTAGAATAAATTCAAAACTAGTCAGCAGGCTACTTTCATGGCCTTTTTAAGGAAATTTCCATCAGTTTGGAAAATTTACCACTATTCTCTTGAACACCTATGTAATAAATATGATACTATTATGTATTTTCAAATATTTTAGATGGTGTATTTTGTTGAGATGGCTAGATATTGTATTTAATAACTCATGATTTGTCTTTTGCTGGAAACACTCCATTGACTTCAAACATATAATTATAAAGATGTGGCATTAGTTACCTATAGAACTTATTCTTAGCATTTAAAAAAAATATGATTCACATAATTTATCCATGCCAAAATATTTTAATTTTACATATTCATACAAGAGGAAGAGGTGTCTTTGGTCATGCTCCTGATAAAATTATTTAGAAAATTAGCAAAACCATAGTGTCACTCATAGCTAGTATAATTTAGAGTTTAATTATTGAAAACAAATATTTTGATGTTGATGTGGTTGGAAATGGCATTATAAATCAATTTAGAGATATTATTGATGATATCTATAGTTTTATTACAGATTTTAACATTGGATATATTATTCCCTACTTAGATAGGCTTGATTTTTAAGTAAGTCCATGAATGAATAAAATTCACACATTATTTAAAAAATTAATGCAAGTTATAGTAGATATGCTTGTTTTATGGTTAAATGTAAATATATTTTAAATGTGAAACACATCATATATGTGCACCTTGAGATAGCTATAGTGAAACATGAACATACGATTTTGTTATTCCCCTTTTTTGATATTTTGAGAGTCTTAAATCACATCAAATTAATGAATAGTGGTTTATAATAGTTTATCTTTTTGTTTTTTTATTATTTTTGTGTATGGATATTCTATTATTATATATTATATTAATGCATATTTTTGTACCTCCCATTGTAGGTACTATAGAAATCAGTAGTCCTTTTTTTTGGCCAATTAGATTCATTTTTTAATGTGGGATTATGAATTGCATAAAGATAGAAAACTATCATTTTCAAAATATTAGTCGGTCATTTATTTTTAAATATTCCTTTAGACACATAAATTTTATCATCAAGAGCTTGAAACTGTTTAAATTTGATTGTCCAACTCACCATTATGTTGACTTATAATCTCTACAAAAGTATTCATTATTCTAAAAATTATATTTATATTACTTAAAAAATCAATCATACATCCCTATTTTTCTTACAAACTCTTCTCAAATTGACTACAATACTTTGTCTTTATAGGAGAAAATTTCATTAGTTTAGACAATGTTGCATTGTGGCCTTATCCACTAGTGTGGTCTTGTCACTCGTGCCCCAACAATAAATTATTAAATTCAAGATGTTGTTTTTACCCCTCCCATAATTTTAGCAAGTTTAGTTAGCATAAATAATCAAAAATATCCTTTATATAATCACACCAATGCCTCTCAAATTATATCTAACAATAACTTGGAAAACACTAATGCGCATTGATAAAATGAGAACTAATTATTATAATTCTAATTCAAAATAATTCCAAAAGTCATTGGCCAAGTTTGAATATAATTTATTTTATGTCAATGGAATTCATTTTCAATAATTTAAAGCAATTAGATGATTGATACCACACTTCATGATATGGATGATGTTTTTTAATAGTGATGGGCTATAGGATGCCTTGCGCATGTCATCCTAAGATGTTTTATTTATAATCTATATTATTGAGAATTTGATTAGCTATGGGGTATGTTGGATTCTAAAAACATGAAGTAAATCCCTATATAGATAGCCAAAAATCATTGAAGCATTCTATTCATTCATCTGATAATAGTTCTACTTTATCAAATGATATGGACCCATATTTTTAGGTAGTAGGTTATACCTACCACATGTCAGGGGACTTGTAACTTTAGGGTGATAGGGGAGATTAGTGACAATGAATGTCTAGTATCCATATTCCCTACAACCCTTTGAGATACTTTTTATATTGATAGAATTGGGAGGATTTGATGGAGTTGATAATATCTCATCAGGATGAATATATTTCTCTTATTTGGGATCATATAGTTTGGTTTCTATGGTGTGATAATACACATTATAGTCCTCACCTTCTAACAAATAATTATAAAAATATTATGGATCTCCATGGATTGTTACTTCCATCTCAGAATGAGTAAAATTTAGGCACTGGTGGAGAGTGGATGGAACTAATTGCATCCCATAGATCCATGGTCATCTTATAAGTATATTATAGGGAAGATCAAAGTTGACAAAATGTATTAAGGTTTGGTGAAAAATGGGTCCCAATACTATTGGATGATATATATTGCCTATTGACTATATCTCATTATTATCATATGCTTTGATGATGATCAAATTGAGCCCTAGGGAGGACTCTAAGTAGCCCAAATTTTAATCAAAATTATATTACACAAATTGACTATTGACCCTCCATCTAAAAACACCTATGGAACTTGATGATTGGAAATGGACAATTCTATGTACATGGTATAGTTGTGATTAGGGCCAATAAGTGGCATGTCATGGGGGTGAAAAGTGATTTGTTGTGTTTGGGATAGATGGCCAACCAATGATTAGAACTAACTAACATCAATATATGTAGGTACCTAAAATTCATGAAGGATTTGATTAAGGATGTCATGATGTATTTCTGAGGACTTGAGAAGGTCCATGATATAAATTTGGGTGGAGGATTCTCAAGTTGTTCAATAATATCACAACTTACTTCAAGAATTTTAGAGGTTTTATGGGGGACATTGAGCTTGAGATGAGTCTTTTAGGGTGAGGCTTTGGGAGGTGCCCCAAGATAGTGATTCTGTCAAGTGGTTTTAGCATAATTAGAAGATGCTCCTTTGATTTTAAGGACATGATGTTGTTGGCCTTGGGGTTTTTCAAGGAGTTTATCCCTAATATTAATGGTGGATATATGATCAATATATGGGTAAGGGACATGATGGTAATAAATGTGATTATATGAATTTTGGCATTGGTCCCATAGTGTACCCTTTCACTTTTGATGATGAATTGGAAAAGGATCTTAATAAATTACTAGTTATTAATTTTTGAAAAAATACCTTTCTCACCTTCTATCTCTATTTACCCTTTATAAATCAAATCTTAGATAATATTTCTTAGCTACTGACATATCTTAGTGTCATGCACCTTTATTTGATGATAATGACAAAATTCATTTTTAATAAATGTTAGCATGGGAAAGGGGCAATGCTATTTAATCTTATTTAATATTAATTTTAATAAAAAGGAGAAAATAAATATGTTAGGTGTCAACAAGGAGTCAAACAATCATGTAAGAGTAAGAGTTAAAAAGGAAGATGAAAAACTTATATAAACAATTTTATGGGAAAGAATCAATTCAGGGCATTATCAAAAAAATATTTATCATTTATGGTCTCTTTCTATGTTTGTTTAGTCTTGTTCTCCATCTATCATTATTTCCTATCATTTAATGTTTTGTGTGAAAATCTACTTGTTTATCATTATTGTCATTAAACTACTATTAAAACTAAATCAATTGAGGCATGTCCTATTTTATTTTAGGGGCTTAATCTCTGATAGGGTGATCATTTTTTTAGATATTAATTTTATTAAAACATCCTCTATCAGTTTACCCAAATTTGTGTAGTGTCATTTTCCAGTGGTAGCCTTAGGCCTTCCTCTTGGTATCGTAACATTGGATGTGTTTGGTGATTTTGGTAATGAGGTAGAGCCTTGGACCATTTTCACACATCTAAATTCAATAACCCCATCCTAAACAATAGTTTGTTTCTATTGAAGAAATTAGGCTTTTTTTAAGGGGTATTATTTTGATGGTAATCATTTTGGGAATAAATTTTAATTATCTCTTTTTAAGTGAGGGAATTTTTGATCTAAATCATTTTCTTCACAACCTCATCAAAAACTAAGATACAATGAATCTTCAATTAATGGCCCAATTTTGAATCAATATTGTTGACAAAGATGTTGGTTAATTCCCTCTTAATAATCAAGTAATGGAATTAACGTACAAGACTATGCCATATTTTTAGGAATGATGCTAGACTTTCCCCATTTCTCTATTTAGTGGCATACATATGTATCATGGTTATTTAATGCTCCACATTATAAGAGAAATGTTTCAAGAATTTCTCAGTCAGGTCCTTGAATGATGTTACAAATTCCTTTATCAACTACATAAACCATTCTAAGGCAGGACCTCCAAGAATTCAAAGAATAATACAATCATGTATGTTTCACTATATTTTACTTCATGGCATGCTATGAAGAATTATTTGATGTGATCACATGAGTCACCTTTTCCTTTATATTTGTCAAACTTGGGAGGTCAAAATGTGTTGTAAATGACAATTTAAGGATGTTTATATATAGGGGATAAGAGTAGAACTCTTCATCTTGGTATTTATTTGTGTGAACTTAGGTGTCCATGATTTGAAGAGTTTACTTCATGGTTTTCCATTGAAGGGAAAAATATGGATCCATCAATGGATTGGATGTGAAGGGATTAAGTTTTGAATTGTTTTGGTTAGGATGGGTGGATAACAAGACAACCTTAGAGGGACTTTTAGATGATTTAGATTTTGGAGGTTCAGAATTAAGTTGGGACATTAATGAATTAACTTGATGGGTTATTTTATTGAGGTGGTTGAGCATGGATTTATTATAATATTTTTTGATTTGATTCTCAAGAATGGACTTTATTTTGATAGCTTTGGCCTTAGTGACATTTATAGTGAGTGGAGGGTGTGCTTCATCTTCTTATTCAATATTGACTAACTCTTGGTCTTTCTCTTCATCTAGTGAAATAAGGGGAGGATTGTGAGATGTGTTGGGATGTGGTTAGATAAGATTATTTATAATATCCAATTTAAATTTTGGAGTTAACTTGGTTCTAATTTTGAGAAGGTAAAACAATAGTTGTTCTTAATGGTCATGGATATAGTTTTAGATATTGGCTTTGTCAATGACACTCAGGTTATCTTCATTGTCTCTAAGGTATGTATGTCACTCTAATTTTATTCATTATCAATAGGTTGCTCACCTAAGGTTTCCAATAGGTAATTTTTTGTCCTAGATGCTTGTCCTATTTTTATGGATTGATAATGAGTGTTGGATGCCATTTGGATTGTGGTGATAGGTAAATAATATTGGATTGCCTTTGTAGGATACACAAATTGAATGAGATTGACTATTTTAGAAGGGGTAAATCAGATGTGATAGGAAACATTTGAGCAAGGTTGCTTAAGAATTAAGGGATAGTTTGATAAGTTATGGATAAATGGGTATACCCTTATTTTTGGTATGAGTGTTAGGTGTTTGGACTATCAAGACAACATATACTAGTAATATATCAAGAATGACTAGGTTTAACAAGTAGAGTGATGAGAAATCAATTAATGCTAAATTTTGAGATAATAAGATGAAAATGTGATGATGGGTGTTAATCTCTAGTTCATTAAAATGATGGGATAAAAAAAAGGTGAATCCCCAAACTTATAAATTGTTAGAGTGATAAGTCCTAGAAATATGATAATATAATTAGGGACAAGATGGTTTGATCTATCGGTGATGGTTTTAAGATAGGGACTATTAGTATGGAATATACTAACAAGGTGTCAATAGATGGTGGGTCTAAATAGGTAGAGTGATAGGAAATTGACAATTGTCAAATTTTGAGTTAGCAAGACGATAAGATAAAGACGGGCACTAATCTCAATTTGACAGGATGATAGGTTGATAAAAAGATAAATGTCAATCTTGAAAAATGATAGGTTGACATATGATAGCACTATGACAATAGAAATAGTGATAGGATAGTTGTATGTGACAATAGAGTGAATATTATGTATTAAACAGGAATTAGCTCTAATAACTCATATGACTTGCTCAAGGTGATGGTGTGAATATGATTAAATAGTTTAAGTGTTTAAGGGCTTGCATGAGGTGGGTTTAGGTATTATGATTTAGATATATAGGTTTATATAAGATCACTAATGGACTCCCCAATATACACTAGGTATGTGGGGTAAAAATCTATGTACGGTGTTATATAATCACTTTACGTATTTGAGAATAAATGCCCCTTGTTCCAGGAACCCTTTATAGGGAATTTTACTTTATCACCCAATACCAGTTCTCTCTGATATTTATACTCTATTAGAACATAAAGTGTGGTCTAATGCATGGTGATGAAATCCATGTCATGACCCCTATTGATTAATGGAAAACATGTGGATGTCACTTTTATGATCCTCTTTTACCCTAGAAATAAAAATGGGGATGCTTTTTTTTCATCATCTAGAAAATCACCACTAAGGATGAAAGGAGGAGAGTGTATACACATAATATTTTCAAACTTTTATCACTTATTGATGATAGTGATCTTTCAAGAACCCATCGAGTGTCAATATATCCTAGTGCACACTTTAAGGGGTATACCAAAAAAGGGGTGTGTAGACTATTGGTGTTTCACTGGATTGTTATCCCTTTTACCATTTATTACTACACACTTGTCTCCTAAAAACCATTCCCCTAAGCATATTCTTATCTATTACACACTCCTCAGTCATTTTCTACCTTTTGTCACCCTTTTCCTAAACTTAATCCCCTTTCAACTATTCACTATACTAGGTCAACTAGGTCAACCCTGTACACTTTTAGGTAAAATTCATTTAGGTTCTAGGTCAGCTATTGGTCGACCTAGACCATGACCTAGTGGATCCTTGTCCATAACTATACTAGTTTGACTGGGTTGATCTTATCAACTAAAAATTTAAGAATTGCTTAGGGCTAAATCCACTTATATATACAACTTCATTTCACTATTATTTATAGAAGAAAAGAAGAAGTACGAGCTATTGTGCATCTATTTATCCACCATTCTACTTGAGGAGTAAGTTTAGATTTTCATACTTTCTTTGGAGATACAGATCTTATCTTGTGGAGAATTATTTTAGTTGTATTGATAGGTTTTGTATCCTAGACGTGATTTATCCTTGTCATCCTTACATACCATAAAAGCCTCTTGCCAAGAACCTTGGCCAAAGGGGAGATTGAGGATAGATAGGTTCATTTTTAAAGGTAAGTATTCCTAACTTTCTTCCTCCTTTGTAAGAGTATATAGATATGAATTTGTAATTATCTTCCATGTATTAGGATTTTTTATACGTTGATTTGAGTATATGAATTCTATACATGTTTATTTTTGTTGTTTCTAACCCCGACTTTGTGCCACAAGCTTTGGTGAGAACTAGATTAGAATTTACTAGTTATTAGTTTAGTGAATATAAAACATAGGATCTATTTAGGGATATTTTATGATTGTGCTTGACTAAAGGCTTTAGAACCCTCCTTAACATTGTTTATTATGATAAGATATCCACTAATTAGGTCTAGTGGATCCCCATATTGTTCATGTTCTTGATTATATAATGTATCCCCAATTAGAAGTGTATGGTATGATCTATCTTCTCTGAGTTAGGATTGATTTATAGACATGATGCATTTCTAATTGCATACATTCTAGTGAACCCAACATGAATCTAACCCTTACAATTTTTATTTCATGTTTTTCATTATATTATCATTTTATTTCTCTATATTTACAAGATGAGGTCCATAGTTTTGGTATAGTTCTAACTTTTGTGTATAAGTTTAACACATAGTCACATCAATATGAATCTATTCTATCTATGTAGTTTTTTCATTAGGTACAAGTTATTGGGTCGAATCTATCAACATAGTACACTTTCAACCTTCCAAAATAGACAACTAGGTTGACCCTGTCGACATATTACACTTCCAAACTTCCAAAAACCATACTAGGTCGACACTATTGGCATAATATACTTTACAAGTTTTAGTAAATAATGAACTGTAGAACTAGGTCAACCTAGTCAATCAAGTTAGAAAAATTTTCAAGTATAAATCAAATCACTTAAATAATAGTCTCACTTTCCTCTGTATCTTCTAACCCACCAAGGTTACTTTTTCTCTTTCATTTTGTTTATTTGTTACAATTTTATTTTTCACAAATTGTAGTCTTTAAAATTATCCCTATACATCAAACTAGGTCCACTATGTCAATCTAGTTTTGTATGCTATCTTCTATCTAGAAAACTAGGTCGACATTATTGATTTAGTTCTTTCTCAAACCCCTACTTCAGTAGTATAGTAGTGACACTGTCAACTCTATTCTATAATTTTTACATACACTATCATCTAAAATGACACTATATTGTGTTTCAAAGTTGGAATTAACACTTACATGCTAGTAACTAGCTCACTCTTTTATTTTTAATTGCTTGCATGCTTAAAATAGATCACATAGTCTAACTAGGTGGTTTTTCAATGTATTGTTTAGTTGCACTATTTTTCACTTTTATGAACACCCTACCAAATCAAATAGTCTTAAAACACATTTAAACAATTATCTACCCAAGGCCTACCTACTTAGATTTATTCACCAAGAGGGAAGCTGACTTGATTTTATGGCCAAGTATAAACACGTGGTTAATGATATATATTGGCAAAGTACCTAACACTCTTATCAATGTGGTGTGTGAAGTGAGGGGTTAGGCCCCAATACCAAGATCGTACCATTTTTAACATAGATCCCTTTTAGCCTAAACATCCTTAAACCATCCATAGATTTATTTCTATTTCCTTGCTTATAGCGAACTTACTATCCATCAAAAATCATATTCTAATAATCTAAAAATATTCATGATGACCTCTTAGTTAGCATTTACTTTCCAAGTTGATTGCTTTCTCTTTTCTCAATTATATGTTGTATTGTTAAAACCTATTCATAAATCAATCCTTTGTTTGAGGATACATTACACCACCCATTTGACACCCTAAATTTTTTCCTTAGTCTTTTGATAAATCTTATTTGTGTGTCACTTGATTGAAAAGGGTGTCGTTACACTGCCCAAATCATTTCAACTTTTTGTGACTTGAAGTATTGAAACAAACTATTGAAAACATATTTAGATTATAATAACATCATTGTGCTGATCAACTCATTTCAAATACTTATTGTATTGTGTCCCAAATTCTAAATTTTGAAACCAAATCCATGCGTGCCTTTTAGATCTTTACCTAGTATCATTATGCCATTTAGTTTTGTCAAGATTTTTTTTTGTTCAAACAAGCCAAGTTTTCTAAGTTGAAATCATAATTATCCTTGATGATTTCAAATCCAAACATTTATTTATTTATGCCTATGCCTTATGTAATTTTGGCCTAGGCATCGATCTTTCTCTTTTGGGTTGTGTAACTTATCTTAATTTTCAATTTGAAAAGTATTGTTTCTGCCTAGATTTAGGAGAAATATCCTATCTTATGTATGCTTAGAGTTTCATGCCTTATGCCAATTGACCAAATTCACGTTTAAATATAAATGCCTAGTTTATGCCAAAGTTTTTCATATTTTTTAAATTAAATCTCATACCTTGTTTTGTTTAAAGTCTAGATTTTGTGCCTTTTCCAAAAGACCAAGCACATACCTATTTTGAGCCTATCTTTTATGCCTTGTTTTGTCAAAAGACCTAGCAACTTTTGTTTCTTTTAAATTAGACTTATTTTAAACACTTTATATGAAGAATTTGGCATTCTTATTTTTATTTATCCACTTGACCTTTTTGTGTAAGACATTTAACATTAGATTATTTTATACCAAGTTTTATCATAGACCAATTAGAGATACAACATCACTTTTAAACCAAGTTAGACCAAGTTTAAATAATTTGTCCTTTGGACATTGTTTTTAAGATTTTCTATAACTCTAAGCCTTTTTACAAAACATTCATCATTGATTTGAATATGTCTCACTATACTTGTAGTGGGTCCATGTACAATCTAGGATATGATAATGTGGTCATGTAAAATGACTTTGTTCAAGACCCCTATGGTGATGATGTAGTTTACGATATGGATCCTTATCCACCTTACAACACTCAATCAGGGGAACAAAGACAAGATCCTTTAGCTCACTATTTGGTCAACATGTCTCCATACTCAGAATTGGACCAAGAACAACTAAAATAATACCTTGCTAGCATACATTAAGTTGTAGACTAAGTTCAATAACCATACCACATTACAATGCCATCGACATATGATCCATATTTATTTGATCATCACTTGCTTACAAGAAAAGATGAAATTTAATTAGAGTCACATACGTAGGGGATAAGGTTTTAGTAGACTTCCCCCATAATTTTTTTTATAAGTATAGTTATATTTCCTTCAGTTATGCCTTACAACAAAACCAACAAACATGCCTCTTCTAGAAATCCTCAATCTCTAGTGTCGATGCCATATCAGGACCCATATATGCATGTCATAGGAAATGATCTCATAAAAGACCACTTTATACAAATGCAATATAAATAAAATGTCCATGTTAAACACTCCTATTATCAAGCTAGCTCATTCAAAAAGAGTCTTAATCAGATTAACAGGCCAATGAAATTTGGGTATAGACCCATTCATGTAAATAACTTTAGTTGGAGACATGTTTAATGCCCCATCTATCAAATAAGTGTCTACTACTTCTACATAGATGAATGTGCCAAACATAGTGGATAATATTTAAATATCATCCAATCTAGGCTAGAATGGTTTAAATACACAATAAATAGTCCATAACAAGAGCCTTTAGTTAACATCATGAGTGGTTCAAAATAGTAGGGGGTAGGAAATTTAATTCCCAACCACAACAAGATACCTCTAATCCCTAACTTGTTGCTTCTTCAAGCACATAACCATAAGGATTAAGAAGTCAAATAAAAACTAGTGCCTTTCCTCAATAAAATGTGACAAATGTTACTTCACCTTGATAGGTGATGACTAACCTTCCAAAAGAACAAGCATAATATAATTTAACAATGCAACAAAGCTCAAACATTCCACCACCTCAATAGGGGGTAACCAATGTTCCTCCTCATCAGGAAGTAACAAGTATACTTATTCAATCGTAGACCAACATGCCTTCACAAACATTGTCTAATCAGTAAAATATGTCTATTGGTCAGTAAAAAATGTCAAATTTCCAACAACAATCGAATTCATAACAAGGGTTTACACAACTAAGATATTTTACTATTCTATAAGTACCAATTAGGAAATAATTTCCTTTTACTCCAAACATGCTACAAATTCAATGATAGGCCTATTTCACAATAAGTTCCCCTTATTTAGCTAGGTTTGACTAGTCATAAGCAAGTCTATATCCAACCTCAATAGGCATAGTACATCACCCAAAGCCATATCCTTCCATCTCAATAACAATTCCCCCAAATCTAGACCTACATACTGAATCTAAACTAGAATATCACACTACAACATGTGCAATTCCAATAATCACATCCTAATATATAAATGTATATTCGTAGTACACTCCCTGACCAAACCAACATTCCACAGATGTCAAAGAAGTGTCTATTCCTTCTATGTAAATGAATGTGCTAAACATAGTGGATAGAATGCAAGTGTCATCCAATCCAAGCCAAAGTGTTTTAACTGCATAAATAACTAGTCCACAATAAGTGCCTTTAATTAAAAGCACAAGTGGTTCTCAATAATAGGGGGTAAGAAATTCTACCTCCCAACCATAAAAAGCTACCTCCAATCCTTAATATTTTGATTCTTCAAGCATGTAACCACAAGGATTAAGTAATCAAGCAATAACCAGTGACTTACCTCAACAAAATGTGATGAATGTTACTCCACCTTGATAGGCAATGACTAATATTCCACAATAATAGGCATAATCTAATTTACTAATGCAATAGAGATCAAACATTTTCCACCTCAATAGGGTTAAACCAATGTTCTTCCTCATCAGGTATTAACAAGTATACCTCTTTAATTATAGACCAACACGCCTTTAAAAATGTCTAATAAACAACATATGTCTCTTATCAGTAATAAATGTTGAATATCCAACAAGCATCTACTTCATAATAAGGGTTAACACAACCAAAAGGTTTTACTATTCCACAAATACTAATTAGGCAACAATTGCCTTTTTTTTCAAACATGTTGCAAATTCAATGATAGGGCTTTATTTCAATCCAAGTAGACTAAGAAGTCTAAGTTGGATGATGTATGTTCCTACCCCTTCAACATGGAGTATTTGTAGACACTATTTCCTCCATGGTACAAACCACTGAGATTTGACAAATAAAAAGTTAAAGGAGACCCAAAGGTCCATTTAACTAAATTATTTGTTGCTTGCCAATCAATGGCTCACATTGACATATACCTCCTACTTTTAGTTCCTTGGAGTCTAGTAGGATAGGCCTTGGAATGGATCTTGAAAATGATAGAAAACCCAATAGCTGACTTTGATGACCTTTCAGACAAGTTTGTGCAACATTTCCCTATAATCTCAAATATGAGATTTCATTGGTAGATTTGACTCAAACCAATTATAAGGCTGATGAAATTTTTTCAAGCTAACTCTAGTGATGGAGATTACTTGCCATCTATTTCACCCATAGTTTACTAGATAAAAAATTAATTGCTATGTTTACCAACAATTAGCATAGTAAGATATCTTACTATTTGGAGCTACAATGTACACATACCTTCAATAAAATCATTGATAAAGGTTTTTTAATAAAAACTTCCATTATTAACAAAGGGATTATAAAACTTAACTTATCAAATCATAACCAGAATAAAAAATAAAATAAAATAAATGACAAAAATTAAAACCACAACCAAGTCAAAGTATAAGTAATGCAACCAACCCAGACTAGTAATTCTGAAAAATCCATGTAGTTTAACTGAAACAATAATGTTTTTAAAAATGGATTAACCAAATTGTGACATGTACAAATGGTGTAAACACCATCTACTCAATCCACACTAAAAATTAATCTTCACCAACAACCTATTCATCAAACACAACCTTCATAATAGTTTATACCAAATTAATAAATGTAGCAACCTTTACCTTTGCAAACCCCTCTTCCATAACAAAATAGGCCTACTCACCAAGTTTTTAGTGACCTTAGAGACCCTATTGAAGCTGTGTTTCACAAAATAGATACTGCTAATCTAAATAGTTGGACCATTCTAAAGCACTATCCTGAGGGTATTCCTTATCCAAATTAGTATAGGCAAGATGAATTCTTTGAATACCATCAAGTTAATGGACATAACCTAATCCATTGTGTGAAAGTCAAACATCTCATTCAAAATATGTTGGAAAATGATGAGATAACACTAGATAATATAGCTTTTACATCCAATCAAAACCTATGTATTTATCAAAACCCTTTTTTGTAACATAACAATAATAACCAACAATAAAAATATAGGCTCAACTAAAAGTAATAATAGTATCAATAGTTGAGACAACAAAAATAATACCATCAATAACAATAATAACATCTACTAAATGGATGGAACCAACATTTCAATGATGCCAATAACACCTAACAAACTTACCATGAAATTACACATGAATTCAACAAAGTTATAGTCCATCTTATAATAGGTCATATTTTCACCATCACCATCAATCCAAGACTAAGTGCCAATCAATTAGGACCATTGATAACCAATTCCAACCAACCAACCTCTGCTAGTGATCATTCCTTGACTTGGGACTACATATAAGTGTACCATAAGGTAGGGATTACCACTTTTGGACCTTATATCGATAAATCACCATTACCCTGTGACCACATACAAGTGCATTGACAACCAAGACTTATCCTATTTGGTTCCCTTCCACCAATATTTGCTAGCAACAATGGTCTTGTATCTAATCCTAATTGTGTAATAACAACTCATTAGTCAAATATTACCATTCCATGTCCACAACTATATGCCATTACACCCATCCAACCCAATATTTTAGTTGGGAACAAGCCATATACATTTATAAAGGAAAATACATTTGATATTGTGGAATAAATTTATAAAATGCTCGTAAAAATTTCCATTTTAGATTTATTATGAACATATACAATCTATAAGAAAATATTGATAGATCTCTATGGCCAATCCTAAGTTCCCAATGACATAAACCTAGACAAATTTCAAGCTTTGTTGGACATATACCCCTAGGACAATAGTTAACCTTTAACCAAAGTGATTTTTCATCCCTTGGCCCTCTACATAACAATCCATTATACATAAAAGTTGTCATCATATGACACAAAATAAAGTGTGTCCTCATAGACAATGGATTGGCCCTAAATATTATGTCTCTAAACCTCATCAAGCATATTGGATACAAAATAACTGATCTCTAGCCCAAAAATATCACAATCAAGGCCTAAGACAATGAAGAGTGAGAATCACAAGGAATTATTAGCTTACCAATTATTATTGGGCCTTTGACCCATGATACATTATACCATGTGTTAGACCTAGACATATCTTACAATTTGATTTTGGGAATACCTTGGATACATGAGATTCATGCAATTACTCTAACATTGCATCAGTGTTTCAAGTTCTCTCATTGTGTCATGAAGGTCACCATTCATGGATATTTTCAGCCCTAAGAAAACTTTAAGCATTTGGAGGTTGGGTACAAAAGTTATAAATACTATTTTGGTTTAAATATGATGCCCAATAAGGACAAGGGGAAATAAATAATTGTTGATTTTCTAGATGCCAATTACATTGACCTTAATACCCTTGATTCATCTTCCCATATGCCACCTAAAAATTTTAATCACTTTACCATCAAAGATAATGGCCCAATAAAATATTTGTCCCATGATACATTCCACATTTCTAAGCTTCCAAAGAATCCCATGTCCTATGGAAAATATAAAACCAAGCCACATTGCATAGAATGGTAGTGGAAGGGTAAAGGCAAATTTCATAGCTTAGCTCCTATCATTTTCACACTAGACACAAGTCAAGAATAAGACCCGCTTGTAGATGATGAATCTTATTTAGATAATGAAAAACTATCTGATTGTTATAAAAATTCCAAGTATCCTATTACTAAAAAGATCATGGAGAAACATGCCTATGTAGGAGGAGGTCTCAGGCCAAATCAACAAAGAATAGTGGATCCAATCTCCATGACTAGTACAAAAGAACCCATGGTCTCAGATTTAAACTTCATTAGGGTGACCCCTATTAGAGGCACAATCACTAAGAGATGGGGGTGAATCAATGAGCCTAGATATTTCAATTTCAATTCCAAAATATTAAACAATAAGCATATACTAACCTGATCAAGCAACATTAAAAAGAGAGCTCATTCATTCAATGCATACACAAGACCAAGCACACAACACATAGTTCCTATGGAAAACCCTTATGGGGAATAAAACTAACTCTCAATCCTACAACACATGGACTACTTGTCCTATAAGAGACTACACACAAGAGACTAGTCAAGTCCTTTAGACAAGAAAACCTTGATCAAGTCCTCCTGATCAAAGCCCTTTAGATAAATCCCTATTTCATAAGGAGCAACTACACCTAAAAAATATAAAGTCATTTATACCCTCCTTTGAAATGAACACCTTTGTTGGCTGAATATTTTGTCAATCAATGTACTGATAAACAAAATAGGTCTGATCAGCCAAAGTAGGAAGATAAGTCATCCAAATGTGTAGTTTTACCACATCAGAAAGACATTGATCTCTCCTCTCATCAAGGGGAGGTTCCGTGTAGGTATGCTATATATATATATATATATATATATATATATATATATATATATATATATATATATATATATATATATATATATAGAGAGAGAGAGAGAGAGAGAGAGAGAGAGAGAGAGAAAATAATAACATGGGTGGGACAAACCATCCATCTCTCTTCTTTCAGAGATGATGCATGCAGATCAAAGGAAAAACTCAGGGGAAAGGATAGACATTACTCCTCTTCTTTCAAAATTACTATTCAGCAAACCATAAGAATACTTTTGGAAGTAAAAAAAAATGTAGCAAAGAATGTGATAACCAGCAAATCGAGATGCAGCTCAAAGTCTTCACCTGGATTGCTCAAGAGTAAGATACGAAGGATAATGAGGGAACAAAGTCGCCTCAAGGTCATTTAAACAGAAATGAAAAGAACACACACTAAAGGCAATTATGAGGGCACAAAGTCTCTTCACAGTTGACTCTTTAGGATACCTTCTTGACTGTTGTCACTAATTCTGCTTGTTCAATTAAAGGAACATAAGATATATTGAAGAAAAAGACATAAAAACAATTTCCTCAATAACAAAGATATTACAGCACAAAGTCTGAAAAACCACTTGCTTTCTTATTCCAGTAACAAAATATGATTGGCAATCTGAGCTCAAAATCTCAATAATGCTTTACAATTTGGGCAGAGTTTCCTTCTAATTGTCAAAAAAAGAGACCCATATTACAATAGAAGAAAGTCCCTTATATAGCCTCTTCAAAAAGGACTTGGGAACAATCAATACATCAATTTACATTAAAATCTATTAATGAGACATGCTGGAACTTAGGTGCGCTTTACCCATTTGATTTTATCAATGCAAGGAAATAAGTCACACTTATTGAAAGTTTGTAACTTCCAATGTTCCACCTGGCGATATGATCTTATCTTCATCGTTCTTCCTTGTCTAGCTAATTGAATCGGGTCCTGGATTTAATTTACTATTCTATTCTTTCTCTGCTTTCTGCTGGTCTTGGCCTTGAGATCTGTGATTGTATTTTGGTCTATATGTTTAAAAGATCAATGGCTAATTCACTGCATTGAATTTGATGTTTTTGGGTGCGTCATTCCTTTGTCTTCTTTCAAATTTTCTATTTGGCTCTTTTTTGAATTATACTTGCCTTTTCAAGTCTTAAGGAATGACCCATTTTGAGTCGAGAAGAGCCTCCCATAAGGGTATCTACCCTTCGGGCAGTCTTTGAATGGCCTTTGGGCTCCTTTGAACTTAGGCTATGAACCATTCCATTAAAATAAGACATTGAACCAATCAGTTGAACCAAGCATTGAACCAAACATTGAACTTGGTCATTGAACCAAATTTTGGTTCAATGGTTCTAACAAAGCATTGAACTGACTGACGAACTGCTTGATTAAACATTCGAACTATTTGACGTTGAACCAAAAGATGAACCAAACATTGAACTTGCTACTGATGCTTGCTGATGGAAATTCCTATTTGAACCAAGGCGATGAACCAATTCTGCAGAGTCTATAAATTTTCCTTTTCTTGCATAGTCTATAGATTTTTCTTCCTACTAAGTTTGTAGATTCAAGCCTTTAGAGTCTGTAGATTCAAGCCTGAAGAGTCCATAGATTCAAGCCTGTAGAGTCTGTAGATTTAAGAAAAGCTTGAAAATTGAAGAATTTGAATGCCCAAGACAAATTTTGAAAAGAGAAGAGATAATTTTGGTCTATAAGACCAAAATAGTTCAAATGTTGTCCCAAAAATGAGGTGATATTTTTGGGGGACAACAGCTAGCTCCAGTTGGGGAACTTTTGTCAATTTCAAAAGGAATTGAAAGGAGTAGAATCTAGATTCTCCAGTGTCTTCATGTGAACCATTGGGTTACGGAGTCATGCTACCCAAAAATGGAAGGCATCAAAAATGGAAATAGACAAAATAAAACAGAATTAAAAACTTTACAAATATACATATATACATATGTAATGATCTGATACTTCAAGAATTGAATTATTTCAGATGCAGCTTCTTGAGAGTCAGTGAAAATAGTGCACCATCTTGGTAAACTAGTAAGAAGACATTTTATCCCTAGAAACGGTGATGAGCGAATGGAGCTCTCCACTAGGAAACCAATTTTCTGTGTCTTCCTCTTGGTCTTTCCTTCTTTTTGCTATCTGGTAGGACATGGTCTTCAAACTAAAAACCATAACTCTTTGCTCTCCCTGTGAAGGGTTCCTTTGCCTGATTTTGATTTGCAACAGTATGGTCCACCATCATAACTTGTTGTTCTGCTAGTCCAATCCAACACATGCTTTGATTGTCGCATTAGAACCCTGACCAACCATTAGTTCAACATCTCCTTTGATGTGAAGGAGTTTGACCTCTTCACCTTGAGAAGTGTTCAATCCGAGCAACAGAGATCTATATCCAGCTATGGAAGAAATGCTGCCATTAGATTCCAAGATCCAAGCATCATCAGAAGTTGATCTTCTATCAGATTTATCTTCATTAGAGATGGAAGATCTTTCTTGATTTGTACTACACCCTATTAATTCTTTTGATGCCTTATTTGAATCAAATCCTAGATTGCTAGCTATAGGACTTTCATTAGCTGAGACAGGGGCATCACTCATGGTCAAGAAGTAATTACCCCTACCTAAAGGCTTAAATAAAATTTGAGTTGCAGGGGCTGACGTTTGGGTGACCACAATTTTTGCCTTAGATAGGTCTATACTTGGTTCTCCATCAATTTCTAATTGCTCATGATTGACTTGCAGGGATACAAACTTAGTCATTTGAATTTTGGATTCCTTGACATGATCAATCATGTCAAATGACTAGAATGGACTTGGAAGAGAGGATGGGAGTTCATCCTTTTCATTTTTGGGAGGGGAAGGACTGATCTGTGAAGTTGAAGTAGACGGTGCAAAGATGTTCGATGTACTTACTTCTTTGGTAATCACCAGGTCCTTTGATTGAAAAGGAAGAGGGGTTCTCTGCTCAATAATTGAAATTACTGGTTGGGGTTGCTCATCTGTCTTCTTTTTGTCAGCTTGTTGTATTGACTGATTCTTGGACCTAGTGAATACGGTGTATGATCCTTTGACTGCTTCACCTTCACTTCTGGGTTCATCCTGGTAATTCAGGAAACCAATGTGGGAGTCACCAGCTAATTCTTCTAGATCCTCCCTGAAGAGATCAACACCATTTTCTTGCTCTAACTCAGGTTGGAAATAGGAAACATGCTCTGTTTCTAAATATCCAACCACCAAGTTTGTTGGAGGTGCTTCAAGGGTAGGATTCCTTTGTGGAGGAAGAAGACAATTTGGTTGCCCTTGACTTCTGGGAGTGTTTCCTTGATATGGCTGATTAGGGAATGTCCTCCTTGGTATATCTTTATATAGAGGAGCAGAAGACATACTTTGTGCCATTTGCCTATTCAAGGCTAGTAATTCATTTACTAGCTTTTGTACCATTGGATTAGTGGTGCTTGTAGATGAATATTTAGAAGATGATGAAGCTCTATTTTTTCTAAGATCTTTCCTTATCTTTCCTGCCAAGATAAGGTCATCTTTTAGCTCAATAGCCAAGTCTTGAGTAGCCTCAAGGTCTATGTGTCTAGCTCATCTCAATAGAAAACTCACTTCAGGTAGCTGTGAGTTGATAAAGAAACACATGAGATTTTGAGGTGTCATCTGGGTGACCATGGGAATCCTGTGCCTCAGCTTGTTGAACCTGGAAATGAAGTCCCTCATAGGTTCATGGGGCTCTTTCTTCATCTGAGTGAGCTGGGCTAGCAAGGCATGCACATCTTCTATAGGCTTGAACCTAGCTTCAAACTTAGCCTTGAGAGTATCCCAGTCAGTCACTGATCCAACTTGTAGATGGTAGAACCAATCTGCAGTAGCACCTTGTAGGGTCTCCACAAAAATCCTAACTACCATGTCTTCAAATTCCACCCCTATCACACTACATGCTATGGTGAAGGCTGCAATGTGTTCATTAGGGTGGACTCTTCCATCACCAAAAAATTTGGGGAAATTCTTTCTTGAACTGAGTGGTAGCTCATGCAGGGGTGGAGTTAGATTAAGTGGACCAAAAGAGTTACCCTAGGGGCCTCAAACTGCCATGATCAAATTATGAATAATAGGGATAACACATCTGAGTGGAGTTTCTAGATTATAGGACAAAAATGGAAAAGAAACTAGCCCTGCTTTAGCTTAAAGCTTGAGGCTTCAAACTGTGCTTTCTTTCCTAGCAGCTCTGGTTTTATAGACTAGATAATATAATGGAGATGGATGAAAATGGTAAGGCTATAAATGGATAATGGGTAAGACATTAAACGGAGTCGTTAGAGTCTATTATGGATAAGGTTATAATGATAATGGGTTATATAGGTGATGTTTCAATATGAAACTTGAGGTTTTAAATTGCACAATATTATGTATATCCCCAGCGGAGTGCCAAAAATTGTTGGCTGAATATTTTGTCGACCAATGTACTGATAAACAAAATAGGTTTGATCAGCCAAAGTAAGAAGATTAGTCATCCAAATGTGTAGTTTTACCACATCAGAAAGACACTGATCTATCTTCTCATCAAGGGGAGGTTCCCTGTAGGTATGATATATATGTAAATAGAAAATAATACTCATGGGTGGGACAAACCATCCATCTCTCTTCTTTTAGAGATGATGCACGTGGATCAAAGGAAAAACTCAAGGGAAATGATAGACAATACTCCTCTTCTTTCAAAAGTACTATTCAACAAACCACAAGAATACTCCTTGCAGTAACAACAAAAATGTAGCAAAGAATGTGATAACTAGCAAATCGAGATGCAGCTCAAAGTCTTCACCTGGATTGCTCAAGAGTAAGATATGAATGATAATGAGAGCACAAAGTCACCTCGAGGTCCTTTAAATAGAAATGAAAAGAACACACACTAAAGGCAATTATGAAGGCACAAAGTCTCTTCACAGTTGACTCTTTAGGATACCTTCTTAACTGTTGTCACTAATTCTGCTTGTTCAATTAAAGGAATAGAAGATATATTGAAGAAAAAGACATAAGAACAATTTCCTCGATAACAAAGATATTACAGCACAAAGTCTGAAAAACCACTTGCTTTCTTATTCCAGTAACAAAATATAAAACAAACAAGATATCATAGCACAAAGTTTGAAAAAGTCCCTTGTTTTCATTAACAAAATATGATAAACAGACTGAGCACAAAGTCTCAATGATGCTTTATAATTTGGTCAGAGTTTCCTTCTAATTTTCAAAAAGAGAGATCCATATTACAATAGAAGAAAGTCCCTTATATAGCCTCTTCAAAAAGGACTTGGGAACAATCAATACATCAATTTGTGTTGAAATCTATTAAGGAGACACGATGGAACTTAGGTGCGCTTTACCCATTTGATTTTATCAATGCAAGGAAATAAGTCACACTTATTGAAAGTTTGTAACTTTCAATGTTCCACCTGGCGATCTGATCTTATCTTCATCGTTCCTCCTTGTCTGGGTAATTGAATTAGGTCCTGACTTAATTTACTATTTTATTCTTTCTCTACTTTTTGCTAGTCTTGACATTGAGATTTGTGATTGTATTTTGGTTTGTATGCTTAAAAGATCAACAGATAATTCATTATGTTAAATTTGACGTTTCTGGGTGCATCATTCCTTTGTCTTCTTTTGGCTTTTTTGTTTGGTTCTTTTCTGAATTATACTTGCCTTTTTTGGCCTTAAGGAATGACTCATTTTGAGTCGGGAAGAGCCTCCCATAAGGTTATCTACCCTTCAGGTAGTCTTTGAATGGCCTTCAGGCTCATTTGAACTTAGGCTATGAACCATTCCATTAAAATAAGACATTGAACCAATAAGGTGAACCAAGCATTGAACTGAATGTTGAACTTGGTCATTGAACCAAATTTTGGTTCAACAGTTCAAATAAAGCTTTGAACTGACTGATGAACTACTTGATTGAACCTTTGAACCATTTGACATTAAACCAAAAGATGAACCAAACATTGAACCTATTGTTGATGCTTGTCGATTGAAATTTTTGTTTGAACCAAGGTGATGAACCAATTCTGTAGAGTCTGTAGATTTTCCTTTTCCTACACCGTCCATAGATTTTTCTTCCTATAGAGTCCATAGATTCAAGCCTGCAGAGTCCATAGATTTAAGAAAGGCTTGAAAACTGAAGAATTTGAATTCCCAAGACCAATTTTGAAAAGAGAAGAGATAATTTTGGTCTGTAAGACCAAAATATTTCAAATTTTGTCCCAAAAATGAGCTAATATTTTTGGGGGACAATAGCTAACTCCAGTTGGGGAACTTTTGTCAATTTCAAAAAGAATTGAAAGGAGTAGAATCTAGAATCTCTAGTGTCTTCATGTGTAACATTGGGTTACAGAGTCATGCTACCCAAAAATGGAAGGCATCAAAAATGAAAATAGACAAAACAAAATAGAATTAAAAACTATACAAATATACATATATACATATGGAATGATCTGATACTTCAAGAATTAAATTATTTCAGATGCTGCTTCTTGAGAGATAGTGAAAATAGTGCACCATCTTGGTAAAATAGTAAGAAGACATTTTGTCCCCAGAAATAGTGACGAGCAAATAGAGCTCTCCACCAGGAAACCAATTTTTTGCGTCTTCCTCTTGGTCTTTCCTTCTTTTTACTCTGTGGTAGGACATGGTCTTCAAACTAAAAACCATAACTCCTTACTCTCCATGCAAAGGGTTCATTTACCTGATTTTAATTTGCAATAGTATGGTCCACCATCATAACTTGTTCTACTGGTCCAGTACAGCACATGCTTTGATTGTTAGCATCAAACCCCTGACAAACCATCAGTTCAACATCTCCTTTGATGTGAAGGAGTTTGACCTCTTCACCCTGAGCAGTGTTCAATCCGAGCAATATAGATCTATATCTAGCTATGGAAGAAATGCTGCCATCGAATTCCAAGATCCAAGCATCATTAGAAGTTGATCTTCTATCAAATTTCTCTTTATTAGAGATGGAAGATCTTTCCTGATTTGTATTGCACCCTACTAATTATTCTGATGCCTTGTTTGAATCGAATCCTAGATTGGCAGCTATAAGACTTTCATCAGCTAAGATAGGGGCATCACCCATGGTTAAGAAGTAATTACCCCTACCTGAAGGCTTAAATAGAATTTGAGCTGCAGGGACCGATGTTTGGGTGACCACAATTTTTACCTCAGATAGGTCTATACTTGGTTCTCCATCAATGTCTAATTGCTCAAGATTGACTTGCAGTGATTCAAACTCAGTCATTTGACTTTTGGATTCCTTGACATGATCAATCATGTCAAATGACTAGAATGGACTTGGAAGAAAGGATGGGAGTTCATCCTTTTCATTTTTGAGAGGGGGAGGACTGATCTGTGAAGTTGAAGTAGATGGTGCAGAGATGTTCGATGTACTTACTTCTTTGGTAATCACCAGGTCCTTTGACTAAAAAGGAAGAGGGGTTCTCTACTCAACAATTGAAATTACTGGTTGGGGTCGCTCGTCTGTCTTCTCTTTGTCAGCTTGCTATATTGACTGATTCTTAGACATGGTGAATACGGTGTATGATCCTTTGACTACTTCACCTTCATTTCTGGGTTCATCTTGGTAATTCAAGAAACCAATGTGGGAGTCACTAGCTGATTCTTCTAGATCTTCCCTGAAGATATTAGCACCATTTTCTTGCTCTAACTCAAGTTGGAAATAGGAAACATGCTCTGTTTCTAGATATCCAACTATCGAGTTTGTTGGAGGTGCTTCAAGGGCAAGATTCCTTTGTGGAGGAAGAAGACAATTTGGTTTCCCTTGACTTTTGGTAGCATTGCCTTGATATGGCTGATTAAGGAATGTCCTCCTTGGTATATCTTTATATAGAGGAGCAAAAGACATACTTTGTGCCATTTGCCTTTTCAAGGCTAGCAATTCATTTGTCAGTTTTTGCACCATTGGATTAGTGGTGCTTGTAGATGAATATTCAAAAGATGATGAATCTCTATTTCTACTAGGATCTCTCCTTATCTTTCCTACTAAGGTCATCTTCTAGCTCAGTAGCCAAGTCTTAAGTAGCCTCAAGTTCTATGTGTCTAGCTTGTCTCAATAGAAAACTCACTTCAGGCAGCTATGAGTTGATGAAGAAATAAATGAGATTCTAAGGTGTTGGCTGGGTGACCATGGGAATCTTGTGCCTTAGCTTGTTGAACCTAGAAATGAAGTCCCTCATAGGTTCATGGGGCTCTTTCTTCACTTGAGTGAGCTGGGCTAGCAAGGCATGCACATCTTCTACAGGCTTGAACCTGACTTCAAACTTAGCTTTGAAAGTATCTCAGTCAGTCACTGATCCAGCTTGTAGATGGTAAAACCAATCTACATCAGCACCTTGTAGGGTCTCCACAAAAAGCTTGACTGCCACATCTTCAAATTCCACCCCTATCATACTACATGCTATGGTGAAGGCTGTAATGTGTTCATTAGGGTGGACTCTTCCATCACCAAAATTATTGGGGAAATTCTTCCTTGAACTGAGTGGTAGCTCATGCAGGGGTGGAGTTAGATTAAGTGGACCAAAAGAGTTACCCCAAGGGCCTCGAACTGCCATGATTGGATTATGAACAATAGGGATAACACATCTGAGTGGAGTTGCCAAATTATAAGACAAAAATGGAAAAGAAATTGGCCTTGCTGCAACTTAAAGCTTGAGGCTTCAAACTGTGCTTTCTTTCCTAGCAGCTCTGGTTTTATAGACCAGATAATATAATGGAGATGGATGAAAGTGGTAAGGCTATAAATGGATAATGGGTAAGACATGAAACAGAGTCACCTGAATTTGTAATGGATAAGGTTATAATGATAATGGGTTATATAGGTGATGTTTCAATCTGAAACTTGAGGTTCCAAATTGCACAATATTATGTATATCCCCAGCAGAGTCACCAAAAACTGTTGGCTAAATATTTTATCGATCAGTGTACTGATAAACAAAATAGGTCTGATTAGCCAAAGTAGGAAGATTAGTCATCCAAATGTGTAGTTTTACCACATCAGAAAGACACTGATCTCTCCTCTCATCAAGGGGAGGTTCCTTGTAGGTATGCTACATATATATAAATAGAAAATAATACTCATGACTGGGACAAACCATCCATCTCTCTTCTTTCAGAGATGATTCATGTGGATCAAAGGAAAAAATCAAGGGAAATGATAGACAATACTCCTCTTCTTTCAAAAGTACTATTCAACAAACCACAAGAATACTCTTGGCAATAACAACAAAAATGCAGCAAAGAATGTGATAACCAACAAATCAAGATGCAGCTCAAAGTCTTCACCTGGATTGCTCAAGAGTAAGATACAAAGGATAATGAGGGCACAAAGTCACCTCAAGGTCCTTTAAATATAAATGAAAAGAACACACACTAAAGGAAATTATGAAGGCACAAAGTCTCTTCACAATTGACTCTTTAGGATACCTTCTTGACTACTGTCACTAATTTTGCTTGTTCAATTAAAGGAATAGAAGATATATTGAAGAAAAAGACATAAGAAAAATTTCCTCAATAACAAAGATATTACAACAGAAAGTCTATAAAACCACTTGCTTTCTTATTCCAGTAACAATAAATGATCGGCAATCTGAGCTCAAAATCTCAGTAATGCTTTACAATTTGGGCAGAGTTTCCTTCTAATTGTCAAAAAAAGAGATCCATATTACAATAGAAGAAAGTCACATATATAGCCTCTTCAAAAAGGACTTGGGAATAATCAATACATCAATTTGCTTTGAAATCTGTTAAGGAGACACGATGGAACTTAGGGGTGCTTTACCCATTTGATTTTATCATTGCAAGGAAATAAGTCATGCTTATTGAAATTTTGTAACTTCCAATGTTCCACTTGGCTATCTGATCTTATCTTCATCATTCCTCCTTGTTTGACTAATTGAATCAGGTCCTAGATTTAGTTTAGTATTCTATTTTTTCTCTGCTTTCTACTGGTCTTGGCCTTGAGATCTATGATTGTATTTTGGTCTGTATGTTTAAAAGATCAACGGCTAATTCATTGTGTTGAATTTGACATTTTTGGGTGTGTCATTGCTTTGTCTTCTTTTGGCTTTTCTGTTTGGCTCTTTTCCGAATTATACTTGCCTTTTTGGGCCTTAAGGAATGACCCATTTTGAGTCAGGAAGAGCCTTCTGTAAGGGTATCTACCCTTCAGGTAGTATTTGAATGGCCTTCGGGCTCCTTTGAACTTAGGCTATGAACCATTCCATTAAAACAAGACATTGAACCAATCAGTTGAACCTATCATTAAACCAAATGTTGAACTTGGTCGTTGAACCAAATTTTGGTTCAACAGTTCAAACAAAGCTTTGAATTGACTGACGAACCACTTGATTGAACCTTTGAACCATTTGACATTGAACCAAAATATGAACCAAACATTGAACCTACTGTTGATGCTTGCCGATGGAAATTTCTATTTGAACCAAGGCGATGAACCAATTCTGTAGAGTTCGTAGATTTTCCTTTTCCTGCACAGTCCATAGATTTTTCTTCCTACTAAGTCCATAGATTCAATCCTATAGAGTCCATAGATTCAAGCCTATAGAGTCCATAGATTCAAGCCTGTAGAGTCTATAGATTTAAAAAAATCTTGAAAACTGAATAATTTGAATGCCCAAGACCAATTTGTAAAAGAGAAGAGATAATTTTGGTCTGTAAGACCAAAATAGTTCAAATGTTGTCCTAAAAATGAGCTGATATGTTTGGGGGACAACAACCGTCACCTTAGAACTAATGTATTTAACACCTGATTATAGATATCTAATTATCTTACCCTTGCATAAACTCCCTCTCTATCTCAAATAGGCCTCTCACATAGGCATACCATAATCTCTTTCCTTATTCACTCAAACCATCCTCATATGCACACTCATACCTCTTTGCATATCCTCAAACTATAAGAGAACTATTTTTTCATAAAAAATATGAACTAAAACTCATACACATAGTCAACAAACTACTCTACTCATCAATTCAACCAATAAGCACACTACCTATCCTTTCATCTTCACTTCAATGCTCACTCTCTCACATAAGCCTTACACAAATTCTAGAAACCATCATATTTGGTTTCACTATATATAAAACATTCATTAATTATCATTTCCATAATCTTCCTTATTATCCATAACACATGCCTTCACTCTTAAGGCATCTACATGGGTCAACTTAAAGTAGAACCCTCTTTCAAATAGGCCTAAGTCACCTTTTAGGTCACATAAAGACCCATCACCTCTTTGTCAGTTATCTAAGAAAATTAAGAACATAAGACCACTTCAAAATGTATGGAACCATTACACATGACCACTTTGACATATTCAAATGCTCACAATCACCAAAACACTCTTCTACTAAAGCATAATTTACTCAAACAACATTTTGTACACATAGTATCAAGAATGAATACATAGTCAACTTCTAAACCTTTGTTCATACTGCATATGATTGGTCAAATTTTTTTAATGCTCATATATGGTCCTCATGGATTTTAAAACATACTCCAATAGTTATTTCACCTTTAAACATCCAGATACCAACAATCACAACTCAAATACCCTTCTCAGGTTTCTTATAAAACATGCACGAACACATAATAAAATATAAACCTCAATATATTTTATTTTACACACTTTTATACCTTAAAATTTATATTTAAACATGTGTTTTGGTGTCCTCTACAAACTTTATTTTTATACCATGGTGAAATTCTTCATAGATCAAAAGTTATGGCTCAAAAACCAAGCACTGGTCTTTCCTTTGTTAAAATTCAAATATTTGAATTCTAACAGTCAAAATTAAACATAAAACACTATTATATCATCTCATGTATTTTATACTTAGATTAAACACACATCATCAATCTATTTCAAACTTTAACTCATAGTGTGCCAATGCCCAAAGGTTAAACCTCAAATAACTGACCTTATCTCATGTAATATTGCAATATTGACTCAACTTGCATCATTGATCTCCTCTATGTAGCTAGGTCTTTATTTGTGTTAATAATTAGACCCTTTGGAGTCATATCACTCAATACAAACCATATATATATATATATATATATATATATATATATATATATATATATATATATATATATGAACATTCACTCATTGCTAGATCTTAGAAGAAGTTTGATCTCTATCTCTGCTTGATGTTCAACTTCAAACACTTGTTCTCATCTAACTCAAAACATACATTGACCTTGATCTTTATGATTTTCCACAAGATTTTTTATCTCCATTTTTTCTTGTTCTTTAACATCATGCAAAATATACTAAGTATGGGGACCATTGCTATCTTCTTGGAAGGCCAACTTAGCACAGTCATATCTTTTACCTCATTCACTTACATGTTCTAAAATTAGGACCATATGTTTTCCTTTCAAAGAGGAATCCAAAAATTTATTAATAATCTCTTGACACCTTCACATGTGTGATATATAAAACAATTAATCTTCTCATTTATATTTTTTTGCATTAGATCCAACTACGTCAAGAACTGTCTAGAAGGTCAACTTTGCACAAGTATATATTTTGATTCTCTTCATCACATGATCTAAAAATTAGCACATATAAACTAGGAGTAAAATTTGACAAACCCATATGATTAAATTATCCTAAAACCACCACATGTGTAAAATATAACTTCATCAATATACTTACTCAGCTATGTCTTGCCGCATGCAAATTTGGCTAAGTATGGGCAAACACTGTCAAACTACCTGGGAGCCCAACTTTGCAATTACATATCTTTTATCAAGCTTCATAAAATGACTTGAGATTTATTTTATAAGATAACATTACATATGATAATCCATCCATATGTCAATATGATCCTGTAACCCTCACACATGTGAGATATGATGACATCAATATACTTACTCGATTTTATTTGAACATAAAAAACACTATCAAATTGCTTGGGATCCCAAATTTGGAGACACATATATTTTATCACCCGTCATCACATGAATTTATATTTTGAGCATAGAAATAAGGGACTAATGTGATCAAGACTATATGAACAACTCCCCTTGACTCATATTTATGTGGTAATTACGTTGTTAGCAAACTACCAACTCAAATTTTCTACCACTAGACCCAAAATGTCTAGATGAAAATAATGATCAACCAAATGAGATGCACATAAGCACTAAATGCATACTTGAAATCTAATAGGACCCATTTCACATCCTCAAATCACCATACTGATCCTTCAACATCTCTAACCATGATAAAATTGAAGATCAACTAAGCCTCCTTCAAGCAAACTACGACAAACATATTCTACATTGTGCCATTATCATTAAAACTATTAAGGAACTTCATCCACTCACTTGAACACCTCCATGACATCATTGAAAAATCTCCATCACTATCCCCCTTTATCATTGATGTCAACAACCATCATATATCAATATACAACTCACCTTCCTTATCTCTCTTCAAGCACTCGCATAGTAGGAAATTTTTATCCCTTTCAAAAAAATTTAAAGTCAGCACCAACTGATCTTAAGGACCTAAAAATAACAACAATAAGATAAGACCATATTACAAATATGATACAAACTCCCCATAACCTTGAGCCTAACCCTTTTTTCTTTAACACCTTCCTCTTGCTCCATGCCAATAATCTCTTTAACCAAGCACTGCAACCAATGAATAAAGAACACATAAAAACACTAAAATATGATAGAACTCACCAAGATACATTAGAAAGGGAATCCCCATAAGATTTTTGAGCAATTCCACCTCTTGAACATCTTCAAATCTCCATACATCATGAAGAACCATCATATAGGCTTACTAGCCTTCTCTCTCAAACCACCTTAAGGACCATTGAAAAAACTTCATGCCACTCACTAAAAAAAAACATGCACTAAACCAACTTGAGAACTCACCTTGAAATATTCATTCCTTTATTTTTTAGAGAAAATGAATAAAAAATCACTCTTCTTCTTACTAGACCCATCTAGTCTCCTTTTAACCCTACCTAGAACTTGTAGAGCCCACAAATTTTAGTAGACACACCTTCAAGACCTAAAAATTCATATATGGATCACTTTTATATGCCCCCTCAAGTACACTAGTTTGAAACAACTATCTCTTCCTCTGTAATATGCTTCTTTAACAAACCTACTAGCTAATTAGGCTTCCATCCTAAAAAAAATGAATAAATTAAAATCCAAAAACCTTTAAATCTCTATGAATCTTGATTTAAAAACTCATTTTATCTATTTATCCTATTAATAATCCTTAGACCTCAACTCATAAGTAAGATCAATTTTCTAGCATAGCCCAAACCCTAGAAACTCAAAACAAACAAGGTCAACAAACCTTCTTTTGGTCAGCACATACCTCTAGAACTTTTTGTACACCTGGATATAACCATTACACACTTCTAGACCAAGATTTGAGCTTCCACATATTTGGAAACCCATATATCCTATAACCCATTTTAGGACCTGCATTCTGTTAAGCACAAGCTAGGAAACCTGAGAGTAAACAAGAATATCCAATTTTGACTTCAACATATCTTTAGACCATAAAACTACCTAATCTAACTCAAAATACTCATCTCTAGCCTTATAGGACCTTCTAAAGAACACAAAAGCAATACTTTCTTCTCCATTGAAAGTAATAGCTTAAGAAGCATAGACAAAGACATCATTTGCACCATAATGATATAAAATATTATGAATCTAGGAGTGACCCACATCTCCTCAATAACCACTAGAATCCTCTTATAGCTATAAGACTTCTTACTCTTATTCTTCTTCTTAGTTTTTACTATGATGACTAGTTCCTTTTCTATATCACTCTCATTCTCTTCTAAGATATAATTGATAAAACATGGAGTAACTATGGAATCATGACATACCTTTTCATTTTAAGTTTCAACCTTGCATCTTGGAACTATGTCACTAGGTACTGACAATTGATGTTATTTAAATGATAATTTTTTAGCAATAGTAGGATGTTCACTTGGATCCATACACATCTCAAAACTTGCCTAAAATAACACCTAGGTCTTGTCCATGAGCTTGGTATATTCATTCTTAACATGAGCAGACAATGAGAGCCCTTGACACTCTTCAAATTCTATAGCATTCTACACCATAGTAAATAGATTACTTGGACCTACAATCTCATCATAACTCATACTTACCACTTTTGGTTTCCATGAGTTAAATCATTTTATACCTTGCACTCTAGAAGCATGATAAAACCTAATCTAGTTTGTAGGCCTTTACTTGCATAATCCAAAAATATGACCAATATTTTCATAGTTTTAGAAAATAATACTCCTTGATGGAAACTCAACGTATTTTACCTTGTTTGGACAAAAACTATCAATGTGTCCAATGTCATGAAAACTAAGACAAACTACTATTTTTGAAGAATACTCACCTTGTATTACCTTAGTTGGACAATGCTAAGCAAAGTGTCGCTTATCAAGATCGTTTAAAAACTCAAGCTTAATCACACCTTTTAACTAGATCTCCATCATAGTTCCATGAAAACTCATTTCTAACAGGTCTCTTACATTCTCTAGTTCTAAGCCCAAACTGATTACAAGTATAACAATAACCATTAAAATTTACATACCTCATGGCATTTGGTTATCTGATCTAATTTGTTTTCAATCTCCTAGGATCTACATTTCTTGTCTGATGATTTATCTTCAAAGGCTAATCCACCTTTCTCTCATTGACATTCATGTCAACTTGAGAAGTAACTTTGGGCTCTTCATTAAAACCCAATCCAGATCTATTATTTGTTGACTTTTGACTCTTTAAGAGATCATCTAGATCATTATAAATTTTATCAAACTTGACAAATGATTTCACCTTGCTTACAAACATCTATAACTCATATTTCAAAGACAATCTCAAAATCATACCTTAAGAATTCTTATTTTTTGGATCTTAGACTTGTAGACATAGATTCCAACTTAGAATTAATAAAATGACAACACCTTCATGATCTCTAGAGTCTTTAACCAATCTTGCCTCAACTGCACTAAATTTCTCCTCATAGTCCTTGATTTGTGACTTCATATTTTTGTTAATCTTATTTTCAATTTTTAGTTATTTAAGAGCATTCATCAATTTGGTCTCATAGTCTACCTCATCTTCATCATTATCTGAATCACTCCAAGTATACTCCTTTTGATGTGAGTAACTACCTTCCTCAGCCATGAGCAAGGCTTCATCTTCACCAGGACCATCATATTCATGATCATACTCTGGGTCATTGACTTTCAATCTCATCTAATGAGATGTAATCTTCTTTGGTGTAGAGACTCTTCTTGTCCTTGAAGTAATTATTCATGTTGTCAAACCTTCTGAATCTCTTTTTGATTTTTTCAAACTTGAATGACCTCTTATCATCATCATGAAGTTGATCATGCTCTTCATCATCATACTTCTTATACTTATGAGCACACTTATTAGGAAAATGTCCTACGTCTCCATAATTGAAGCATTTGAGGTATAATTTACCCTTATACTTTCCTAAACCTATTTTCAATTTCCTTGAGATCAAATCAATTAGTTCATCCTCATCTACATCAAAAATTTCATCTTCCATGGGTTTCTTACCTTGGAAAATTTTCTTTGTCTTCATTTTATTCTTGAAGGTTGCTTCCTTCTTTGGTGGTATATCATCGTTCTTTCTCATCTCATAGGCAGTAAGGGTGCCATGCAATTGATCCATATTTAACTAAGTAAGTTCATGAATTTCTTCTATAGAATATAATTTTGGATCAAACTTAAGGGATATAGACCTTAATACCTTTTGAACTACAGTAGCCTCTTCAAGGTTATCTCTAAGACCTATGATGATGTTCACAATCTCATCAACTTTTTGTAGAAAAGATGCTACAAAATATTCTTCCTTCATCTGAAAATTTTCAAATTACCTTATGTGAGTCTAAAAATTAGCAATATTGACCTTTGAATCTCCTTCATAAATGATCTAAATTTTGTCCCATATCTCTTTAGCAAATTTACAATGGATTACCTTGGTATATTCAGTCTCTAAAAGAACACAAGTGATAACATTCATTACCTTAGAATTATTTTCAAATAACTTATTATCTGTATCACTAGATGAAGGAGTAGTTGGATCAACATAACCATCCAAAATATATTACCATACATCAAACCATAGGGATATAATGTATTTCCTCATCCTAGCACTCCAAAATGCATAATTGGATCCATTAAACATCTGTACTTGCTTAGTGAAAAAATCTCACTTGGTGACTACCCATATTGTACCTTAGATCACCTTCAAGATATCAAGACTTTACAAAAATACCTATTTTGATAGAAATTATTAGATTTACAATCATTGAGTGGGGGGTGAATCAGTGAGCCCAAATATTTCACTTTCAATTCCAATCCTTTTAAACTATTAAACAATCAACATATACCAACTTGATCAAGAAACATTAACAAGATATCTCATTCATTCAATATATACACAAGATCAAATACACAACACATAGTTCCTTTTGGAAACCCTCATGGGGAATAAAATACACTCTCAAGCTGGTAACACATGGAGTACTTCTCCTACAAGAGATTACAAACAAGAGACTAGTCAGGTCCTTTAAACCAAAAAACCTTGATCAAGTCCTCCTGACCAAAGCTCTTTAGTGAAACACTTGTTTCACAAGGATAAACTACCCATAAAAATATCAAGTCCTTTAGACCCTCCATTTAAATTAACACCTCTACCTTAAAATTGCAGACACCTAAAACTGGCCATCGATAACCTCCAACCAGGGTTTTGACCAAATTCTACCCAAAATGCATAATTTAGCCTAAAAACACTAAAACATGCTAAATGATGTGAAACTAACATATTCAAGTTATAATTTTGCATAGGGTATCACTAAATAGGATAATGCAATTTATGGGCCAACTAACTTTGATCAGTTCATTTCAAGTCAAAATGCCAATTTTGCACCCACATGCTCTAGACTGCTCTTTCTTATCAAATATTTTGCACAAGACTCATGTCTTTGTTATTTGTTTTTGGAAACATCCTACATGGGAATACACATATAACACATTTGATAGCATATTATAATTCTAATTCAGTCAAATTTAAGACCAATAACAAGGCATTATGATCAATTTGGGTAATTTGTGCATAATGTGCTTAATCATGTTTAAGAGCTAATTGACCCATATTAAGGCCTAATTAAGAATTCTATGGAAACTTGTTGAATACTTATTTTTAGAAATGAATATTGAATATCTACATCATCAAGTGACCTCATTTCTTGGGAAAACATCCCTAGGCCATGCTAAATGATGTGAAACTGACATATTCAAGTTATAATTTTGCATAGGGTATCACTAAATAGGATAATGCAATTTATGGGCCAACTAACTTTGATTAGTTCATTTCGAGTCAAAATGCCAATTTTGCACCCACATGCTCTAGACTGCTCTTTCTTATCAAATATTTTGCACAAGACTCATGTCTTTGTTATTTGTTTTTGGAAACATCCTACATGGGAATACACATATAACACATTTGATAGCACTTTATAATTCTAATTCAGTCAAATTTAAGACCAATAACAAGGCATTGTGATCAATTTGGGTAATTTGTGCATAATATGCTTAATCATGCTTAAGAGCTAATTAACCCAAATCAAGGCCTAATTAAGAATTCTATGGAAACTTGTTGAATACTTATTTTTAGAAATGAATATTGAATATCTACATCATCAAGTGACCTAATTTCTTGGGAAAACATCCCTAGGCCATAAATGCCATAAATATTAGGATTCATGCCCTCCATGCCTTGTTAATGTCTTTCATGATGCCCTCCATGCCTCTTAATTTACCCTTATTCCAATGTCATAATTAAGATAATTAAAAAATTAATTCCAAAAATTGAATTAATCCTCAACCAGACATCTCAATCTTGAGATGGATGGTTGAGGTTGATTCTGATCAAATGCAAAAATCTATAAATAGGAAGCCTCACAACATCATTTCTAAGGTTAATTTGTGCAAATTTATAATGCAAGATTGGTTCTAAAAGGCTCATGAAACTAGTGTTACCATGCCAAATTGATTCCAAGCCAAGCCAAGCCATAAGCCAAAGGTGCCAAGGAGAGATAGAGGTAGCCAAGCTTTCATTGCTAAGGACTTCATGAGCACAAGCTGAACAAGCCACCACTACAAAGGCATTTAGATCATCCAAGGAAGGTAAAGGAACTTTTGTATTTGATTCCTTGATTTTTAGTTGTGTTTATCATTTTTTTTCTTAACTAAGCTCTCCCTAGTGTCTATACTTAGAGATGTTATGCTATTAGTATGTTTATTTCATTTTATTTTTGTTTTAGAACTAACACCATACTAACCATCATCTCTTGAGTCAAATTTTTAGATCATTTAATGGCACACCTGGTGAGACTAGACACATCCTACACATAAAGGAGATCCTTTTGCAACTTTAAAATATTTATTTGAACTCTTAAAACTCCTAAAAATTGATTTTATAACTTTATTTCACCATTTTTGGCTGCCATGGTTTTTACACAGTAACCAATGTCAACAAAAATATTGACATTAGTTACCTAACTTAACCAATGTTAGTCAGTAGAACTGACATCGATTAGATCTTGGTTGGACATAACCAACATCAGTGGTAATAATCAACATCGTTCACTATGTTTTTCCAAAAACATAGACTTGAGACCTACTTTTTCAAAGTTTGTTGTTTCAAACAGAAAAGGGCTTCAAAGCTAAAGGACATGCTAACAATTTTACTATAGGACCAAATTTAAATTTTTTATCAAAACATGTTTAAATCACTTTTGTATGCTTAAAATCGATTAGGAATCTTGTTTTATCATTTAAAATTGAATTTTTAGATGTTTTTGGTGAATTTTTTTCAAAGTTTGCAACTAAGACCAAGGGGTCAAATGAACACCAACAAACATTTTATTTGGGTTTAAAATTGGACACACTTGTTAATTATTATTTATAATAGTTGATTAGATTAATTTTGTTTGGAAAAAAGAGGAATGTTACGTGTATGCTCTTCCATTTGTCCCCTATAGGGAACCCTTGGAATCAAAAGCACCATTCTTATTGCAAAATAGCCAATTCCAAGGCTTAGAAAGAAAGTCATCTAAAGCACTCCCCAAAAACTCATCAAACTTTGGGTGACCTTGAAAATGACCCTAAAGTCTTTATATTTTCATGCTTTCTTTGTTTTTATGCATCTTGGCTTACGAGGGGGACTTCATCACCTCCCATAAGTTCTTTAGGGAAGCTTTGACCCAGGGTTTCATCTCTTTACATTGACTTCATTTAGCTCCTTTGAAGTTGCACATAAGATGTAGTGGCACTTTGGACATCACACTACACTAAGTGAACAACATGATGTAGTGGTTACAAAAAGGATTAGACCTTTTTACAACAAGCCAAGTGATATGGACCCAAAATCTATGATTTTCGTTTGCATTGTTTAGCATGAAAGTCATTGTACAATTGATTCCCCTAGATCATTCAAAAACTTGTTAGAATTTAGACAAATCCCCACTTTCTGTAAGTATTGTTGGTGTAAGGTGCACCTCAAGGTCCATGTCATAGTACTATCATTTGAAATAAGGGGGGGGGGTGTAAAAACCCTACTATATAATGCACATTCACTTTTGGATGAACACTTAAAATCCTCTCAAATGATGTATATTGACAGACTCCAACAATACCAAGCAACCTTATCAGTGTAAGATCTAAAGGTGATAAGTTAGTTGATCCTTTCTTAGTTTAAAGTCTTGTGTGAGGTCAAAAACTTGGTGTAAAAAAAAATCCAAACCAAACAAATAGTCCAAAATTTCCTTTGAACAAAGAGGTGTTATATTGCCCATGTGAGATCATCCATTTACCTTGTTCAAAGTTCATCGAAAGATTGAGAGTCATAGCATCCACTTTGGCATAGTTATGCTACCCAATTGAGTCTAGACCTTTACCAAAGTTATTTAAGTCCTTCACTTATAATTTAAATTTGAAATTACACCTTTATAAGTTCATAAGGTTGATGTGTTAAGTGGGTTCACCATTTTCAATAAACTTGAGGGGACTTAGGTTTAATTTCTAATTTAGGTTGAAGGTCATTTAAGACTCATAATCATTATCATCACTTGATAGACTTAATCCATTTTTTTCGAAACACTTGGACTTTAAGTCTATACACCACCGCATGTTGAGTTAAAAAAAGTAGTGCTATGTTGTCAGAATTATGGAAAATGTCTTTGCCTTAGAGAGTTTTTGAAACAAAATTTTTGTCATGCCTTTTGGGTAGTATAGCATCATTATGCTGCCCAAAACATTTTGAATATTATTTCACAGACCTTCTTGCATAGAGTTTCAAATTTATTCCTACATTTTTAGACCAATTCGAGTGTACTTTTGTGATATTTTGTCTAAGCATAATTATATTGTTCACCTTTGTCTAGCTTGTTTGTCAACAAAACTAAGTTTTATACCATTTTTTGTGAGAAAGTAAAATATTGTTAAAGTGACTTTTGTTTCATACCTTATACCTAGTTGACTAAGTTCATGTCCAATAATCGAACGCCTAGTGTTTGTTATAAGTGTTTCAAATCCATTAGATTAAAACTTTCATCTAGTTTCAAAGTCTGGCTTTTGATGTCATTTGGCTAAGAGTCCTAGCACATGCCTTGTTTGAGCCTAGATTTTGACTCTGTGTTTGGCCAAAAGACCTAGAAATGTTCAGATTCCTAGATTAGACTGATTTGAAACACTTCAACCTTAGATTTTGGTATTTTAATTTTTTGGTCCATTTACTTGTTTATCTTCATGTGAATAGTAAAATGTTAGATATTATATGCTAGCTTGTTTCCTCACAAATATTTTCATAAACTTGTTGATCCTTTTGACAAATCTAGACCAAGTAGGAACATTGTCTATTTTAGACATTATCCTTTTTGGAGTTTTTATAACTCTTTGATAGTTTATCACAAAGCATTGACTATGGATCCCAACATGTATTCCTACACTCGTAGTGGACTCATGTACAATCTAGGGATTAGTAATGTAGTTGTGTAGGAAGAAATGGTGTAAGACCCCTATGCAGATAATATTTTTTATGAGATAGATTCTTATCCCTCTTATAATACTCAATCAGGGGCTCAAAGCCAAGATCCGTTAGCTAACTATCTAGTTAACACACCACCTTACATAGAAAAATACCAAGAATAAACCACATAATACTTAGCTACAATACCTATAGTGGATGAGCTAGTATTTCAACAGTCATATTTTACTAATACAAATTCCACGTATGATCCATTTTTGTTTGAGTGAAATTTTGTTAGAGAATAAAGATGAGATTTTGGTTGGAACCATAGAGTTAGGGGCTAAATTTATATTAGACTTCCCCCATGAAAATTTACTTTTATACTAAGAGTGCCCCATAATATCCTTTATGATCAACATGCTTATTCTAGCAATCATATGGCTCTAGTCCAAACAACGTACCAAGATCCTAATATATCTGATCAAGGAAAAACATTCATGGAAGAGCACTTTAACCAAATGTAAATAGAATATCAAACCTACCTAAATCTAGAAGATGATTTCAATCAGATGAACATGGTAAGTAAGCCTCTCATTGACTTAGTTCCTTCAATAGGAATGTTGAAAGAATTAACTGGACAAGAAAATCTGAGTTCTGACCCATTTTTACAAACTGTTTTGATAGATAACTTGATACATATGCTAGTTATTAAAGAAGTGTCTTCAGCTTCTACACTGAATAGTGAGCCAAACGTAGTGGACAATGTGAAAACAACATCAAATATTGATCAAAGTGGTACTAATGTAAAAACAACTAGCCAAAAACATGTGCCTATAGTTAATCCCATGTGTAGGTCATCATTCCAAGGGATATAAGTTTTTTCACCCCAGCCTCAACCAACTTCTTTTTCAAGTGTACAATCTATAGGGTTAGGTAATCAAACAATAACCAATATCACACCTCAATGATAAAATGTGATGAATCCTACTCCCCCTCAATAGGTAGCTAGTAGTATTACATAATAGTAGACACAATATAGTGTATCAACGCAACAAAGGACAAATACATTACCACCTCAATCAAGGGCAACAAATATTCCACCCCACTAGGTAGCAATGAACATACCTTTTTAGTCATAGACTAATATGCCAGTCTAAAACTAAGTAATGACTAGTTAGCAATGTACAAATATTGGTCAATGATAGATGTTGAATCTACAACCTACTTTCACTTCTTCATAGGGATTCATGCAACAAGGAGGTCCTCATATTTCTCAAGTACCTACTAGATAACCATTGGTTCAAAATGTGTCATAAATTTAGAAATAGAGTCCTGGTCCATAAGTTCCCATTCAATAGTAAGGTTTTATTAGTCAGCAACATGTCCCTTTTCAACCATAGTAGGTAGAGTATAATTATATCCCTCCATCCCAGCCAAAAAATCCCCCAGGTCAAACCTTTATTAACAACCCAAACCAGAATATCATGTAGCTAAATGTGTAATTTCATGTACATCATAATCCATGTATGCATATTCCTAGTCCATTCCCCAACTAGACAAATATACCCCAATAGGTATCTCCATCATAGCCTAGTCAAAGTGTTCCACTTGTGACCTCCAACCAGTTACCCAAACCAACATTATGCCTCATACTAATATCCCTTCCACTTTCCTATCCCAAGAATTGTAACAGATGAAGGATGCAATTTATACCATTTAGGCTAGAAAGCAGACCAAAAAGTTTAAATTGGATGACATATGTTCCTATCCATTCAACATGGAGTATTTGTAGATACCATTTCCTCTAGGATATGAACCAATTAAATTCAATAAATACAAAAGGAAAGGTGATCCTAAGGCTCATTTGACCAAATTATTTGTTGCGTGTCAATAAGTGGCATATAACGACATATACATTTTGTTGTTGTTTCCAATAAGCTTGGTGGGAAAAGCCTTGGAGTGGTTTTTGAAGTTGCCTAAGAATTCAGTAATAGACTTTGATGATCTTTTTGATAAATTTGTGCAACACTTTTCTTATAAGCTCAAGCATGATATTTTATTAGTGGACTTGACACAAGCAAATAAAAAAGCTAGGGAGAGTTTTTCAAGTTATTTACAATGATGGAGAGCCCTTACAAGCTATTTTACCCATAGTTTACCAAATAAACAATTAGTCACTGTGTTTACCAAAAAATTGCATAGTGAGATAGCTATCACTTGGAACTATAATGTGCACATACGTTTAAATAGATCATTAATAAAGGTTTATTGATCGAGAGAGTGATTATCAATAAAAGATTCATCAATATTAATTGAACTAATCAAAATCAAGGTACCAATCATGAAAATTACCAATATCCCATCTAAGCACAAGCATCACAAATGACACAGGCTAATAACCACAAAAGACCAAAGTAATTTAGCTATAATAAGAATGTTGTGGGAAATGGAGTAACCAAATCTCATCATGTCTAAACTATAAAGACATCATATACACCACCTTTTTAGATTAATCCTACCCAAAAACCTTGCCAACCAATGCCATAAGTGCAACAACTAGGACTTGCACAATAAATACAACAATCTTTACCATTGCAAACCCCTCCTCCTAGAAGAACCATCCCTGCACATCATGTCTTTAGTAACCTAGGAGAACCTATTGAGTTTGTATTTCATAATCTTGTTGATGTTAATTTTATTAGTTGGCCCATACCAAAACATTATCTACAAGGCATTGCTTATCCTGATTGGTATCATGAAAATAAATTTTGTGTTTATCATTGGGTCAATAGGCATAATCTATGAAGATGTGTCCAAACCAAGCATTTAATAAAGAATATGTTAGAGAATGGGGAGATAAAATTTGATAATGGTGCTTCCAATTCCAATAAAACTAATTTGATCTATCAAAATGTCTTTCCCTGACATAATAATCAATAGTAGTAGAACAATCAACAACAACAATAATGGCTAGTATAACATCAAAAATAATAGTATCAAAACCAAAGGCCAAACTAGTAAAACCAACAAAATTAGTAGAAGAACCCATAATGAGATAATAATGGACAAAACCAAGGTCAAAATGGTAAAAACCAACAAACCTACCTGGCAGTTTCACATGAATACAATAGGGTTGTAGGTCATATTGCAAGGGGTAGCATTAAAACCATCTCCATTAATCCCAGACCAAACACTAATCAGCTTAGACCATTACTAAACAAAAATATTTAGCCAAATCACATATATAATCTTTATTTTACCTAGGAGTGCATATAGGCAAACCAACAAACTAGGACTTCCCCTTTTGGATCTTATAGTGCCAACTCATTCTTGTCACATGACCACATGCAAGTGCACTAATAACTAAGACTTGTCCTATCTGGTCCCACACCATTCCTAGCATCGGTTAGTAATAATGGTCCAATATTTAATCCTAATTATGAAATCACAACTTGGAGGTCAAAGATTACTATCCTAAGCCCACAACCATCTACCACTTTGCCTGTCATCCAACCAACTATTTAGCCTCAGAATAAACCATTCGCTACTAACCAAGATAAGAAGTTTGATATTGTGGAACAATTAAAGAAGACACCAGCACAAATTTCTATCTTATATTTTATATGGAAGTTAATAGTCTATAAGAATATTTTGAATGATTTTTTGACCCAATCTGCTATTACTAATGACTATCCCCTAATAAATTTGAAGCTATAGTTGGACACCTAGTTCCAACCCAAAAAGTCACATTCAACCAAAGTGATATGTCTTCCCTTGGCCAACTCCATAATAACCCATTATATATTGAGGTTTGCATCAGATAGCATAAAGTGAAATGCGTCCTTATAGACAATGGATCTAGTCTCAACATAGTGTCTCTAAAGCTCATCAAGCTTCTTGGATACATAATGATATATCTCTAGCTAGAAACAATAACTATTAAAGCCGATGATAATTAGGAAAGAGAGTCATAAGGCACCATTAGTTTTCTAGTTATGATTGGGCCTTTGACC
Source organism: Torreya grandis (assembly GCA_037957365.1). Classification (NCBI taxonomy): domain Eukaryota; kingdom Viridiplantae; phylum Streptophyta; class Pinopsida; order Cupressales; family Taxaceae; genus Torreya; species Torreya grandis. Next base: position 701,231 of record JARHVA010002280.1, on the reverse strand, counting down.
CATGATACACTTTTCCATGTGCTTCATCTTGAGTTATCATACAATATGCTTCTAGGCAGGCCTTAGTTACATGAGATTCATGCAGTCCTATCAATATTGCAACAATGTATCAAGTTTTCACACTCAGGGATGGAAGTGAATATTCCAAGAGATTTACACCCATATGAGCACTATAAGCATCTTGATGCCAAGTTTCAAAGTTATAATTATCAGTATGGTATGAATTTAAGTCTAAGTAGGATAGAGGAAAAGCTATACTTATTGATCCTTCACTAAATAATTGTATAGATCCTAATACCTTGGATTCCCTTTCCCACATGCAACCTCCTAAAGATCTAATAATTTCACCATTTTAGATAATGTATTAGGAGAATATGTGACCCAAGATACATTTCATATTACCAATATTTCTTAGAATCCAAAAACCTTTGGGTGACCTAAGGTCATCCCACATATGCATTGGTAATGAAAGAACAAATATCAGGGACCTGTCACATTTGTACCAACATCTATCCTAGGACTTGACCCTCTTGAAGGGGATGAATCATGGTTATACAATGATGACCAAACTGATTGTTATAAAAATTCAAAGTTTCCTATTCCCAATAGGATCATGGAGCATCATAATTATGAAGGAAGAGGCCTCAGATCAAATCATCAAGGAACCATCGAGCTAATTTCCATGACTAAGTATGAAAGACCTTATGGACTTGGATTTAAATCACATGGGGGTGACCACACATATCTTATTTAAGCTCCATCACCAAAGACTAGTGATGATGATTCTGATAGTGAAGTAGAGTCTAATCATAGCCTTACCTTTGATAACCTAGTTGAAACCAACATGTTTGATAATAATGCCATTTGTACCCTTACCCAAGTTGTTCATCACAATATATTGTCATAATATTATCCCCAACTGATAGATTGGGACCAACAAGAATCCAATCTATCAATTGATGAGTTTTAGAATGATCAGGCATTCTGTGATTTCTTAAGCCTTAGAGACAATGTTCCATTCAGAGATCAAAAATTAGGATTCTCAATCACATTGGATCCTATAGCCTATTTTGGAGAGTAAATGAACACCCTTAGCCAAAAACAAATAAGTAAAAATTTGAGGTCACAAATTGAAAACCTCTTTGATGTGCTTTTTTACTAGGAAAAAAGTAAAGATAAAACCCAGTCTAGTGGTGAAAACTTGTTTCAGGAACCATTAGATGGGGGTGTTCATTCTTCTTTAAATTTAGACCTAGAGACCACCAATGATGAACTTACATATGAATTAGAGTTAAAATTTGAGAAAAAATAAGTATTCGATCAAATTCTTTAAGAATTTTTGACTATTTTTGTCACATGGCCAGATCTCCCATTAGGGGATTTAGATTCATCATGCCTAGGAGAAGTTGAAGAGCAAGTCCTAACAGAGGACCTTGACTTAATCCAATAGTTCAAGTCTTTGCCTAGTATTCTATAATATGGTTCGACCCTTCTAGATGAAGATATAATAGAGGTAAATATCAGGACTCCATCAAACCTAAAATGGATAAAATTAAGAGCATCTCTCACTGAGGAGGAACGTGACATCTTTACAGTTCTGCTAAGAGAGTTTTTGGATATTTTTACATGGGCCTATTTTGACATTCTAGGTTTAGATCTCACCTTCGTTATGCACCACCTTATGTCTAATACTAATGTTAAACTAGTAAAATAAAAGATACCTAAGATGCATCCTCACATTGTTGTATTAGTAAAGAAAGAGCTGGAAAAACTCTTAGAATCATGATGTATTTAATCCATTGACTACTCTAAATGGATTTCTAATGTTGTACCTATTAGTAAAAATCTTGAAGGGATTAAAATTTGTACTAATTTTTATGACATCAACAAATCTTGTCCCAAAGATGATTTTCCCTTGCCTAATATCAACATGATCATTGACTCCATGACTGGATATGAAATGATTTCACTCATGGATGGATTTTTAGGATACAATCAAATCATAATAACACCCAAAGATCAGCATAAAATAGTGTTCACCACTCCATGGGGAACATTTTTCTATTAGGTGATGCCATTTGGCCTTAAGAATACAGGAGCTATATATCAAAGAGTCATGACTATCATATTCTATGATATGATGCATGATATTGTTAAAAACTATGTCAATGACATATTGGGAAAATCCAAAACCAAGGCCAACCATCCAACAGTGTTGCACAAGATATTTGAAAGACTATGAGAGTAAAAAGTTAGACTAAATCCAAAGAAATGTGTGTTTGGTGTAACCTCAGGCAAATTAATTAGCTTCATCATGTCTCATAGAGGTATTGAAGTTGATCCAACTAAAGTCCATGTTATAATCAAGATGCCACCACCAACCAATTTAAAACAAATCCATAGTTTACAGGGTAAGATCCAATCAATTTGATGTTTCATCTCTCTATTACCAAATAAGTGCTATCCATTTACACATATTTCCAAGAAAGGAGTTGCATTCCACTGAGATGATCACTACCAAACAAATTTTTAATAGTTCAAAGATTATCTTGTCAATCTACTAGAAAATCCATTCTTATTATACTTATTAGCTACTGACCATGCTCTGGGGGCACTCTTGGCTCAACATGATGATAAAGGAAATGAGCATGTTATAAACTACTTAAGCCATACCTTGGTTACATATGAATATAACTATGCACCTATTGAAAAAGCTTGTATAACCATAGTTTTTGTAGCTTATAAATTGCATCATTACATGTTGAATAGTAAAACTATGGTCATTTAAAAAGTAGATCCACTCAAGTATCTACTATCTAAAAAAACTTTACAAGGTAGAATGGCTAAATGGATCATACTTCTCAGTGAGTTTGATAGAGTATGTCAATTAGAAGACAATCAAGGGACACGTTCTTATGTTAGCATTAATAGAAGTTCATGAAGGAGTATGTGGAGCCCATTCTAATAATGTAGTCCTATCGAAAAATATCTGGCATATTGGTTATTATTGGCCCAAAATGGATGTAGATGCCATCACATATGTAAAAAAGTGTGACAAATGTCAATGGCATGCTAATTTTATTCATGCCCCAACAAAAACTCTAAAATTGATGTTGACACCATTACCATTTTCTATATGGGGACTTGACCTCATTGGTAAGATTAACCCAACTTCATCTGATGGCCATAAACATATCCTTACCACAACTAAATATTTCACTAAGTGGGTTGAAGCTATACCCATCACATGATTAGAAATCAAATTTTCAAATTCATCTTCAACCATCTCATCTATCACTATGGTATCCCCTCTAACATTATATCTAATAATGGAGGATCATTCAAGAATAGAGATGTAGACTAGTTATGTATTTAATATAACATCACACAACACTTCTCTATAACATATTACCCTCAAGGTAATGGTCAATTTGAGGCATCTAACAAAACCATTGTCAACATTCTCAAAAAGATTTTCAATGATGTCGGTCATGATTGGTACCTACAAATATTCCCTACCATTTGGGCATACTATACTAATCATTGTGCCCCCATAGGAACCACTCCATAGTCACTTTTTTTATGGTACTAAAGTCATTCTTCCCATTGAGGTCGAGTTTCCTTCACTATGCATCTCTTTCAAGCATGTCCTAGATGATCATGACTATCGATTAGCTTGCCTGTAAGAGCTAGATATACTTGATGAGAAATGCATGACCACACTCAATAATATTCAAGCATATTAGAATCAACTCAAAGGCCATTATAATTAGTATGTCAAGTATAGAACATTTAAACTTGGTGATCTTGTTCTTAAATAAAACTAAAAGAATATCATGGTTGAGAAGAAACATAAAAGGAAATTCAAAACAAACTGGATAGGGCCTTTCATCATCACTGCAGATTATAGATCAAAAGCATACATGCTTACCACACCAGATGGAGAGGAAATTCCAGAGTTAATGAATATTATTCATCTTAAGTGATATTATGCTTGAATGCTAAGGTGTATTGTCTATAAGGACCATTTTAGTTATACCATTTTATCACTATTATTCTTTGTACATAAATTCCATCCTTATCTATCCTCTTTACCATATTCGCTTTCTAATTTTGACCTATCGACCCAGTATGTTCTAAAAAACTAGCCCATTTGACCTTGGTTTTTTTCATTCATTACGTAGTTTATGCATTAAGGTATCTGATTAGTTCATTAGTTAGTTCAAGTATTTTAGATAGAGATCATATTTTGGGATAGTGTGATAGAAGTTTTGGCAGTTGCATCCTTCATTTGTTATTATTTATTACCACTGATCTTGTTACTAACTATAACTTCCTTTGGGAAAATTAGTACCTTTGATGTATGTTGTTGTGTCCTAGTTGTAACCACCTATGACAAAATTAGGGGAAACACTAAGCCTTGATGTACCAACTTTCCACTTCCTATGCCATACTATGAATTTTTACCAACTGTGCCTATTTGAATTGGCTGCTACACTAGTCAAATTCTTCTACTAGAATGGTAGAACTATAGTGACTTGAGGTCCTACTCTGGGACTATGTAGAAAGCACTCAATACTTTATAAGGTTAGCTTAGTCACCCTTTTACCCATACTCTCACCATTTTATGAGCAACCTAAGTTTGAATGCTCTTTCCATTTTGTGAGCAATCCAAGCCACGCTCTTGCCATTTTGCAAGAAACCTAAGTTTAAACTCTCTTATCATTTTGTGAGCATCCCAAGCCACACTCTCACCATTTTGTGAGAAACCTAAGTATGAATGCTCTCACCATTTTATGAGCAATCCAAGCCACACTCTTGTCATTTTGTGAATAACCTAATTATGAATGTTCTCACCATTTTGTGATCTTGAACCATTTAGTGACTTATCATTCTCAATTGAGTTATGACACTCTAAAACACTTCCAAAACATTCCAAAAATGGGTAGAAAAGAATAAAAACATTGACCACTTCTTTACCTTAAGGATTCTATAAACCCTTACTAAGTTACAACAAAATCAGTTGTCACTTAGTTTCCCCATATTTTTTGGCCTTTTTCTTTGAATCAAGATTATTCCTATTCTTCTATCACATCCATTCTATTTGTTTTTCTCAGTTATCATATTCTTCCCATTCCCTAAGCGAATTACATTTGGCCTAAAGTTTTTTTTATTGGATATTACATCCATAGAACTACGTAGGTAGTGCCCACTTGCCTAGTGCATATAGAGACATCTCGGCCACCCCTTCTTTTTCTTTTATTCCCTCCTTTTTTTCATTTGTTAAGTTTTCACCTATTTTCTATGGGTAATGTTCGTAGAGTTTTTGTTACTTTGTTTGTTTGTTTGTTTATTTCTACTTATTTTGTTTTGTTTCTTTACCTATATATTTGCTTTGGGCACTGTTGCCTTGGTTCAATTTATGTGTGTTCATTAGGTGATTCCTTGTCCACACTTATACTTGAATCCATCCATATTCATATGTTTACCTTGTCATCATGGTTTATATCATTGGTGTATTGTTTTCTATTGAGTATTAGATTATAGGAGTCAGTCCTCATGCATATTTCAGCCAAGTCTTCATGATATTATACCATGATGCCTACCAACATGTGCTACAACAAATCTCTACTTCATGAAGTCTATTCAATAATGTTGTCATCTCTTCAACACTGACCTCTTGATTCCACTCCCAATCATATCCCAAATAGAGTAATTAACCACAAAAAAATTCAACCTTTATTAGTTTAGATGAACATCTCCTTACTAGTAGCTTATTTTAATTCATCACTACCCTCTATGTTAAGTTATCATCATCCTTGGCCAAGTTTATTATGTTTTCCATAAGCAGGGTCCAATGATTATAACCACATATAGGAAAATCATTGCACACTATCCCACCTACATTTCTCAATGATTATAACCACTTTAGGGTAAATAATTATGTTGTCACCACTCTACTTTTTCTACCCATACAGGGACATGTTATTACTTTGTTTTTCTATCCTAATTGGGGCAGCTCCTTCTTCTCAATTATTATAACTACCTTTGGGTAAATCATTGTGTTATCATACCATGTTGCCACTATCAGGGTACAAAGCTTATAACCACCTTTAGGCAAATCATTTCACACCATCCTACTTACATTCTCAATGATTTTGACTACTTTTCAGTATCATTATGATTTCACCCCATCATCCTTCCTTTCCTTGGTCCCCTAATTTTCCTTCTTTCTTTTCAAGGGACCATTTGTCAACCTACTTGTGCCAACCATTCTGTCGAGGGAGATAATATAGTTAGTTTATCATCATTGTAGTTGTAGGCATATAGGGCCTTTTCATTATTTGAGAAGATGTTACTCTACTTATATCTTGCAATGCCTTCCCAAATAAGGGAAAACTGTAGACACCTAAACTGGCCACCGATAACTTTCAACCAAGCTTTTGACCAATTTCCACCCAAACTACAAAATTTGGCCTAAAAACACTAAAACATGCTAAATGATATGAAAATGACATATTCATGTTCTAATTTTGCCCAAGGTATCACTAAATGGGGCAATACAATTTATGGGTCAGCTAACTTTGATTAGTTCATTTTGAGTCATAATGCCAATTTTGCATCCACGTGCTCTGGACAACTCTTTCCTATCAAATATTTTGCACAAGACTCATGCCTTTGTTATTTTTTATTTGAAACATCCTAAATTGGAATACTCATCAAATGCATCTGACAACACTTTCCAATTCTAATCCAATAAAATTTAGGACCAATAACAAGGTATTATGATTAATTTGGGTAATTTATGCATAATGTGCTTAATCATGCTTAAGAGCTAATTAACCCAAATCAAGGCCTAATTTAAGAATTCTATGGAAACTTGTTGAATACTTATTTTTAGAAGTGAATATTGAATATCTGCATCATCAAGTGACCTCATTTCTTTGGAAAATATCGCTAGGCCATAAATGTCACAAATATTAGGATTCATGCCCTCCATGCCTTATCAATGATTTCCATGATGGCATCCATGCCTCTTAATTTCCCCTTATTCCAATTTCATGATGAGGATAGTTATAAACTTAATTCCAAAAATTGATTTAATCCTCAACCACACATCTCAGTCTTGAGATGGATGGTTGAGGTTGATTATGATCAAATCTAAAAATTTATAAATAGGAGGCCTCACAACATCATTTCTAAGCTTAATTTGTGAAAAGTTATAATACAGGATTGGTTCCAAAAGCTTCATGAAACTAATGTTACCACGTCAAATTGATTCTAACCCAAGCCAAGCCACAAGCCAAAGGTGCCAAGGAGAGATGGAGGTAGCCAAAATTCCATTGCTAAGGATTTCGTGAGCACAAGCTGAGCAAGCCACCACTACAAAGGAATTTGGAGCATCCAAGGAAGGTGAAGAAACTCTCGTATTTGATTCTTTGCTTTTTAGTTCTGTTTGTCATTTTTCTTTGTTAACTATGCTCTCCCTAGTGTCTAAGCCTAGAGATGTTATGCGATTAGTGTGTTTATTTCATTTTATTTTTATTTTGGAACTAAAACCATACTAACCATTGTCTCTTGAGTCAAATTCCTAGATCACAAGAATTTATGTCTTCAACAACTGATGATGGATATCTAATTATCTAACCCCTGTATAAAATCCCTCTCTATCTCAAACAAGCCTCTCACATAAGAATGCCACAATCTCTTTCATTTTTCACTTAAACTATCCTCATATACACACTCAAACCTATTTGAATATCCTAAAAATATAATAGAACTATTCTATAATTATAAATATGAATTTAAAGTCATGCATATAGTCAAGAAACTACTTTTCTCATCAATTCAACCAATAGGCACACTACCTATCCTTTTTTCTTCACTTCAATGCTCACCCTCTCACATAAGCCTTGCATAAAATCAAGAAAACATCATATCTGGTTTCACTATATATATAACATTAATGATTTATCATGTCCACAATCTTCCTTGTTGGACACAACACATGCCTTCACTCTTAAGGCATCTACATGGGTTACCTTAAATAAGAACCCTCTTTCAAATAGGCATAAGTCAACTTTTAGGTCCTATGAAGACCCATTCACCTCTTTGTCACTTCTCTGAGCAAACTAAATACATAATACCACTTCCGAATGCATGGACACATTTGAAATGAACTCTTTTGCATCCTCGAATGATCATAGTTTCCAAAACACTCTTCTACTAAAGCATAATTTGCTCAAACAACATTCTATGCACACAATCATCATAAACGAATACATAGTCAACTTATAACCCATTGTTCATATTGTATATGACTGTTCAAAACTTTATAATTCACATAAATGGTACTCATATATTATAAAACATACTCCAATAGTTATTTCACCTTTAAACATTGAGATACCAACAAGCATAACTCAAATACTCTTCTCGGGTTACATGTAGAAGATGCACAAACACACAGTTAAATTTGAACCTCAGTATATTTGATTTTACACACTTTAAAAACTTAAAATTTATATTTCTAGATGTGCCGTGGATTCCTCTAAAAAAAATTATACCATGATCAAATTCTACATAGATCTAAAGTTATGGCTCAACAACTAGGCACTAGTATTTCCTTTGTTAAATTCAAATATTTGAATTCAAATGGTCACATTTAAACATCAAAACTATTATTTCATCTCGTATCCTCAATTATTAGATTAATCATGCACCATCAATCTCTTCCAAACTTTTAATCATATTATGTCAATGCCTAAATGTTAAACCTTGAATAATTGACCTTATCTCATGCAATCTTGAAATATTGACTCAACGTGCACCATTGATCTCTTATACCTAGATCAATATATATTTGTGTTAAACATTAGAATCTTTGGAATAATCTTGATCAATACTCAACATTTACCTATATATATATATATATATGAACATACACTCATCATTAGATCTTAGAATAAGTTTGATCTTTATCTCTGCTTGACGTTAAACTTCAAACACTTGTCCTCATCTGAATCAACATGCACCATTGATCTTGATATATACAAATCAATTCAATCCATTGGATCTCCATTTGGTCCTAGTATTTAACATCATGCAAAATATACTAAGTATGGGGGGCATTGGCATTTCTATCTACTTGGAAGGCCAACTTAGGACAGTCATATCTTTTACCTCGCTCACTTATATGTTCTCAAATTTGGACCATATGTTCTCCTATCAAAGAGGAATATAAAGATGTATTGAATAGATCCTATAACATTTTCATGTGTAATATATAACACCATTAATATTATCACTCATATTTTTCTACCATAGATCCAACTATATCAATAATTATTTGGAAGGACAACTTTGCACAAGCATATATTTTAATACAATTCATTTCATGATCTAAAAATTAGTGAATATGAACAATGAAAAAAATTTAAAAAACCCATATGATAAAATTATCTTTAAACTACCACACATGAAAAATATAACTTCATCAATAGTCTTACTCATATATTTCTTGCCACATGTATATTTGGCAAAGTATGGGCAAATGCTATCAAACTGCTTGGGATCCTAGCTTTGCACTTACATATCTTTTATCACACTTAGTCGCATGGAATTTTATCACATAATATCACATTAAATATGAAAATCCATCCATATGTCAATCTACTCTTGACAACCTCACACGTGTGAGGTATGACATCATCAATATGCTTACTTAGCTCTGTTTGAACATAGAAAGCATTGTCAAAATACCTGTAGCCCAAATTTACACACAAATATATTTTTTCATGATTCATCAACTGACTTGAGCTGTAAAAAATATAAAATATGGAATAATTTGATCAAAATTATATTACCAACTCCCCTTGACTCATCCACACATGGTGACTATGATGTTAGAAAATTACCTACTCAGATTTTCTACCATTAGACCCAAAATATCTAGATGAAAACAATGATCAACCAAATGAAATACAATCATGTACAAAAGCAATAAATACATCATTTACCTCTTATATGACCCCTTTCACATCCTCAAATCACCAAAATCATCCCTAAAAATATCTAACCATGCCAAAACTGATGATCAACTAAGCCTCCTTCAAGCAAACTAGGACAAGCACATTACACACTTTGTCATTATCTTTTAGAATATTGATTCACTTAATCTACTCACCTGGACACCTCCATGACATCATTTAAAAATCTCTAACAACCTCATGTATCTTATTCATGAACAATTACAATGATTAGTGATGATGATGTCAATAATGAAGTAGTGTTTGATCACATCCCTGATAAAGACCTAGATGATACTAATATATTTGAAAATCATGCCATTTATACCCTTATACCATTTATTAACCATAATAAACTTCATTTATATCACCCTCAACATATACCTTAGGACCAACAAGAATCCATAGTGCTTATAGATGAGTTTGAAAATGATGAGGCCTTTTATGATTTTCTAGGCCTATGAGACAATATTCTATTGGGAGACCATAAAAAAGGGTTCCCAATCAAATTGGATCCTTCACAATATTTTGGATAACATGTGAACACCCTTAGACACAAAAAAATAAATAAAAAATTAAGGACCCATTGTGAAAACCTCTTTGAGTCACTTTTGAACTAGGAAAAAAGTAAAGAAAAAGGCCAGTCTTTTAGAAAAGACCTATTTTAGGCACCATAAAATGGGGGAGTTAAATCCTCATTAAACATAGCTAAGAATAACACCAATGATGAAATTTATTTTATGTCCAAGTTAATTTTTAAAGAATAACATTCCTTCTACAAAATTATTCAAGGGTTTTCAACAGTGTTTGTCACCTGACCATACTTGCAATTATTAGATTCTTATTGATGTGGGTTTTATACACACCACAACATAATGAGGTAGCATCTAACATTTTAGGATATTAATGGAGATAAAATACACTCTAGGTCATTATTTATAGGTATACAGTCTATTATAACTTGTTGATGGAATAGAGGGCAGGTCATGTAGGTTATTGACAATGTTTTTGGATGGAGGCATGGTTTCGATTAAGGGTAGTCAATCTCTATGTGAGTTAGATGGGTGGCTATTTTTTAATGTAGAGTGGTTAGGTCTCAAAAAAACTCAAAAAATGAGGGAAGGATAATCTAGGAAATAAATCTCTATGGTTTTCAAGAACTACTCCCTATCTAGTTTCTAAAAAAGGACAAGTGCTCTCAAAACCTATGCATGTTGCTAGAAGAAATTACACATGCATAATCAGACATGAATAAAAAATCCAAGGTAATAATAGTTCAATAAATTCAAAAGCCTAAGACAAAGGCTACTCCTTTTATATTAGTTGTTTCAAACCCTTAATTAGGATATTATGGCTTGGGATAGTGAAGTATCTGAGGTAGATGTTGCATACACACAAAAAACTACATCTAAAAAAACACCCATGCATAATCAAAATTATGAATCAAAAAAATTAATAACCTAATTAATATAATTTACCAATATTTCAATAGCTATTACACATATACAAATCAATGCATCAATAAAAATAATCAAGAATCCATTCGTAGCTATTGCACCCTTAGGATTATTGAAACATACAACCAATGAAATTAAAAACTAATTACATAGAAATTGGAAAGAAAATATACAAGCACATTCACTGATGATTATAATTTATGCTAATAATTTATTCAAAATTATCTAACAAAATATCCAAGTTGGATTATAACTATTTTAAATAGGCTTGAGGAATGGGTCACCTCATCCTCCAAGTTCATACAACGTGCTTACATATGGTAGTTAGAACATGAGTTCTAGCTGTAGTAAAAAACATATAAGAGAAATATTGTAGTTATCAATTAAATAAATTGACCTTTTCAAATCCATGAAATGTGTGCATGTGTCTAGAATATAAATCTAATTTTATAATAAAAATCTCAAACTGCAAGGAAACTATGTTGTTACAAAATTGTACATGTATAAAATCTTAGCCTATTAAGGATGCATCATGTGAAGCATTGGATTTACTTTATTTGGCATAGTAATTTTAGTGTTAGTATTTGAAGTTGCATATGTCGATATGTCACCATAAGCTTGCCTTTTCTTGGCCTCATTCTCTTGATAAACTTTATATGTCACGTCATGGTGCTTCCATATAATGTTCAAATTTAGTAGTGGTGGGTGATATATTATTTTAACTTGACCAAGGAGTCTTACATGCTCATATTTGGTCATATAGAATTTATTATTAAACATTTACACCTTTTTAACTTTCTTTTTGGCTGCACTAAAATTGGAATATATCTCTCTTAGTTCTAAGCCTTGTAAACCCTACTTGAAGTCATCCACCGCTTCTTGAATGAGTTTATCAAAATTGATCCTACTGATCAATTTTCATGTGGCATGCTTCCCCTTTGACAACTTGAAATAATGAAAAATATAGAATATTTTGGCCTCATGCACTTTATATTTGGGGATTAAAGCCCAGACTAATTATAACCACTCTTTTGCTTCTTCCTGTCTTATGACATCTAAATTCAAAGCATTGGATGCCTCTAGTGTTTTCATTAAGTCTAGATGACAGTATATTGAGTTGCCTGTGTATGCAACTAACATCTTCAACTTATCACTTTCATATTTCAAGGATTTATATAATTAGTTGGAATTATTTATGAGGGTCCATTTTGGCCTTCATAAAATCCAATGCCTCCAAATATTTGTAACATTGGGAAAATGCTTCTTACACCTCTGCTTATGAACCTATAGGGATATGTATAGTCTTATATTTCTCCTTAAACTATTCCATCTAGGCCTCTAGCTCTTGTCAATCCATCTCATTTCCTTCATGGAAAGATATTATAACATCCTTATGTGCTTAAGCCAAGTCTACAAGATTTTCAATATAAGGAGATTGCCCAGGTTGTCTGTTTTACCTCTTAGTGAGGGAGAATACGTCATGTATTTCCTCAAGAGTTATCTCCCTACCCTTATAATCCTATAACTTCCTTTTATTCATTCTCTATTTACTACCATATAGGGGGTCAAATAGAGTGTAAATAGAGGGAAGCTCTGTGATCTTGAAGCTAGGCATTTGAGAATCCTTACTTCTCAAGTCTACATCCCATTGAGGAATGTCCAACTATGAAGCATTTGAGGTTGTAACAAAAACCTCTCATTCAACATCCTCTATTTTTGGCTATTTATTTTTTAGATTGATAAGTACATTAGGTATGGAATACCATATAATCTTGGACCAATCCACTCCTTTAAATTAAGGGAGTGGATAGACTATGATCAGTTAGGATTTGACCTTCCATCCACTACTAGAACTTGTTATAATAGTTTCTTTTATATAGGTGGTGTATGACATTAGAAGGGTGATGTAGGTGGACCAAACATGAATTCATGGAGTGGCCAATGCATTCTATACCTTCCTAGACACCTTCTTCTTTAAGGATTTGATAGTGGAAGTGCCAAAAGGGACAGAGGAGGTTAGCATGGTGAGTGGGATAAAAGTGGAGAGTGGATCAATGGAGGTGGAAGTATGCAATTCCACGTAGGTTTTCCTCAAGACAAAATAAATGAAAACATGTTCAAAAATTGGCAGAGAAGATAAATGAACATTTATGAAGGGATGAGTACCTAGGGGATTGGGCACTACAGGTTACTTAAAGGATCATGGTCTTAGATATGTTTTACTCTACATGTTCATTAAAATTATCCTTAATATCCTTAATTATCACAACATTTCCATGTGTTATTTCTAAGCGTGGAGGTGTAAAAAGAAATCCTTGTGATGATTCCACTATGGGACTACCTTTTGGAGTCCCAGGCTTCCTTGTGTAAACTAGAGGGGTCTTCATTTGTCTGGGGGAGCCTTACTGGGTAAATTCCACTACCTCTTATGTTGTTATCCCAATATATGTAGTAATCTAAACCTGGGACAAATTAGTATTAACTTTAATGGAATTTGTACTAGGTTGTTATTATGTTTTCTCCTCCTCATCATAATCTAAACAATAGGGTCACCTACCTGTGCTCCCTTGCTAGAACTGGGTTCAAGCACCCCACATGTTTTCTTGATATATTTTAATTTAAACATGGGGATATTGAGACGAGGGACCCACTTGATCCTTGGATTGGTCCTTATATTGTCCGATCTATAAGTTATAATGTTCCCATCCTTTGTATAAAGCCTTCTTTCCATCTGTTCTATTAAATTAACTGAGGGGTCTTCTTAGATCATTCTAAAATTGTCTTCCTTCAGTCTAGAAAATCTTTCCCTATCTAAAACATCTTCATCATCATTTTCATTAAGAAAAAAAAATTTATAAGAATAAGGAACATGGATATAGGGGATTTTAAATCTCTGTATATGCTTCTAAATAAGTCCATGCAGATCCTAGTCTCTATGTGGAAGCATGGGGAAAGGATAACTCCTTCACTTGCCTCCCACTTTTCTAAAATGCTTCCTCATTATGTAGATCATTATTTTAGTTGTTATATGGTGGCCAAAGTACAAATCTTTCTTCTACTTGGATAGGTTCTCTTTGACACTCCACTATAATTATAAATAAATTTCTTGCTCTGCCAACTCATCTGGGATGTATTTTAGGAGACACACATGATTGACCTTATTTATACAAATCATTATGACTATGCAATTCAGATAGAGGAAGTAATTCCCTTTACTATCCAAGTTCTTTACAATATTTGGTCCAATTCAAGGCATGGGTGAGCCATGATTGGATTTATAAACCTATAGATATATGTCCTCTACTATTATAACCATATTCTTGGTGTAGGCATATATGTGCATAAATTGGTAGTGGTCATAAATTTTTCTTTTGATACAATCTATGGTTAGAGTCCACAATTCCTTGAGGTCTTTGTAACAAGTTCCCATAATGACATCTAGAAAATGGGACATCATATAGAAATTTCCTAAAGGTGTGGGATGTTTGTCTTTATGAATTATCTATTTTATCAAATGAAAGCTGGTTATCTCACCTTGGGCATACACAACATCATGGGTGAGCATGATATTTAACAATGGCACCTAGTCTAGATTAACAAAATGAATACTTGACATATCATAAAGTTGGTTCAAGAGAACCATGATAATGCATATACCCATTCTAAACTTGTTGATAGAATTAAATCCCATTGGGTTCTTTCCTTTCCATGTGATGATCTAGTGTATGAACAACCATGAAGAGAGTGCCTTCTTAATTGAGCTCTCTATATTAAACTACACCAATGTATGCTTGGAAAAATAGGCATGAGGTATGCTCAAAGATAGATATCACTAGAATTCAATTCCCAAAATGCATGTGACAATTGTGTTATTTACAAAGTAATAAAGGAAAGAATCATGTGATATCCTACCCAAGAAAATAGATCCTATAAGAGGTTCATGCATGGCATCACTTCTTCCTTGGTAGTAATAAAATGTAACCTTTGGCATTTGAAAGCCCACAATTCTTGGACAAATAGCCTATTAATGAGTGTCATCTCATCTTCTTCTGAAAACATAACCATATATTCGACTACATCCCATGACTTTGAATAGTTGGTGTATCTATTTTTGAATATGGTAACATCAAACACTATATCCATGAACTCTATAAAATCTTTGATTGAATATGGTGATGGAAGATTTGATCCCCTAAATGTCTTGGATGAATATGACATTATATATGATCTATGTTACTTAAAATTTCCTTTTAGGTTTTATTTATGTTGTATGCTCAATTCACTCTATCTTGATCACTATTTACTCACAATTCTCTTTGTAGGGAGTTGTTAGGGATCGTCAATGCATAAGATAACAAGAGATGTTGAATGCAAGTTTGTTAGAAAGCAATGAAGGATTCAATGGTTTTGCATAGAATATATATAATTTTTCATGGAATAGTAGTTAGTGTGACATAAATACCCAATGTTCACTTTGCTTATAATTCCTGCATAATTCAAACTTTATTAGTTCAAGTTGTTGGGAGTCTCATATTATTAATGAGAAGTATTTTCACCTTTTATTCAATTAAGTATAGCAAGGGATAATAGTGTTCTTGGTAGTAAGGCATTCATAAAAAAAAATTGGAAAAATGTCCATAGACTAATTCCAATGGGGGAATTATTTTGAACAAAATGTCTACAACAATTTCTTTGAAGACCTATTTTGTTAGGCAAAAGTTATGAAGTAATTATCCTGAAGAGTCACTTCCAAAAGTCCCAAAGGGTTATTTTTATTAGGAAAAAATATGAAGGGTTTAATTTATAGGGCATTATTCCATGACAAAAGTCCCAAATTATCTAATTTTCAAAGGCCAAAGGGAAAGTCTATATGGTAAAATGTCCATGACAATTATCCCGAAGGGTAAATTCCAAAGGGCAAAGGGCCTATGACAAAAGTCACAAAGGGTAGGTTTAGTAAGACAAAGGGGTAAGGACAAAGTTCTAAAGAGATAAGGGGCCAAGATAAAGTCTTGAAGGGTAGGTGGTTATTTCAAAAAAGGTAGAAGGGTCACTCAAAATGTCTAAAGGGTCATTTCAAGAAATCCAAAGGGTAGGTGAAAAAGGTCTGAATGATCTACTTTGTGGTAAAAATGCTTGAAGGGTATACTTAATTAGGTAAAGTTTCAATAGGAAAAGGTTTTGGGGTAAAAGTCTTGAAGGGTTGGTTCCACAAATCCTGAAGGGTATGTGCCCTTGGGGTCATTATTTTGGTAAAATTGTATTGGCAAGATTGTTATGGGGAATTGTTTCAGGTTTTTTGCATCAGACCAAAATGTTTGATGATAAAAAGTTTGAAGGGTCATTTTCATCAAGAAAAGGGCCCAGGAAAAAATTCCCAAAGGGTAATTTCCAAAATGTCAAAGGGCACTTTCAAAAGGATGAAGGGTAGGTGGGTTAAGGTCGAAGGGTAGGTCCGAAGGGATAAAGGAAATCTATCGGAGGATTTTTTTTTTCAATTTTTTTGAAGGAATATTCGAAGGGAAAAAGAATTTCTTGAAGGGAAAAATTTCTCAAAGAAAATGTCTAAAGGAATTCAATTAGCTCAAGGGAATGCTATGGAGAAATTACATCAAACAAAATGTTTGACACAGTAAAATCAAAGAATAAGCCTAGAAAAAGATAAGCCAAAGACATAAAACCTGATAGAGATAATTTACACAAGTCTAATAAATATAAGATTGAAAACATAAAACCCAACAAAATAAGCCTAATAGAAAGAACAAGTCTATGAACACAATACTAATGTCATTTTGCTAAAGTAAAAAGAAAGACCAATAATAAATCTTCTCCTAGATTTTGCATAAACATAAAGACTAGGGGATCAAAGTCAAGACCATAGTCTAAAAAAGTGGGTCCCCATTTCCCTATGGAAAAAGGGAGGTGTTGTGTACAACAAATAACAACTCACAAGGGGAATATTCATTAGTATTTAAGAACCTAAAACTTTGGTTTACAATCTTAAATAAATCATGAAGTGTGTCACAGAAGAATACTAAAATCAAAAAAATGAAAGAGAATCCTAAGTTCATTCATAAATTACACTTTCCTTCTAATTTCTTGGATATGTATGTTTCAAACTGTGTAGTTTATTTAACCCTTTTTGTGATGATTTTTTTAAAGGATTTGATGAGGATGTATATTTTATTCTAGTATCTCTTTAAAGAATAAAAAAAGGTAAGCTCAAGTATTTATCTACTGCCATCCAGGCATCCATAGACCTAATAGAGATACCTTGGGCTTCTTCTCTTCTTATACCATTATTTACTTTTGATCATGATGTGTAGTACATTAACCTTATTTCATTATGTGAGCCTTTTTATTTTCTTTAAATTTTATATTGCTCTTTTGAAATCATTGGTTTTATTTTTATTTTGTTATTCTTATAAAAGAGAAGAGTTGGAACCCTAGTGAGCTAGTATAATTATAAAACAAATCATTACTAGAATGTCCTTGCCAGCTACACCTATACTTAGAATTGTCATTTTCAACAAGCATTTAATGTGATAAGTGCATTTGATCCAATAAATTAAGATTTTTTTTTAAATTTGTATGAAGTACTCTGAGAGAAACTTCCATGTGCCTAGTAAAAGTATTTAATTGTGACACCATTTAAAATAATCCATGATTACCTACCTTCATCCTAAAGACTCAAAAACACATAAATACACCTAATGTGTAAACTAGTCCCAAAGTGTCAAGAGTTTAAATTTCCCCTTTTCTACAAGTCATAAGCTCAGTTGGTTTGGATTTAACTTGATTATAGTCAGATAAAAAATAATTTCAATTGTTATAGAAAGCAAAGAAAAACTAATCTAAGAAAGAACTAAAATTTAACCTATAAAATATGAAATCTAATCTATAAAAGCAAAATACTAAAAGCAGGAAAGATTAATCTAGAAAGCAGGAAATCTAATCTATAAAAACAATAAATATAATTTAAGAAATTGGGGTATATAATCTAAAAAATCAATAAATATAATATAATCCTATATCTACATTCATCTATCCCTCATTACTCAGTAACATAAACATACGACACAACCTTGAAGTAATGCTTTAGGAACTATCCATTGACTAAATATGTAAACTCATTGCCTTGGAGGTCCTTTAGTTGAAATTCATTATTTCCCATGATCTCCAAAATTTGGTATGGTCTAATCCATAATGGGGAAAACTTGTCGACCACATCCTAGTGTTTTTTGAATTTTTTTAAGGTCTTAGTCCTTAAATCTTCCATTTCTATTATGTCCAACAATCTTGATCTTGCTTTATCACTTAGCTCCATGTAGTCTTGCATAAACTGATAAGTTGGTAATTTTAGCATAATTGGGAATACAGGATTGCATCCATATACCAATAGATGGGGTGAATCTTTAAGAGATTCCTTATGTCTAGTATAGTAATCCAATAGATCCTACTTTAATAAATTGTGCCAGTCCCTGGGCTTGTCCCTTACTAATTTCTTAATTACATTGATGAGATTCTTATTCATTGATTTTGTTAATCCATTTCCCTAGGGGTAATAGTTAGAACTTGACTTGATAATAATATAGTTGTCATGTGACAACTTAGTAAATTTTGCTAATATAAAATCCATTCCATTGTCACAAACCAAATAAATAGGCATGTTAAATCTAGGTTTTTATGTGTTCCTCCAAGAAGTAAATCACATCTTGTGCTCTGTAATTCTTTATGGATATGACTTTGGTCCATCTAGTGCAATAGTCTATGGTAGTAAGAAAAACATTATGGTATGCTGAAGAATTTGGGTTAATGACACCAATGAAGTCAAAAATCCACTAGGTAAATAACCTTCCTTCAACAATTAAATATAACAACATTACTACATGTACTTCTCTCTTGGCTATAGATTGGCATTCATGTAATTTTATCATATGAGAATGAGCATATTTGAAAATGTTTGGCTAATAGTAGCCCATTATTAAGATATTGTGGGCCATGGTATTCCCAGAAGGGTGATCACTATATATTTTATGATGCAAATTCTCTAAGATTTCTTTAGCATCTTCTACAAATACATACCTGAGTTAAATACCTTCATCATTTCTTTTATAGAGGACTCCCTTATTGATCATGTAATGAGTAGCTTTAAGCCTCAAATATCTTCTTCTCTCTCTCTATTAGGCTCTGGGGATCAATTTCTTGTAATCAAATATTATATTATATCAGTATACCATTCTCTTTTAGATACTTGAGCTTCACATACATCAAAATATAATTTTGAAACTTATTTAATACCTTGACAAGGGAAAAAATATATTTATCAATCATAGAATATCTACACTCTACATCTTTCATATTTGTGCTCATGAATGCAATTAGATTCTCATTCTCTTCTTTCTTCTGCATGTTGATAGTAGCAATCATATACTCTGAAGTGAATGAGTATAAATAAAAATCTTTCTTAAAATCTAGATTGATCAATATTAGATCTTATGATATTGAATTTTTAATGTCTTGGAAGGACTTTCAAGCTTTAACTGTCCACTCTATTTTGGCATCCTACTTGAGCATGGTGTTTATAGGTCTAATAATTTATATAAATCTTGAGATGAACTTCTTTATGAAGTTAATATTTCCAAATAATGATTTAGGCTCCTTCCTACTATTTGGTGGTTGAATTTTTGAAATTTCTTGAATTTTGTCTAGGTCAATAGTGATACCATCCTTGGTGATGATGTGTCTCAAAATATTCCATTAATTCACTCCAAATACAGACTGTAGTAACTTATATGGTCTTTCCTAATGTTTAAAAATACCATAAGATCATCCATGTAGATGATTATGCATTTTCTTGTTAATATTTTGAAAGCATGATCCATGGCACATTGAAAGGCAACTCATATGTTTATCATGCTAAAATACATCCTCTTATATGCATAATTTCCCCACTTCATGGTGAATGTCATCTTCATTCTATCATCATATTGTATCAGTACCTAATTGTAGCTTGAAAATCCATCTAGGAAGGACATCATTTCAGAACCACTTACTATTTGTATCACCTTATCTAGGGATGGTAGAGGATAATTGCCCTTTTTAGAAGCCTTATTTAGATTTCTAAAGTCTACACATAATCTGATCTCACCATTCTTCTTTCTTACTGGGACTAAATTAGCCACCTAGGTATAATGTTGATCTAAAAATATGATTTTAACATTTAAAATATTCTTTGCTTCTATCTAAATTAGAGATTATAGAATATTATTGACTAGTCTTTACCTCTATTTAAATGGTTTATGATCTGGCTTCAAAAGGATCATATAAATAATGACCTGTGGATCATATCCTTTCAAATCTTCATATGTCCAGACAATGACATCCCTATATTGAGTGATTGAATCCTTAACTTGATGTCTTTATTCTAGGGTGTACTTGAGGTAATTATTCACATAACATAGGTTATGTTCTTCTCCTAAATTTTCTCTTTCAAAGTTAGATTCATTGACCTTGGGTTACATGTGTTGCTGATCTTGAAGGTTTATGTCAAATGGTCTTTCCAATGAGACCAAACTAGGTGGAATTCAATTCTCCTTGAGCTAAATAATGCCCTCTTTGTCTTATTCCTCTTGATAGAGGTGATTAATGTCCTTATCATCAATTATTTTGGATTCAAATTCCCCTGAATTAGTTAAAAAATAAATGATATGATTGACATCATTAAAGACCTAAAAATTTTCTATGTTATTTGGAATAGAGGGGCATAGTACCAATTCAATGGAAAATACTTTTACCTTAGATTCGTGTAGTGGTTATAGATTAGTAGCAATAGTATCTATTGAATCAATAGTATAATTTTTCTCTCTAGTTTATATCTTAGGGTCAGTGAGTTATACATCTTATGTCATCTTTCATTGAAACCATAGATGGGCTCATTAGGCTCCCTCTTCATGACGGTGAAGTGTTGGTATACCAAACTAGGATTAGTGACATATCCAAATTGTGTAAGAAAAGTTGTTTGAAATTCATCTGAAGAAGTGATGTAATTTTTGGTTATATTTAAATACCAATCATAAGAAAAATTTGTTAAATTAAAAGGGAATAATCTACATGCAACATCCTCATCTACAAAATTCATTAGTCTTAAATAAGATTGAACTAATTTGATATGTTCCTCTATTGTCTTTGCTCCTGAAGGAGAAAATGATGGAAAGTACTTTTTAGGATTCATAGGTAAATCATGCATGTCCCTTAGGATGGAAATAACAAATCTAACTAACCAAGGTGGTTGTTGAGCCATTAGTTGATTAATAGGTAAAGGATTCCTTACTAGAGAAGGAGTCCTTGGAGGTGGATTATTCTAAATTGGGGCTATTAGAACAATTCTAGGTCTCACATGATTTATCAAGGGTGAGACAAGAAAACCAACCTAGGAATTAGATTTGGTCACTCTCTTAGGTAATTCCAATGCAACTCTACCCAAATAATACCTACTATTATCATAGGTGTTGGCCCTCCTTCTAGTGCTAGTGAGACTGTTGATGTGGTTTTTATACACACCAAAATGTAATGAGGTATCCTCTAACATTTTAGGATATTAATAGAGGTAAAATCCACTCTAGGGCACAAGTTATAGGTACACAATCTATTACAACCTATTGATGGAATAGCAGTCAAGGCATGTAGGTTGTTGACAAGGTTTTATGGATGGAGGCATGGTTCTTAATAAGGGTAGTGAATCTCTATGTGAGTAAAATGGATGGATGGTTTTTAATCTAGAGTGGTTAGGTCTTAAAAAAGAATCAAAAAAGGAAGGAAGGGTAAGGAAAAAAATATAGCTCTATGGTTTTCAAGAACTACTCCTTGGTTGGTTTATAAAAAAGGACAAGAGATCTTAGAACCTATGACTGTTGCTAGTCATAATTAGACATGCAAAATCAAACATGACTAAGAATTCTAAGGAAATAATGATGTAGGAAATTAACAAACCTCAAACAAAGGTTGATATTTTTAGTGTAACTATTGTACACCCTTAATCAAGATATTATGGTTTAAGCTAGTCAAGTATCTAAGACAATTATTGGATACACACAAATAAAACTACATCCAAGAAAGAACTCATGCATAATAAAAATTATGAATCAAACAACTTAATCACCTTAATTAATGTAATTTACCAATATTTATATAGATGTTAACATATATAGATTAGTACATCAATTAAAATAATCAAGAATCCATTTACAACTATTACACACTAAGAATTATTGAAACATATAACCAAAGAAAGAACAACTAATTACATAGAAATTGGAAAGAAAATACACATTCACTGAAGATCAAAATTGATGTTTCTATTGTGTTCAAAATTATCTTATAAAAAAATCCAAGTTGGATTACAAATATTTTAAATAGACTTGGGGAAGGGGTTGCCTCATCCTCCAAGCTCATGGAAAGTGTTTACATGTGGTAGTTAGAACATGAGTTCTAACTGTATTCAAAACTGTATAAGAGAAATCTTATAGTTATCAATTAAATAAGTTGACCTTTTCAAAGCCATGAAACATGTGCATGTGTATAAATTATAAAGTCAATTTTATAATAAAAAACTTGAACTATAAGGAAACTTTACATCATTATAAAATTATATATGCACAAAATCTTAGCCTATCAAGGCTACATTATGTGAAGCATTGAATGTACTTTAGTCAATGTAGTAGTTATGGTGGTAGTAGTTGAAGTTAAAAATGTTGATGTGTCACTATAAGCTTGTATTTTCTTGGTCTCATTCTCTTGATAAACTTTATATACCATGTCATATTGTTGTCGTATAATGTTCAAGTTTAGCATTGGTGGTTGATGTATTATTTTAACTTGACCAAGGAGTCTTACATGCTCATATTTGGTCATCTAGAATTTATTATTAAAAATTTCCACCTCCATAACTTTCTTTTTGTCCACACTAAACTCAAACTGTATCTCTTCTAGTGCTAAGCCTTGTAAACCCTGCTTGAAGTCATCCACTACTTCATGAATCAGTTTATCAAAATTGGTCCTAATGAATAATTTTCTTATGGCATCCTTTACCTTTGAAAAATTCAAATCATGCAAAATATAGAGGATTTGGGCCTCATGCACCTTATATCTGGGGATTAAGACCCCAACTAATTATAACCACTCTTTTGCTTCTTCCTACCTTATGATAGCTAAGTTCAAGGCTTTGGATGACTCTAGTGTTGTCATTAAGTCTAGATGACTGTATAATGAGTTTTTTGTGTATGTAAATAACATATTGAACTTATCATTATAATATTTCAAGGATTTATATAATTGGTTGGAATTATTTACATGAGGGGCCATTTTGGCCTTCATAACTCTAATGCCTCCAAAGAGTTGTAAAATCAGAAAGATACTTCTTACACCTCCACTTTTGTACCTATAGGGATATGTATGGTCTTTGCCTACTCCTTCACCTATTCCACCTAGGCCTCTCACTATTGGTGATCTATCTCATTTACCTCATGGATGGTTACTATAACATCCTTATATGCTTGGGCTAGGTCTACAAGATTTTCAATATAAGGAGATTTCTTGGGTTGTCTATTATGTCTCTTAGTGAGGAAGAATACTTCATGTCTTTCCTCAAGATTTATCTCTATAATCTTATCATCCTCCAAATTCCTCTTCTTTACTCTCTATATACAACTAGATGGGGGGTTAAATAAGGTGAAAATAGAGGGAAGCTTGGTGATCTTGAAGCTAGGCATTTAGGAAGCCTTACTTCTTAAGTGTACAACCCATGGAGGAATGCCCAACTGTGAAGCATTTGAGGTTGTAACAACAACCTCTTATTTAACCTCCTCTAATTCTAGATATTTATTTTGTACTTTGATAAGTACATTAGGTAGGGAAGACCATATAATCTTTGATCAATCCACTGCTCCAAATTGAGGGAGTTGATGGAATATGATCAATTAGGGTTTGTCCTTCCTTCCCCAACAAAAACTTGTCACAATAGTTTCTTTTATGGAGGTGGTGAATGGTATTAAAAGGGTGATCTGGGTGGAAAAAACATGGATTTTTGTAGTGGCTAATCCAATTTATACCTTCCTAAACACCTTCTTTAAGGCTCTAATAGTGGAAGTGCCATAAGGGACAAATAAAGTTAGAATGGTGAGTGGGATGGAAGTGGAGAGTGGATCAATGATAGTGGTGGCAAAGGAATCAATGGAAGCAGAAGTAGGCACTTCCACCTAGGGTATCCTCAACAAAGAAGAAATGGAAATGTTGACGCAAGAAAGTGCACCCTGTGGCAGGAAAACGGATTCCTGCCCTCTCCCCGCAACATGGAAACCCCTCTCTCACCTGTGGGACGACAAAGCAGGAGAGGAGAGTTTCTAGGTATGGGCTAGTTCCCTCTGATGTATCTTATTTGTTTCAGGCAGCGCAAAATATAGGTATATAGGTATACTAGGGGGGGATGAAAAGAGATAGAGAAAAAGCATGAAAACAAACAGCCTACTCTAAAAGAGGTGATACACCAAAAATAGGTTGACCTTCCACATCCACACTCAGGATCAGGGAAAAACATACATACACTCAGATCTGGCAGAAAAGACCAGGTCTCTGGGATGACAGGGAGGTTCTTATGGAAAGCAAAAGAAACAGGGACTCACCAAGGTGCTGAGAAATACACACTGTAAGTGACCTCACCTATTTTATACCTCCAAAACAGAACTCTACTCCTGGCAGCAGCAGACAATGGCACTTTGTAGATCGCAGGTTTGCTGGTGTTGAACCTGTGAGAGCATCAAGAGACAATGACTGGACACAGATTAACATTCAATGTATACACAGAAAGATCCATCCAAATAGAGGTAAAACTGTCTTTATTGATTCAGGTGGAAAATTTGTAGAGCAGTGTTCTTTACAAAAGTGGGGAAGATCCCTTGATAAATGAACAAGTCTGCCCATTTATAGAGAAAAGCCAAGAGGAGTCTCATTGGAAAGAGTGAAAAAACACTATTGATGATGTCATAAGTCTGCCAAGACCATGCTTGTTGCCTCATTTTGCGTGTTGGTCTTCTCCTCTGATGGCTGGGCAGGTTTTTTCCTATGTTCTGCAAGTGTTTTTTGTCACCTCATGTTGTGGGTGGCAAATTTGCCACCCGCTACAGTGGATTGCATGTAGGACTTCTACCGACGTTGGCCGATAATCTACCGACCATGACAGTTTTGCCGATGTCAGCCTATGTAAGCTACTGACAGTGGTAGTTTTACCGATGTCGACCGATGTTAGTGGCCTTTTTTTCTCTGCCAGCGTTGTGGGTGGTGATTTTGCCGCCATCTGCATTGCGTGTAGGGGGTCTCTTTTTACCCACCCATGTTGTGGGTGGCGATTCTGCCGCCCTCTGCATTTTGTCTGCCCTTCCTTTTTTTCTAAGTGTCGAATGCCCTAGTTTTTTCCCTTCTTCTTGTGAACATTTGAAGACTCTGCCTCTTGCTACTGTGAATGCCGACGAACTAGGCCAATGAGCCAATGCTCTGAAATAGAGATGTCGAACCCTGAATGTGGACCTTGCAACTCGAAATGACTGGCCATGCAAAGCAGGTGTAGAAGGTGACTGAGATTTTGCCTGAGGGACAAAATTGGGTCAACAAATTGGTGACTCATAGGGGAAACATGCCTACTAGGCTTAGAACTCAGTTGCCTTACATTCCATTGGGTGTGGAGTCAGATGGTGACTTTTGAAGAGATTTCTCCACAGCTTGATAATCCCAAAATCAAAATACACAGAATTTAACCCCAAAATGAAGGGAAACACACAATACTAAAAACAACTAACTGTGTAAACTGCACTTAGGGAAAATAGGGAAAATTATGTACAATCGAACCAAAATTTAGTGGCAGCACTTCAGATGTATCCTGTTGACTGGGATACGCAATTCTTTGCCATCCAACTTGGAGAGCTGGAATGTGTTATGCTGCTTGCACTGAGTAATGATATAAGGACCGCTCTAGAGGGCATCAAATTTTGCATGTTTTCCAGGCTTAGCTCTATCTTCGTCCCATTTTAAGACAATGTCTCCTTCGATGAAACTTTTTGATGAAGACTTCTTGTCAAAATGTCCTTTCACCTGCTGTTGGCGACTGACCATAGAGACCATGACCCGATTCCTTACCTCCTGGAGCTCCATTAGTTCACACAATCAGACCTCCATGCTACTTCTTTCTTCTAGCTGCAGCTGATGAGCGAGATCTAATGCTAGCAACTCGAGTGAGATAGGAAGCTTTGCTTCCCTTCCATACACAAGCGTATATGGAGAATTTCTGATTGATCTTTTCAAAGTGATTTGATCGGCCCATAAAGCTGTCTTCAGCTTGGCGTGCCAAGTTTTTTGATTTTCTTCCATGGTCTTCTTTATAATCCTGATCAAAATTTTTTTAGTGGACTCAGCTAGCCCATTTCCCTGTGGGTAGTAATTTGACGAAGTGCTGAGGTATATACCATACCTTAGCGCCCATTCACTAGTTTTGGTTCCCAACAAAGCCAAGGCATTGTCTGAAATTATAGTGGTTGGGACCCCAAAATGTGTCACTAAGTCCTCATAGAAATCCAGGACTGCGCTTTCATTTGCTTCCTTCAAAGCAATGGCTTCCACCCACCTGGTGAAATAATCCGTAGCAGTCAGGACCCATTTTTGTCTGGCACTAGAGGGAGGATTGATCATCCCTATGAAATCCAGGCCCCACTGCATGAATGGTTGTTCAACTTGAATGGGCTATAGGGGCGTGGCAGCCAATCGCTATTTTCTGTCAAAAAGTGCACACTTTTGGCACTTTCTTACCCAGGCGTGGGTATCCTTGAAAAGAGTGGGCCAAAAATATCCAACTCTCATTATTTTTGCCGCTGTAGTCTTAAGGGCGAAATGGCTGCCTACTGGCCCATCGTGAAACTCAGCCAATACCTTGTCAGCCTGACTGGAGTCAATGCATCTCAAGAGAACCCCAGAGAGATCCTTCCTAAATAATACTCCATCAATCAAAACATAGGGAAGGGACTGAAGTTTAAAATACCTTCTTCCAGCCTTACCAAGACCCTGTAGACATTCGCCCATAAGAAAGAAATGCCTCATGTCCAACGTCCAATCTCTTATGACAGCTGGTTCTTCAGTAGTGGCTGCGTCATGGATCAACAACCTGTCTTCATCCTTTTGTCTCAAATCTATGGCTAGCTGTTCACACAAGCCCCTTCCTCTCACCAACCTAGTGATTTTGAGGTCTATGTCATACTCCATTACCTTGGTGATCCATCTTGCTCTTTTCTCATTTAAGTCTCGATTGGTCAAGAAATCCTTGATGCTAGGATGTGGAACCATGAGATGGATCCTGCTGTTTGATAACATATATCTAAATTTCTTCAAGCTGTGCACCACTGCCAGGACTTGCTTCTCTACATAGGTGTACCTGATTTTGAAGTCCTCTAACCCTTGGCTGAAGAAGGCGAGTGGTTGTTCAAGGTTGTCACTATTTGCTTGAGTAAGCATAACAGATATTACTTCTCCATTACTAAAGGTATAGAGATTGAGGTCTTTATTGAAGTCGAGGCTGATTAGAGCAGGAGCCTGGGTCAAAGCCTATTTGATAGCTTCAAAGCTATCCTTTCTTGGCATTGTCCACTTGAATTCTTCACCCTTCCTCAGCAAGGAGGTTAGGGGTTTAACTATTTCAGCAAAATTCAGAATGAACCTCTGAATGAAATTTATCCAGCCAAAGAAACTCTGTAGGCCTTTCTTGTGCTTTGGTAGGGACATCTCCAAGATGGAGCGGACTCTTTTGGGGTCAATAGACAAACCTTACTTGGACACAATGTGGCCAAGAAGTTTCCCCTCATGAACCACAAATACACATTTCTTTGGATTTAGGGAGATGCCAAATTCCTTGCACCTCTCAAAAATCTGCCTGAGGTGCTTCATATGTTGTCCCGCCTCCTTGGAGAAAACTGTTATATCATCGAGGTACACCAGCACGTTCTTATTTATCAAACCACTGAAAGCCATGTCCATGGCTTGCTGGAAAGTAGCACCAACATTGGATAGCCTAAAAGGCATTTTTTGGTAGGCAAACGTTCCCCATTTAGTGGTGAAGGCTATTTTGTATTGGTCGTAGCCCCGCACCAGAATCTGATTATATCCCAAATAACCATCCAGGAGGGAGAAGCGTTCAGAACCAGTTACCTTTTGGAGGATCTGCTCCATGTTCAGAAGGGGATAATGATCTTTTAAAGAGACTTTATTAAGGTCTCTGAAATCGATGCACAGCCTGATCTCCCCATTTTTCTTTCTAACTGGAACCAAATTGGCCAACCATGAGGAATGTTTGATTGGAAATATAATGCCAGACTCAATCAACTTGAATAATTCTTTCTTCATAAGGAGCTCAATCATCAAATTAATAGGCCTCTACTTTTGCATGACTGGTTTTGCACCTTCCTCTAATTCAATGGTGTGCTAGGCGAGTCTTGGATCAAAACCTTTCAAGTCGCTATAGTTCCAGGTGAAGACGTCAGTGAACTCCTGACACAACAGAATGAAAGCTTGCCTTTCTTGAAACGTGCAGACCTTACCGAGTGCCAACAACTTGTCCTTGAAGATTTCAACTTTTTCATAATTCTCCTCTTTGGTAGTGATGCATGCTTTGTCATCTCTTAGTTGGTCCTCTCCATTGAAAATACTTTCAAGTGTGACCAGACCCTTAGGGAGTTTATTGTTCTTCAATTGAACAGTCTGATTTCCATATTGTTGTTGCAATTTCACTTGATTATGGACCACAAACTCAGCTTCCTCTTACAGGAAAAGAGCTATCTACTGGTCATTTTTAAAGACCTGCCAATTTGTAATATTGTCTGGAATTGAAGGCCGAACCACCACTTTTAAATGGCGCAAACCACAACCCCTGCTTATTTCTTTTGAAACATCAAATTGGGCACCAACAGCTGCCAACCTGTCAGCCTGCTTATTCTATTCTCTGGGGATCAAGGTAATGTTAAGAGCAAGGAAATCTTCCATCAAATCCCAGACTCTGTGCTTGTAAGACTTCAGTAAGGAGTTCTTGGTCAAGTTTAGGCCTCTTATTTGGTTCAAAATTAATTCACTGTCCCCTAGGATTTGCAACTTCATGATCCCCTTTTTTCTTGCCCACTCAAGTCCATGAATCAAAGACTCATATTCTGCAATATTACATGTACAAGAGAACTGGAAATGGAAAGTTGAAAAGTACCTTTCTTTAGAAGGGGAGATTAACATTGCCCCACCACTAGTGCCTAGTTTGCTTCTGGAACCGTCGAAGTATAGCTGCCACAGGCCAAGGTCTTCTTAGTTCTCCTTCATTATATTGGGCATGACGGCACTTTCTTCATGCAAGCAATAGACACCAAGGTCTACCTCCTTAATAAACTTATAAGGATCGTGCTCAAAGTTATCGCTTCCCCACTCATCCAAGAGTAGATCTGCGACTCCTTCAAGAATAGAAGATGAGGACTTGTCCGTTTGAGAGTCTTCTGGATCAATGATAGTGTAACTGACATTTGCTGCCTTGGGTGAATAGGGCTCTAGGTGGTCCTTGTAGAGTGGCTCGGATTCGATTTTCACTTTGGTCCCGTATTTGGTTCTGAAAACCAGATATGACCAATTCGTTGCTAGATAACCACCTATTTTGGACATAAAGTCCCTAGACAAATAGATTGCAAAATATGGAGGAACGTCTGCTACCACTATATCTTGGGGGATTGAGAATGTTGGGTAGGCATGCAATGCTAAACTCAATCTTTTCAAGATCCCGACTGTCTTTGCAGGTGTCCCATCTAGTTGCAAGACTCCCTTGTTCATGGCTTCGTACTTTAACCCCATCTTATCAGCAATGCACTTGGGCATTACTGAAGTGCTGGCCCCGCTATCAATTATGCAATTATGTACTAAGAAATCCCCTATGATCAAAGATACATAAAAAAGGGGGAGTCTTTTCTTCTTTCTTTACCTGACTTGAAGCAGAAGGCTGCCCATTCGTCATTAGGATGTTATTAGTGTCTGTTGGGATGGCCTGACGATCTAGCTCATGCAATTCTTTCTTCAATACCTCCTTTTGTCCCAGAAGAGACAATGAATCCCATAGAGAAATGCTCACATGCAATTTCTTCATTTGATCAAATATATTAACTTGGGGACTGACTCCTTTCGTGTTTTCCTTTGGGTTGATCCCAACTAGAGCTGTAGACTGAGGAGCTGGAGGTGCAAATGGTTGTCTGACAATTGGGGCCTTTTGAAATGGGTGTGGTGGAGGATTCATTGTTGCCTGAGGGGAGGTCTGCACTTCTCCAACTGCTCTTATTTTAAATCTCGTGTTGGCTACAATGCAATCAACATGATTGCCTGCAGCACCTCCATGATTAATTGCACAGAGTTCACCTTCCTCGTGATTTATCAGGGTAGAATCTGACTGAGTTTGATTGTTACTTGCGCTGGAAACTCAAAAAATTGAGAAAAATCAGTAGCCTAATTTTCTAAATTTTGAAATAAATTCATCATGCCATTCGTATGGACAGCTTGCTCTTGACCTTGTCCCATAGTCGAATAGCCTGGCTACTCCTGCACTAGATTGTTCTGAGTAGGCACCATGGCTTTAGATGACGAAGAGGGGCCTGAGTTATAATTTTGATAAGGCCTGGTTGTAGTGAGCTGCCCCTGACCTTGGTTATAATTTTGAAAGGGGGGTCTAGGGGCATGGCCATAATTCTGATAACCTTGGTTTGGCTTGTTGCTTTGAGCTTGCTGCCTTTTAAGGGCGACAAGTTCATTCGACATGCTCTACAACAGGTCCTTAACTTCATTTAATTCATTCGATGGAATAGCAGCTGGCCTCTCAATGATAGGTAGGGGAGCAATTGTGGGAGCGACAACCTAAATTAGGGGCAGCGGTTCTGGGAAAAGTGGCATATGAGGCCTAGGGGCGATTTTTCCAGCTTGAACCAAGCAATTTTTGGCCGCAATGGCTATGTCATATGCAGCTGGCAGTATGTGTCCCACCATAGATTGGATCATCACAGCAATATCACTGTTCAATGCTTTTAGATAGTATAAGAAAGCATAGCTGGGAGTCGGCCTTACCAGGATGGGAATTCTATCCCAAGTATTTTGAAACCGCGTATTGAAGTCTTGCATGTACTTATGTGGAGCTCTTTTTATAGTTGTTAGCTACTCAGCAAGAGAGAGGCCATCACTTTTTTCCCCAAAATGATCAGTTAAATGGGTGCCCAATTCATTCTAGGAATGTATGGAATTCACAGGCAAGGTGTCATACCAGTCGAGAGCTTTCCCTTTCAGAGACAAGGCTAACAGTCTGATGGCAATATTTTCTTCTGTTATGTTGTGAATATTGCAAAGATTGGCAATATTCTTGATATGCTCAAAAACCGTAATAGGTCCCACTCCATCAAAAGAAGGCACATTTTTTAGAGTTGTTCCTGGAATTGGGTCATAGCATGGGAGGTTTAAGGGGCTCTCACCACGAAAAGCTGTAAAAGGTAATGCCATGGTTGGAACAGGTTGTATTTGTGGCTGAGCTGGGTTGGTGTTCCTAGTAACAAGTCTAGGAGGATTTACTAGTGGATAAGGGTGAGTTCTTCCAAACCTGAGCCTTTTAGCAGAGTTTAAAGGCAGCTCAATGAAAACAAAAGGGACCCCTCTTGAAGCTAACCTTGTGGTAACCTTTGGCATAGAAGTTTAAGTGACTGGTCTTAAAAATAAAGAACTGAGCTCTTACCAGCGGAGTCACCAGATGTTGGGAAATCTTTGAAATAACTGTAGCAGGACCAGCATCAATCTTGAAATACTATTGCGTTGAAAAATACAGTTCCACTGGGTGTGCCAAAACTGTTGACGCAGGAAAGTGCACCCTGCAGCAGGAAAATGGATTCCTGCCCTCTCCCCACAACATGGAAACCCCTCTCTCACCTGTGGGATGGTGAAGCAGGAGAGGAGAGTCTCTAGGTATGGGCTAGTTCCCTCTGATGTATCTTGTTTGTTTCACGCAGCACAAAATATAGGTATATAGGTATACTGGGGGGATGAAAAGAGATAGAGAAAAAACATGAAAACAAACAGCCTACTCTAAAAGAGGTGATACACCAAAAATAGGTTGACCTTCCACATCCACACTCAGGATTAGGGAAAAACATACATACACTCAGATCTGGCAGAAAAGACCAAGTCTCTGGGATGACAGGGAGGTTCTTATGGAAAGCACAAGAAACAGGGACTCACCAAGGTGCTGAGAAATACACACTGTAAGTGACCTCACCTATTTTATACCTCCAAAATATAACTCTACTCCTGGCAGCAACAGATAGTGGCACTTTGTAGATCGCAGGTTTGCTAGTGTTGAACCTGTGAGAGCATCAAGAGACAATGACTGGACACAGATTAACATTCAATGCATACACAGAAAGATCCATCCAAATAGAGGTAAAACTGTCTTTATTGATTCAGGTGGAAAATTTGGAGAGCAATGCTCTTTACAAAAGTGGGGAAGATCCCTTGATAAATGAACAAGTCTGCCCATTTATAGAGAAAAGCCAAGAGGAGTCTCATTGGAAAGAGTGAAAAAACACTATAGATGATGTCATAAGTCTGCCAAGACCATGCTTGTTGCCTCATTTTGCGTGCTAGTCTTCTCCTCTGGTGGTTGGGCGGGTTTTTTCCTGTGTTTTGCAAGTGTTTTTTACTGCCTCATGTTGTGGGCAGCAAATTTGCTGCCCACTGCAGTGGATTGCATGTAGGACTTCTGTCGATGTTGGCCGATAAGCTACCGACCGCGGTAGTTTTGTCGACATCGACCTATGTAAGTTGCCGACGGTGGTAGTTTTGCCGACGTCGACCGATGTTAGTGGCCTCTTTTTCTCTGCTGGCATTGTGGGTGATGATTTTGCCACCCTCTGCATTGCATGTAGGGGGTCTCTTTTTACCCGCCCGTGTTGTGGGCGGTGATTCTGCCACCCTCTGCATTTTGTCTGCCCTTCTTTTTTTGCTAAGTGTCAAATGCCCTAGTTTTTTCCCTTCTTCTTGTGAATGTTTGAAGACTCTGCCTCTTTCTACTGTGAATGCCGATGAACTAGGCCAATGAGCCAATGCTCTGAAACAGAGCTGTCGAACCCGGAAGGTAGACCTTGCAACTCAAAATGACTAGCCATGCAAAGCAGGTGTAGAAAGTGACCGAGATTTTGCCTGAGGGACAAAATTGGGTCAACAGGAAACATATCCAAAAATTGGCATAGAATATAAAGAAACATTTATGAAGGGCTAAGTATCTAAGGGAATAGGTGATACAGGTTGTGATTGAAAGCTCAAAGCCTTATCTATTTATAGCTCTGACTCTTTATCAAAATCATCCTCAATATCCTTAATTATCATAGCCTCTCCCTATGTTGGTTCTAAGCATAGAGGAGTAGAGCCAAGCCTTGTGATGATTCCACTTTAGGACTACCTATTGGAGTCCTAGGCTTCCTTGTGTAGACTAGAGGGGTCTTCAGCTATGTGGGGGAGCCTTTCTAGGTAGATGTCATTACCTCTTGTGTTTATATATATAAACTTGGGGCATATTAGTAGTAACTTGAATGGAACTTGTAGTGGGTTGTTCTTGTGTTTTATCCTACTCATCATAATATAAACTAATAGGGTCACCTTCCTATTCTCCCCTGGTAGAATTAGGTTTAAGCACCCTTGGTTCTTTCTTGACAACTTTGAATTTAAAAGGGGGATCTTGAGATGAGGGACCACCTAATCCTTGGATTACTCCTCAGACTATCCCTTTTAGAAGTCAAAATACTTCCATCCTTTATATAGATCTTTTTTACCATCTAATTATCTTACAGTAACTAAGGACTCTTCTTGGATCATTCTTAAATGTTATTCCTTCAGTCTAATAAATCTTTCCCTCTCTAAAATATCTTCATCATCCTTTGCATTAAGAAAAAAAAATCATAAGAATAAAGAACATGGATGTAGGGGTTGTTAAATCCATGTATATTATTTTGAATAAGTCCATATGGATCCCAGTCTCTATGTGGAAGCACGGGGAAAGAATAAATCTTCCACTTACCTCCCACTTCTCCAAAATGCTTCCTCATTGTGTAGACCATTCTCCCAATTATTATACGGTGGCCAAAGTATAAATATATTTTTGTCTAGATAGGTCCTCTTCAACACTCCATCATAATTGGAAAGCAATTTCTTTCTCTACCAACTTGTTTGGGATGTATTATTAGAGACACACATGATTAACCTTTTTTCCTCAAATCATTATGACCATGAAGTTCAAATAGAGGAATTAATATCCTTTAATGTCTCAGTTATTTACATTATTTTATCTGATTCTCGGCATAGGTGAGCCATGCATGGCTTACTAAACCTACAAATATATGTCCTCTGCTATTCTGACCATATTTTTGGTGCAAGAATATATGTGCATAAATTGGTAGTGGTCACAAATTTTATTTTGATACAGTTTATGGCTAGAGTCCACAATTATTTGAGGTCTTTGTAACAAGTTCCCATAATGACATATAACAAATATGACATCATATAGAAATTGCTTGAAGGCATGGGATGATTGTCCTTGTGAATTTTATACTCTCTTAGATAGAATTTAATTATCTCATCTAGGGAATATGTATTATTGTGGGTGAGAATCATATATAACAATGACAAAATACTTGTCATACCATAAATTTGGTTCAATAGAGCCATGCCAATGTGTATCCCCATTCTGAACTTGTCGATATAAATAGTTCCCATTGGCTTCTTTCTTTTCATGTGATGATCTAGTCTAGGAGAAACCATGAAGAGAGTGCCTTATCAATTGAGCTCTTTATTATAAAATTCATCAATGTATGATTTTAAAAATAGGCATCGAGTATGATTAAATATAGATATCATTGGAAGTCAGGTCTTGAAATGCATGTGATAACTATGGTATTTCTAGAGTAATGAAGGAAAGAATCCTATGATATCCTACCTAATAAACATAGATCCTATATAAGGTCGATGCATGGCATCACCTCTAACTTGATGGATACAAAATGTAACATTTGGCATTTAAAAGTAACAATTCTTGGACAAACAACCTATCAATGTGTGCCATCTTATCTTTCTTCGAAAACACGTCTATAAAATTGACTATGGCCCATAACTCTAAATAGTTAGTGTATCTATTTTTGAATATGGTAGCATCAAATGTTATATCCATGAACTTTATATAATATTTGATTGAATATGGTGATGGTGTATTTTCTCCTTTGAATGTCCAGGATGAAGACACCATTACTATATATGCTACTTATAGTTTCCTATTAGGTACTATATATGTTGCATGCTCAATTCCATTATAGCTTGATCATTGTTTACTCATAATTATATTTATAGGGAGTAGTTAGGGATATTTAATACATATGATAGTAGGATTCTTCAAATACAAGTTTGTTAGAAAGAAATGAAGGCTTCGATGGCTCAACATGAAATATATAGAATTTTGCATTGAATAAAAATTCATGTGCCATAAATTCTCAACATTTACTTTGTTTATAATTCCTTCATAATTCAAAATTTGTTATTTTAAGTTGGTGAGGGTCTCATAGTATT
The DNA here is from genome assembly GCA_037957365.1 of Torreya grandis. NCBI lineage: Eukaryota > Viridiplantae > Streptophyta > Pinopsida > Cupressales > Taxaceae > Torreya > Torreya grandis. The sequence continues at coordinate 665,053 of JARHVA010002280.1, read as the reverse complement.
TATGGGAAGTATTTTCACCTTTTATTCAACTAATTATAGAAAGGGCTAGTAGTGTTCTTGATAGTAAGGAATTCATCAGAAGAAATGTTTTAGAAAAATGTCCATAGACTAATTCAGTCAGGAGAATTATTTTGGACAAAATGTCTACAAAAATTTATTTGAAAACCTATTTCATCATGCAAAAGTTCTAAAGCAATTGTCTTGAAGGGTTATTTTCATCAAGAAAAAATTTGAAGGGTCTACTTTGTAGGGCATTTCATCCATGACTTTTTAAGGATCTACTTTGCAAAGGATAAAGGGCTATTTAAAAGTTTGAAGGGAAAGTCTATAGGGAAAAATACCCATTACAATTATCATGAAGAGTAAGTTTTAGAGTCTAAAGGGCCTAAGAAAAAAGTCCTAAAGGGTAGGTGTAGTACGATAAAGGGTTTGAGACAAAGTATCAAAGGATAAGTATCAAATGGATAAGGGGTTAGGATAAAGTCTTGAAGGGTCACTCAAAAATTTTAAAGGGTCATTTCAAGAAATCCAAAGGGTAGGTGAAAAATGTCTGAGGACCTAATTCATGGTAAAAATTATTGAAGGGTCTACTTCATAAGGTAAAGGTTCGGTGGGGAAAGGGTCCAAGGTAAAATTCCCAAAGGCTAGGTTGTAAAAATCCCAAAGGGTATGTGACCTTGGGGTCATTATTTAAGGAAAATTATATTGGTGAGATTACTACAGGGAATTGTTTTAGGATTTTTTTATTGGACCAAAATGTCCAAAGAATAAAAGTCTTAAGGGTCATTTTCATTAGGAAAAGGGCCCAAGATAAAATGACTAAATGGTACTTTCAAAAAGGTTGAAGAGCACTTTCAAAAGGCTGAAGGGTAAGTGGGCTAAGGTAGAAGGGTAGGTATGGAGGACTAAAGAAAATTTGTCTAAGGATTTGTTTCAGATAAAATGTTTGAAGGAATCTTTGAAGGGAAAAAAGGCCCAAGATAAAAGTCCTGAAGGGAAAAATGTCTTGGAAAAAATGTTTGAAGGAATTCAATTGGCTTAGGGGAATGCTATGGGGAAATTGCATCAGACAAAATATCCGAGACAATAAACCTGAAGACCAATTCTTGTAAAACAAAACTTCTAAATACAGAAGCATGGAAAAAGATAAGTTGAAAACATAAAACTTGATAGATATAATTTGCACAAGATTGATAAAGATAAGCCTGGAAACATAAAACTCAACATAATAAACCTGATAGAAAGAATGAGTCCATGAACACAATATTAATTCCATTTTACTAAAGTATGAAAAAATAACACTAATAAATCTTCTCCTAGATTTTGCATAATCATATGAAAGAGGGGTTCAAAGTCAAGACCATAGTTTAAAAAAAGTGGGTCCCCATTTCCCTGTGGAAAAGGGGGGTGTTGGGTATAATAAATGGTGAATCATAGGGGGAATACTCATGAGTATTCAAGAACCTATAAATTTGGTTTGCAATATTAAATAAATCATGAAGTGTGTCACAAAATAATAATTAAATTATAAACATGAAATAGAATCCTAAATTCATTCACACAACATACTTACCTTCTAATTTCTTGGATGTGTTTGTGTTAAAAAATGTAGTTTATTTAACCCTTGTTGTGGTGAGTTTTTAAAAGGCTTTAATGAGGATGTAGGTTTTGTTTCAATATCCATTTAAAGCATAAAAACAAGGGAATATTAGGCATTGCTTTGTTGCTATCCAAACATCCATAGGTTTGATAGAGATACCTTGGGATCCTTCTCTTCTCATCCCATTATATTAGTTTGATCATGATGCATGGTACATTGACCTTATTTCATCATGTAAGCCTTTTGATTTTTTGTAAATTTTATTTTGATATTTAGAACTCATTGGTTTTATTCTTTTATTTTTATTTTTTCTTATTCTGAAAGAGAAGATATGGAACCCCAGTGAACTAGTATAATTATAAAACAAATCATTACTAGAACGTCCTGTCAGCTACACCTATACCCAAAAGTATCCTTTCCAATAGGTGTTTAATGTGATAAGTGCATTTGATCTAATAAAATAAGAAATATTTCTAATTTTTTTTGAATTACTCTGAAAACAAATTCCACATTCCTATTAAAAGTATTCAATTATGACACCATTCATAATAATCCATGATTACCTACATTTGTCCTAAAGACTCAAAAACATTGAAATAAGCCGAATCTATATATTAGTTCCAAAGTGTCAAGAGTTTAATTTTTCATTTTTTTACAAGTCATAAGATCAATTGTTTTGAATTTAAATTTATAGTTATAGTAAACAAAATTCTGATTGTCAGAGAAAGCAAAGAAAAACTAATCTAATAAAGCACTAAAATTTAACTTAGAAAACATGAAATCGAATCTATGAAGGCAAAATACTGAAAACAAGAAAGATTAATTTAGAAAGAAAGAATTATAATATATGAAAACAAGAAATATAATCTAAGAAAGTAGGAAATATAATCTAAAAAAGTGGGAAATATAATCTAATCTTACAACTACATTCATCTATTCCTCATTACTCAGTAACATCAGTGGATGACATAGACCTGAAGTAATGCTTTAGGAATTATCTGTTAACTAGATATGTAAGCTCATTGCCTTAGAAGTCCTTTTGAAGAAATGCATGATTTCCTATTATCTCTAAAATATGGTATGGTCCAATCCATAGTGGGGCAAACTTGTTGTGTTGTCTTTTATTCTCATGGTCTTTATCCCAAACTAGCACTATATATGAAATACTAAATGCTTTGAGTTTTGATCTTTTATTAAACCAAATCTTGACCACATCTTAGTGTTTGATTAATGTTTTCAAGGCCTTAGTCCTTGAATCTTGCATTTCTATTATGTCCAACAATATTGATTTTGCTTTATCACTCAGTTCTATTTAGTCCTACATAAACTGATAAATGCGTAATTTTAGCATAATTAGGAATATAGGCTTTTATCCATATACAAATAGATAGGGTGAAGCTTTAAGGACTTGCTTGTGTCTAGTCTAATTTTTCCAAAGAGCATACTTCAATAAATTATGTCAGTCTCTATGCTTGTCCCATGCTAATTTCTTAATTGCATCAATCATATTTTTGTTCATTAATTCTACTAATCCATTTCCCTGGGGGTAATAGTAATAATTTGACCTAATAATAATTTGGTTGTCATGTTCCCACTTAGTAAATTATACTGATATAAAAGATGATCCATTGTCATAAGCCAAATAAATAGGTGTGCCAAATCTTGTTGTTATGTGTTCCTCCAAGAAGTGAATCACATCTTGTGCTCTGTAGTTATTTATGGCTATGGATTTGGTCCATATAATAAAATATTCTATGAAAATAATTATAAAATTATGGCATGCTAAAGAATTTGGGTTAATAACACCACTAAAGTCCAAACCCCACTAGACAAATGGCCTTCCTTAAATAAATAAATGTAACAACATTACTACTTGTACTTCTCTCTTGGATAGAGCTTGGCATTCATGGCATGTTATCACATGAGAGTGATCATATTTGAAATTTTTTGGCCAATAGTAACCCATTCTTAAGATCTTTTGGGCCATGGTATTCCTAGAAGGGTGATCACTATCAATTTTTTGATGCAAGTTCTCTAAGATTTCTTTATCTTCTTTAGATATACACCTAAGTTAAATACTTTCATAATTTATTTTGTAGAGGACTCCGTTCTTGACCATGTAATGAGAAACTTTGAGCCTCAAAGCTCTTATTCTCTCTATTGAGCTCTAGGGAATAAGTTCCTGTAAGTAAATATTTTATTATATCAGTGTACCATTCTCTTTTAGATACTTGAGATTTACATACCTCTTCAACTATGATACAAGGATTTGGTTCAGTCATAAGTTGAACAATGCCTTGGTCTTGAATGATCTTTACAGGCTTGATTTCTATGTCAAATTATTTTATCTTAGATATCTATTTAGCTCAAAATTATCCTAACTCATTTCGTGACAGGGTGAGCTTGAAAATAGGATCAAAAATGATGGTAATGGTTTTATTCCTCAAGATATAATGCTAAAACTTCTTTACTACCTTTACAAGGGTGAAAAATCTATTTATTAATCATAGAATATATAAGCTCTGCATCTTTCATATTTTTACTCATGAATTCACTTAGATGCTTAGTCTATTATTTATTATGCATGATGATAATATCAATCATATGCTCTAAAGTGAATGAGTATAAATATAAATCTTTCATAAAATTTGGACTAATAAATATTGGAACCTATGATATTGCATCTTTAATGTCTTGTAAGGACTTTTGGGCTTTAGTTGTGCACTCTATTTTGGCATCCTACTTGAGTATGACATTTAGAGGTCTAATGATTTTATTAAATACTAAGATGAACTTCCTCATGAAGTTAATATTTTTGAAGAATGATTTAAGATCCTTTTTGTTATTTGGTAGCTAAATTTTTAAAATTTCCTAAATTCTATCTAGATCAATGGTGATTCCATCCTTGATGATGATGTGTCCCAAAATATTCCCTTTAGTCACTTCAAATATCCTCTTCCTTGGGTTTAGTGAAACACCAAACCTTTTGTATCTTTCAAATATGGACTATAGGAAATTCAAAAACATGAAATAAAGGTTTTTTATTTTAGGGAAGCTTTTACACACCCTTAATAAGAAGATTATGCCTCAGGCTAGTGAAGTATTTGAGGTAGCTCTTGCACACCCATAGAAAACTACATCCAAAAAAGCACTCCTGCACAATCATAATTATGAATAAAATAACTTAATCACCTTAATTTAATTAATTTACCAATATATAAATATATGTTGCACATTTACAGATCAATACATCAATCAAAATAACTAATAATCCATTTGAAACTATTGCACACTAAGGACTATTGAAACATACTGTTGGTTGAATATTTCATAGATCAACGTACTGATAAACAAAATAGGTCTAATTATCCAAAGTAGGAAGATTGGTCATCCAAATGTGTAGGTTTACCACATCAAAAGGGGACTAATCTCTCCTCTCATCAAGGGGAGGTTCCTTATATATATATATATATATATATATATAAACATAAAATAATACTCAAGGGTAAAACAAACCATCCATCTCTCTTTCTTCAGAGATGATGCGTGTAAATCAAAGGGGAAATCTCAAGAAAAATGATAGAAAGCACTCCTCTTCTTTAAGAAGTACTATTCAACAAACCACAAGAATCCTTTTGGTAGTAATTGTAAAATGTAACCAAGGAAGTAGTAACCAGCAGATTGAGATGTAGCACAAAGTCTCCACCTCAATTGTGCAAGAGTGAGATACAAAGGACAATGAGGGAACAAAGTCATCCCAAGGTCTTTTACATTAAAAAATAAATAAAACACACTAAAGCCAATTATGGGGGCACAAAGTCTCTCCATAGTTGGCTTCAGGACACCTTCCTGACTACTTTCGCTAATTTTGCTTATTGAATTAAAGGAATAGAAAATATATTAAGGAAAAAGACATAAGAACAGTTTCCCCAAAAAAAAAGATATCATAGCACAAATTCTAAAAAGTCACTTGCTTTCTTATTCCAATAATAAAATATGATCAACAGTTTGAGCTCAAAGTCTCAGTAATGCCTTTCAATTTGGACAGAGTTTTGTTTTTGATAATCAGAGAGAGAGATTTCTGCCAGAATAACAAGAGAGTCCCCTATATAGCCTCTTCAAGAAGGACTCAGGAATAGTAACACATCATGTTGCATTGAATTTTGTTAAGAAGACATGCTAGAATTTAGGGGCATTTACCCATTTTCTTTTTTCAATGTAGAGAAACGGGTCATGTTATTGAATGTTTGCATCCTTCGATGTCCACCTGGTGGTCTAATTCTAGAAACATACCTAATGCACAAATGTTTTTGATCCTTCCTCATTGTTCCTCATTTTTTGGTTAATTTAATCGAGTCCTTGTTCAATTTTGATGCTCTATTCCTTACTCACTTCCTGTTGGTCTTAGCCTTAGAGCCTTTGAATGCATTCATGTCTATGCTTAAACCTACAAGGATCAACAACTATTTCATTGTTGCAACTTTGACATCTAGGCACATCAATTTCCATGGAAATTCCTTTGACTTTGTCATTTTATCTTTCCCAAAGGGGACCTACCCTTCAGGGCCTTGAGAAATAGTCTACTTTAGGTCGAGAAGAGCCCCCCACAAGGGTATCTGCCCTTTGGGTGGTTTTCGGATGGCCTTCAGGCTTCTTTATTCGAGCAAGCTTTATCCTTTATTTCCTTCAAACTTCTTGTTTTGCATCCTCTCAAAGGGAAGATGACCCTTCAGCTTTGGGGAAGTGTCCTTTCATTTGACAGCCAAGAGTCCCCCGTAAAGGTATCTGCCCTTTGGGGTCTTTTAGTGGTGTTTAATCTTCGAAGTCCTTCAGTGCTTTCTCACAGACTTTTTCCATGGATATTTTCCTGTAGACAAAAAGTCCACAAGAATTGTTTCAGCTAATTTGTCTTTGGCCTTCAAAAATTATTTCAGGCTTTCCTCCCGTAGCTTTCCTAAATTTCTTCAGACTTTTTGTTTGAAGGAATTCCTTCAGACAAAAGTCTGAAAGAATTCATTTCTTGCCTCAGTCTTTCCACTGGGGGAACTTTTTTGAAGGAAATCCCTTTGCTCTTTTTACTCTTTTTAGCAGTTCATTTTCCCCCTTTCTACCCTTTGCAAGGGCTGTCTAATCCTTTGGCTTTGGGGTAACCCCTTGAACCTACTGATTGAACCAACTTTGGTTCAACGGTTCAATGGTTTATTCCCTTTGACCGCTTAAACCAACATCCTTTGAAACAAGCCTCATTAAACCTGATGAACCTTGAACCTTGAATCCATTGAACACTTAAACCAAAGTGGTTCAATGGTTCAAAGGTTCAATGGTTAATTCCTTAAAAATGACTGTCGAAAACTTGTTCTTTTGATTGAACCTACTTGTAGAAGCCTTTGAACCTGCTGAACCATTAGTCTGTCAGTTGTTCTTTCTAAGCTCTTTGATCTTCATCACACTGGTTGAACCTTTGAACTTGTCACTTGAACTGACCGATTGAACCAACTTTCATTCAAACTTCAATGGTTTAATTGGTTCATTCTTTTTATTTGGCTAAGTCCTTTTGATATTTTTTGAACCAAATGTGTTGAACCATTTGGTCGTTGAACCTGTGAACCCGTTGAACCTTGAACCCATTGAACCTTTAAACCAAAGTGGTTCAATGGTTCAAGCCTTCTTCTCTTTGATAAGTGTTTTGAAGCTGTTGAACCTTGAAGTGATTGAACTTTGAAGTAGTTGAACCTTTAAACCCATTGAACGCGTTGAACCAAAATGGTTCAAGGTTCAACGGTTCAATGGTTCAATCCTTGCTTAGAGGCTCACCGATGAACTCTTTTAGTTGAACCTTGTTATTGAACCATCTTTGAAATCATCTAAGTGTTGAGAGCTTGCTTCTTTCTTGCAAAGTCCATAGAAATCAACCTATGAAGCCTGTAGAACTTGGCCTGCAGATTCTGTAGATTTTATTCCTACAGAGTCCATAGATCTTATTTCCTATAGAGTATATAGATTTAAGCCTGTAGAGTCTATAGATTTTATGAGAAGCTTGAAAAATAAGGAATTTGAATGCTCAAAACAAATTTTAAGAAAATTAGATATTATTTTGGTCTGAGGAACCAAAATAGTTCAAATGTTGTCCCAAAAATGAGTGATATTTTTGGGAGACAACAGCTGGCTCCAGTTAGGGAACTTCTATCAATTGTAAAAGAGAATTGAAGGGAGTAGAATCTAGAATCTCTAGTGTCTTCATGTGTACCATTGGGGTATGGAGTCATGTTACCTAGAAATGGAAAGCATTAAAAATGGAAACAAATAAAACAAAATAGAATTAAAAACTATATGAATATACATATTTACATATGCAATGATCTGATACTTCAAGAGTTGAAATGTTTCAGATGCTGCCCATTATGAGGTAGTGAAAATAGTACTCTAGCCTGATAAACCAACAAGAAGACATTTTGTCCCCAGAAATGATGATGGGTGAATGGAACTCTCCACGAGGAAACCATTTTTTTGCATCTTCCTCTTGGTTTTTTCTTCTCCTTACCCCATGGTAGGATGTGGTCTTTAATTTGAAAGCCATAACTCCTTGATTTCTTGGCAAAGGGTTCCTTTGCCTAATTTTGATTTGCAATAGCATGGTTTATTACCATAATTAGTTGTTCTTCTGGTTTAGTCGAGCACATGATTGGATTGTCCACATCAAACTCCTGATAGACTATTAGCTTAGCATCTCCTTTGATGTGAAGGAGTTTGATCTCTTCATCTTGAGCAATCTTCAATCCTAGCAATAGAGATTTGCATCTAGCTATGTTGTTGGTGTTGCTGAATTACAAATTGCATGAAGGAAGAATATCTCCTTGAGGAGATATCAACATAGTTCAGACTCCATCATTGGTGGAAGAATTGTTGCCATCAGATTTTAGGATCCAAGCATCATTAGAAACTGATCTCCTATCAAATTTATCTTTATTAGAGATGGAAGATCCTTCCTTATTTATACTACACCCTACCAAATCTCCTGACATCTTGTTTAGATCAATTCTTGGATTGTCAGCTATAGGAATTTCATCTGTAGAAACATGAACATTCTCTGTGGTCAAGAAATAATTACCCCTACCTGAAGATTTAAATACAATTTGTGCTATAGGGGCCGACATTTGGGTGACCACATATTTTTCTTCTTTTTTAGGGAGTAATCTCTTCATTACACCTTGGACAGGGATTCTTACTTTAGACAGGTCCATGCTTAGTTCTCCTCCCATGTCCTTACATAAATTTTATCAAAGTAGGATACCATAAGATCCTGGGACATCAACCACCAAGACATTCATCTTGATTCTCTTGTCTAGAAAGGCTACAAATACAAATTTGGCATCTTTGATTTGACCTAGTAGTGGTACTTGCTTGTTCTCCATAGAGAAACATCTTTGAAAGGTTTTGGTCAGTGTGAGACCCAGAGACTTAGCTACTTTAGCAGGCATGACATTGTTAGATGCCCCAAAATCAATGATGCAATTATTGAGTTGATAACCATTTATCAATAAGGAAACATAAAAAGGTTCTATTTTCCCAGGGGCAATTGGAGGAGTACTGACAAGATTATATGGAACGGGCATGCTCTTTGGGGAATCAGGAAGTATTTTCTTAACCTCTTGTCTTGCAGGGATGGTTTGGTTCTTGACACATTAGACCAACCTATCCAATTGATCAAGATTAGACTAAAAATATTCAAGTTTAGACATTTGAATTTTGGTCTTCTTGACATGATCAATTATGTCAAATGGCTGAATTGGACTAGGAACAGAGGAAAGTATTTCAACCTTCTAAGTTTTAGGAGGGATGGGAGGAGGGCTGGTTTGAAAAATTGAAGTAGAAGGTGAAGGTGAAATTGATGTACTTACCTTTTGGTTGATCACCAGATCCTTTAACTGGAAAGGCAGAGTGGTTCCATGCTTAGCAATTATAATTGCTAGTTGAGGTTGCTCCTTTGTCTTCCCTTTATCAGCTTGTTGGACTGATTAGTTCTTGGACCTGTTAAACACTACATATGATACATCAAAAGATTCTCCTTTGCTTTTAGGTTCATTCTGGTAATTCAAGAAACCAATGTGGGAGTTGCTAGCTGATTCTTCTTGATCCTTCGTGAAGAGATCAACATCATTTTCCTACTCAAACTTAGGTTGGAAAGAGAAATCATGTTCTATTTCCAAATATCCAACTGCTGAGTTGGTTAGAGGAGCTTCAAGGGCAAGTTTCCCTTGTGGGGGAGGAAGATGATCTGGTTTCCCTTGATTCCTGGCAGCATTGCCTTGATATGACTAATTTAGAAACATCCTTCTTGGCATATCTTTATATGAAGGAGCAAAAGACATACCTTGTGCCATTTTTCTTTTCAAGGCTAGGAGTTCATTTGCCAACTTTTGCACCATTAGATCAGTGGTGCCTGTAGATGAATATTTAGAAGATGATGAGGGTCTATTTATGTTTGGATCTCTTCTTATCTTTCCTACTAAGATGAGATCATCTTCTACAGCAAGATCTATTTGACCAGCACGTCTCAAAAGAAAAATCACTTCAGGTAACTAAGAATTAATGAAGAAGCATTTGAGATTCTCACCTGTAGGTTGAGCAATTATAGGAATTCTTTTCCTCAATTTGTCAAACTTGGCTATGAAGTCCCTCATTAGTTCATGAGGTTCTTTTTTCATCTATGTAAGTTGAGCCAAAAGTGCATGTGCATCTTTTGCAAGTTTGAATCTGGCTTCAAACCTAGCTTGGAGGGTATTTCAATCAATTATTGACTGAGCTTGTAGATGATAAAACCAATATGTAGCAGCACCTTGTAATGTTTCTATAAATACCCTGACTGCTACATCTTCAAATTCTACTCTAATTATGCCACAAGCTATGCTGAAGGCTGAAATGTGTTCATTGGGATGAACTTTCCCATCACCATAGAATTAAGAGAAATTTTTCTTTAAACTGCGTGGAAGCTCATGTAGAGGTGGAGTAAGATTGAGAGGACCAAAAGAATTAATCTAGAGGCCTTAAACTGCCATTATATGACTATGAAAAGGAGGAATAACAAATCTCAAAGGGGTAATTATTGGAAAAGCTTTATCAACAATAGAAATGGATACATCGTTTAGCAATGAAGATCTAACTTTAGTAGGAGGAAAGCTCTTGGTTGGTTGGAGATGAGATGGTGAAGGAAACATGTCAAAATCACTTTATTGTACCAATTCGAATATAGGGTCAATAATACATTTAGCCCTTTCACTTCATGTATAACTTGAATCTACCAGATTATGAAACAAAAATGAAAAAGAATTGACCTTGCTTCAGTTTGAAGCTTGAGGCTTTAAACTGTGCAATCTTTCCCAGGAGCTCTAGTTTTTGTAGACCAGATAAAATAACAAAGGTGGAGAAGATGGTAAGGCTATAAATGGATAATGGGTAAGACATGAAATGGAGTCACTAGAGTCTGTAATGGATAAGGTTTATAATGATAATGGGTAAGACACAAGGGATGTTTCAATCTAAAACTTGAGGTTCCAAATTGCACAAAATTATGTATATCCTCAGCGAAGTCACCAAAAATAGTTGGTTGAATATTTTGTCGATCAACGTACTGATAAACAAAATAGGTCTGATCATCCAAAGTAGGAAGATTGGTCATCCAAATGTGTAGGTTAACCACATCAAAAGATGACTAATCTCTCCTCTCATCAAGGGGAGGTTCCCTATATATATATAATACTCAAAGGTAGAACAAACCATCCATCTCTCTTTCTTCAGAGATGATGCATGCAAATCAAAGAGGAAATCTCAAGGAAAATGACAGAAAGCACTCCTCTTCTTTTAGAAGTACTATTCATCAAACCACAAGAATCCTTCTGGTAGTAATTGCAAAATGTAACCAAGGAAGTAGTAACCAATAGATTGAGATGTAGCATAAAGTCTCCACCTCAATTGTGTAAGAGTGAGATACGAAGGAAAATGAGGGCACAAAGTCATCCCAAGGTCCTTTACATAAAAATAAAAATAAAACACACTAAAATAAATTGTGGGGGCACAAAGTCTCTCCACAGTTGACTTCAGGACACCTTCCTAACTACTTTCACTAATTTTGTTTATTGAATTAAAAGAAAAGAAAATATATTAAGGAAAAAGACATAAGAACAGTTTCCCCAACAACAAAGATATCATAGCACAAAGTCTGAAAAGTCACTTGCTTTCTTATTCCAATAACAAAATATGATCAACAGTCTGAGGTCAAAGTCTCAATAATGCCTTTCAATTTGGACAGAGTTTTGTTTCTGATAATCAGAGAGAGAGATCTCCACCATAATAACAAGAGAGTCCCTCATATAGCCTCTTCAAGAAGGACTCAGGAACATTAACACATCATGTTGCATTGAATTTTGTTAAGAAGACATGCTAGAATTTAGGGGCCATTACCCATTTACTTTTCTCAATGTAGAGAAATGGGTCACACTATTGAATGTTTGCATCCTTCGATGTCCACCTGGTGATCTGCTTCTAGAAACATATCTGATGCACAAATGTTTTTGATCATTCCTCATCATTCCTCCTTTTTTAGTTAATTGAATCGGGTCCTTGATTCAATTTTGATGCTTTGTTCCCTAGTCGCTTCCTATTGGTCTTAGCCTTAGATCCTTTGATTGCATTCGGGTCCATGCTTAAACCTATAAGGATCAATAGATATTTCATTGTTGTGACTTTGACATCTATGGGCACATCAATTTCCTTAGCAATTCCTTTGGCTTTGTCATTTGATCTTTCTCAGAGGGGACCTACCCTTTGGGGCCTTGAGAAACGGTCCACTTTAGGTTGAGAAGAGCCCCTCGCAAGGGTATCTACCCTTCTAGGTCTTTTAGCGGCCTTTTATCTTTGGAGTCCTTCAAAGCTTTCTCGCAGACTTTTTCCATTGATATTTTCTTGCGAACAAAAAGTCTGCAAGAATTGTTTCGGCTACTTTGTCTTTGGCCTTTGGAAATTCTTTCGGGCTTCCTCCCATAGCTTTCCCAAATTTCTTTGGACTTTTTATCTGAAAGAATTCCTTTAGACAAAAGTCTGAAAGAATTAATTTCTTGCCTTTGTCTTTCCACTAGGGGAACTTTACTGAAGGAAATCCCTTTTCTCTTTTTGCTCCTTTTAGCGGTTCATTTGCCCCCTTTCTGCCCTCTACAAGGGTTGTTTGATCTTTTGGCTTTTGGGAAACCCCTTGAACCTACTGATTGAACCAACATTGGTTCAATGGTTCATTCCCTTTGACCGCTTGAACCAAGAGATTTTGAAACAAGCCTCATTAAACCCGTTGAACCTTGAACCTTGAATCCGTTGAACCTTTGAACCAAAGTGGTTCAATGGTTCAACAGTTCAATGGTTCATTCCCTGAAAATGACTAAGTGTCAAAAACTTGTTCTTTTGATTGAACCTGACTGTAGAAGCCTTTAAACCTGCTGAACCATTAGTCCATCACTTGTTCTTTCTAAGCTCTTTGATTTTCATCACACTGGTTGAACCTTTGAACCTATCGCTTGAACCGAATGATTGAACCAACTTTGGTTAAAAGTTCAATGGTTCAATTAGTTCATTCTTTTTATTTGTCTAAGTCCTTTTGATATTTTTTGAACCAAATGTGTTGAACCATTTGGTTGTTGAACCTGTGAACCCGTTGAACCTTAAACCCATTGAGCCTTTAAACCAAAGTGGTTCAATGGTTCAAGCCTTCTTCTCTTTGATAAGTGTTTTAAAGCCATTAAACTTTGAAGTGATTAAACTTTGAAGCAATTGAACCTTTAAACCCATTAAACCTGTTGAAACAAAATGGTTCATGGTTCAATGGTTCAATCCTTGCTTAGAGGCTTGCCGATGAACTTTTTTGGTTGAATCTTGTTATTGAACCATCTTTGAAATCATCTAAGTGTTTAGAGCTTGCTTATTTCGTATAAATTCTTCAGAAATCAACTTGTGAAGCCTGTATAACTTGGCCTATAGAGTTCATAGATTTTCTTCCTGCAGAGTCCATAGATTTAAGCCTGTAGAGTCCGTAGATATTTTTAGAAGCTTGAAAAATGAGGAATTTGAATGCTCAGAACAAATTTTGAGAAAGATAGAGATTATTTTGGTCTGAGGAACCAAAATAGTTCAAATATTGTCCCAAAAATGAGTGATATTTTTGGGAGACAATAGCTGGCTCCAGTAGGGGAACTTCTATCAATTATTAAAAAGAATTGAAGGGAGTAGAATCCAAAATATCCAATGTCTTCATTTATACCATTGGGCTATAGATTCATGTTACCCAAAAATGGAAAGCATCAAAAATAGAAACAAACAAAACAAAACAGAATTAAAAACTATATAAATATACATATGTATAGATGCAATGATCTGATACTTCAAGAGTTGAAGTGTTTTAGATGCTTCCCATTGTGAGGCATTGAAAAAAGTGCTCTATCCTGATAAACCAGCAAGAAGACATTTTGTCCCCAGAAATGATGACAGATGAATGGAACTCTCCACCAGGAAACCAATTTTTTGCATCTTCCTCTTGGTTTTTTCCTCTCCTTACCCCATGGCAGGATGTGGTATTTAATTTGAAAGCCATAACTCCTTGCTTTCTTGGTGAAGGGTTCCTTTGCTTTAATTTTATTTGCAACAGCATGGTTCATTACCATAATTGGTTGTTCTTCTGGTTTAGTCTAGCACATGATTGGATTGTCCACATCAAACTCCTGACAGACTATCAGCTTAGCATCTCTTTTGATGTGGAGTTTGATCTCTTCATCTTGAGTAATCTTCAATTTTAGCAACATATATTTGCATCTAGTTGTGTTGTTGGTGTTACTAAATTGAAAATTGCATGAAGGAAGAATATCTCCTTAAAGAGATATCAACATAGTCTCGACTCCATTGTTGGTGGAAGAATTGCTGCCATCATATTCTAGGATCCAAGCATCATCAGAAACTAATCTCCTATCAAATTTATCTTCATTAGAGATGGAAGATCCTTCCTTATTTATACTACACCCTACCAATTCTCTTGACGTCTTGTTTAGATAATTTCTTGGATTTTCAACTACAGGACTTTCATCTATAGAAACATGAACATTCTCTGTGGTCAAGAAATAATTACCCCTACTTGAAGATTCAAACAAAATTTGTGCTATAGGGGCTGAAGATTGGGTGACCACGTATTTTGCCTCTTTTTCAAGGAGTAATCTCTTCATTATGCCTTGGATAGGGATCCTTGCTTCAGACAGGTCCATGCTTAATTCTCCTCCCACTTCCTTACTAAAATTTCATCCAAGTAGGATACCATAGGATGATGGGACGTCAGCCACGAAGACAGTCATCTTGATTCTCTTGTCTGGAAAGGCTGCAAATACAAATTAGGCATCTTTGATTTTCCCCAATAGTGGTACTTGCTTGTTCTCCATGGAGAAACATCTCCCAAATGTTTTGGTTAGTGTAAGATCTAGAGACTCGGCTACTTTAGCAGGCATGACATTGTCAGATGCCCTAAAATCAATGATGTAATTGTTGAGTTGTTAACCATTTATCAATAAGGAAACATATAAAGGTTTTATTTTCCCAGGGGCAATTAGAGGAGTAATGATAATATTATTTAGAATGGGCATGTTCTTTGGGGAATCAAGAATTATTTTCTTAACCTCTTTTCTTGCAGGAATGGTTTGGTTCTTGACACATTGGACCAACCTATCCAATTGAACAAAATTGGACTGCAAATATTCAAATTCAGACATTTGGATTTTGGTCTTCTTGACATGATCAATTATGTCAAATGGTTGAATTGGACTAGGAATAGAGGAAATCATTTCAACCTTCTAAGTTTTAGGAGGGATGGGAGGAGGGCTAGTTTTCAAAATTGAAGTAGAAGGTGAAGGTGAAATTGATGTACTTACCTTTTGGGTGATCAATAGATATTTTGACTGGAAAGGCAGAGTGGTTTCATGCTTATCAATTATAATTGCTAGTTGAGGTTGCTCCTCTGTCTTCCCTTTATCAGCTTGTTGGACTGATTAGTTCTTGGACTTGGTAAACATTGCATATGATCCATCAAAAGCTTCTCCTTTGCTTCTGGGTTCATCTTGGTAATTTAGGAAACTAATGTGGGTGTCGCTAGCTGATTTTTCTTGATCCTTTGTGAAGAGATCAGCGTCATTTTATTTCTCAAACTCAAGTTGGAAAGAGAAAGCATGTTCTATTTCCAAATATCCAACTGCTGAGTTGGTTAGAGGAGCTTCAAGGGCAAGTTTCTCTTATGGGGGAGGAAGATGATGTAGCTACCCTTGATTCCTAGCAGCATTGCCTTGATATGACTGATTTGTAAATGTCCTTCTTGGCATATCTTTATATGGAGTAGAAGACATACCTTGTGCCATTTTTCTTTTCAAGGCTAGCAGCTCATTTGCTAGCTTTTGCACCATTGGATTAGTGGTGCCTGTAGATGAATATTCAGAAGATGATGAGGGTCTATTTCTATTTGGATCTCTTCTTATATTTCCTACTAAGATGAGATCATCTTCTATCTTAGTGGCCAAAAGTTGAGTTGCAATAAGATCTATTTGACTAGCACATCTCATATGAAAACTCACTTCAGGTAACTGAGAATTAATGAAGAAGCATTTGAGATTCTCAGCTGTAGGTTGAGCAATTATAGAAATTTTGTTCCTTAATTTGTCAAACTTGGCTATGAAGTCCCTCATTAGTTTATGAGGTTATTTCTTCATCTATGTAAGTTGAGCTAGAAGTGCATGTGCATCTTCTATAGGTTTGAATCTGGATTCAAACATAGCTTTGAAGGTATTCCAATCAGTTACTGATCGAGCCTGTAGATGATAAAACCAATCTACAGGAGCACCTTGTAATGTTTCTACAAATAGCCTGACTACTACATCTTAAAATTCTACTCCAATTACGCCACAAGCTGTGCTGAAGGCTGTAATGTGTTCATCAGGATGAACTTTTACATCACCATAGAATTTGGAGAAATTTCTCTTTGAACTACATGGAATCTCATGTAGAGGTGGAGTAAGATTGAGAGGACCAAAAGAATTAGCCCAGGGGCCTTGAACTGCCATTATATGACTATGAAAAGGAGGAATAACAAATCTCAAAGGGGTAATTATTGGCAAAGCTTTATCAATAGCAGAAGTGGATACTTCATTTGGCAATGGAGATCTGACTTTAGTAAGAGGAAAGCTATTGGTTCATTGGAGATGAGATGGTGAAGGAAACAGGTCATTATCACTTTACTGTACCAACTCAAATATAGGGTCAATAATACCTTTATCCCTTTGGCTTTATGTATAACTTGAATCTACTAGATTGTGAAACAAAAATGGAAAAGAACTGACCTTGCTTCAGTTTGAATCTTGTGGCTTTACATTGAGCACTCTTTCCCAACAGCTCTAGTTTTTGTAGACCAGATAAAATAATAGAGGTGGAGAAGATGGTAAGGTTATAAATGGATAATGGGTAAGACATGAAACAGATTCGCCAAAGTATATAATGGATAAGGGTTATAATGATAATGGGTAAGACATAGGAGATGTTTCAATTTGAAACTTGAGGTTCTAAATTACACAAAATTATGTATATCCCCAATGGAGTTGCCAAAAACTGTTGGTTGAATATTTTTTTGATCAGCGTACTGATAAACAAAATAGATCTGATCATCCAAAGTAGGAAGATTGGTCATCCAAATGTGTACATTTACCACATAAAAAGGGGACTAATCTCTCCTCTCATCAAGGGGAGGTTCCCTATATATATATATATATATATATAAATAGAAAATAATACTCAAGGGTAGAACAAACCATCCATCTCTCTTTCTTCAGAGATGATGCATGAAAATCAAAGGGGAAATCTCAAGGAAAATGATAGAAAGCACTCCTCTTCTTTCAAAAGTAATATTCAACAAACCACAAGAATCCTTCTAGTAGTAATTGCAAAATGTAACCAAGGAAGTAGTAACCAACAGATTGAGATGTAGCACACAATCTCCACCTCAATTATGCAAGAGTGAGATACGAAGGACAATGATGGCACAAAGTCGTCCCGAGGTCCTTTACACAAAAACAATAAGAAAACACACTAAAGGAAATTGTGGGGGAACAAAGTCTCTCCATAGTTGGCTTTAAGACACCTTCCTGACTACTTTCACTAATTTTGCTTATTGAATTAAAGGAACAAAAATTATATTAAGGAAAAAGACATAAGAACAGTTTCCCCAACAACAAAGATATCATAGCACAAAGTCTAAAAAGTCACTTTCTTTCTTATTCCAATAACAAAATATGACCAATAGTTTGAGTTCAAAGTCTCAATAATGCCTTTCAATTTGGGTAGAGTTTTGTTTCTAATAATTAGAGAGAGAGATCCCTGCCACAATAACAAGAGAGCCCCTTATATAGCCTCTTCAAGAAGGACTCAGAAATAGTAACACATCATGTTGCATTGAATTTTGTTAAGAAGACATGCTAGAATTCAGGGGCATTTACCCATTTACTTTTCTCTGAGAAAAGGGTCATGCTATTGAATGTTTGCATCCTTTGATGTCCACCTGGTGATCAGCTTCTAGAAACATATCTGATGTGCAAATGATTTTGATCCTTCCTCATCATTCCTCCTTTTTTGGTTAATTGAATTGGGTCCTTGATTAAATTTTGATGCTCTATTCCTTAGTCACTTCTTTTTGGTCTTAGCCTTAGAGCCTTTGAATGCATTCATGTCCACACTTAAACCTGTAAGGATCAATAGCTATTTCATTTTTGCAACTTTGACATTCGTGGGCATGTCAATTTCCTCAATAATTCCTTTGGCTTTGTCATTTGATCTTTCTCAGATGGGACTTGCCCTTTGGGGCCTTGATAAATGGTCTGCTTTGGGTCAGGAAGAGCCCCTCACAAGGGTATCTACCCTTTGGGGTCTTTCGGTGGCCTTTTATCTTTAGAGTCCTTCAGAGCTTTCTAGTGGAATTTTTCTGTAGATATTTTTTTGCAAACAAAATGTCCACAAGAATTGTTTCGGCTACTTTGTCTTTGGCCTTTGAAAATTCTTTCAGGCTTTCCTCCTACAACTTTCCTAAATTTCTTTGGATTTTTTGTCTGAAGGAATTCCTTCGGACAAAAGTCCAAAATAATTCATTTCTTGCCTTAGTCTTTTCGCTGGGGGAATTTTTTTGAAGTAAATCCCTTTGCTCTTTTCGCTCCTTTCAGTGGTTCATTTGCCCCCTTTCTGCCCTCCACAAGGGCTGTTTGATCCTTTGGCTTTGGGGCAACCCCTTGAACCTACCGATTGAACCAACTTTGGTTCAATGGTTCATTCTCTTTGACCACTTGAACCAAGATCCTTTGAAACAAGCCTCGTTGAACCCATTGAACCTTGAACCATGAACTTGTTGAACCATTGAACCAAAGTGGTTCAATGGTTCAACAGTTTAATGGTTCATTCCTTGAAAATGACTAAGTGTCAGAAACTTGTTCTTTTGATTGAACCTACCTGTAGAAGCATTTGAACCTGTTGAACCATTATTCCATCACTTGTTCTTTCTAAGCTCTTTGATCTTCATCGCTGGTTGAACCTTTGAACCTATCGCTTGAACCAACCAATTGAATCAATTTTGGTTCAAAGTTCAATGGTTCAATCGGTCCATTCTTTTTATTTGGAGAAGTCTTTTTGATATTTTTTGAACCAAACGTGTTGAACCATTTGGTCATTGAACCTCTGAACCTATTGAACCTTGAACCCATTGAACCTTTGAACCAAAGTGGTTCAATCATTCAACGGTTCATTGGTTCAAGCCTTCTTCTCTTTGATAAGTGTTTTGAAGTTGTTGAACCTTGAAGTGATTGAACTTTGAAGCGGTTGAACCTTTAAACCCATTAAACCCATTGAAACAAAATGGTTCGAGGTTCAACGGTTCAATGGTTTAATCCTTTCTTAGAGGCTCATCGATGAAATCTTTTGGTTGAACCTCATTATTGAACCATCTTTGAAATCATCTAATTGTTGAGAGCTTTCTTCTTTCCTACAAAGTTTATAGAAATCAACTTGTGAAGCCCATAGAACTTGGCCTACATAATCTATAGATTTTCTTCCTACAGAGTTCATAGATCTTCTTTTCTGTAGAGTCCATAGATTTAAGCCTATAGATTCCATAGATTTAAGCCTGAAAAGTTTGTAGATTTAATCCTACAGAGTCTTTAGAATTTTTGAGAATCTTGAAAAATGAGAAATTTGAATGCTCAAAAAAAATTTCAAGAAAGGCAGAGATCATTTTGGTCTAAGGAACCAAAACAGTTCAAATGTTGTCCCAAAAAGAGCAAAGGGATTTCCTTTAGAAAAGTTCCCCCGGTGGAAAGACTAAGGCAAGAAACAAATTCTATCAGACTTTTGTCCCAAAGAATTCCTTCGGACAATTTTTTTGAATAAATTTGGGAAAGGTGTGGGAGGAAAGCCCGAAAGAATTTATGAAGGCCAAAGATAAAGCAGCTAAAACAATTCTTGTAGACTTTTTGTTTGCTTGAAAATATTCATGGAAAAAGTCTGTGAGAAAGCTCCGAAGGACTCCAAAGATAAAAGGCTGCTAAAAACCCTTGAATGGTAGATACCCTTCAGGGGGACTCTCGACTGCCGAATTAAAGGATACTTCCCCAAAGCTGAAGGGTCACCTTCCCTTTAGGAAGATGCAAAACAAGAAGTCCAAAGGAAATAAAGGATAAAGCTCACTAGAAGAAAGAAGGCTGATGGCCATTCGAAGACTACCTGAAGGGAAGATACCCTTGTGGGGGGCTCTTCCTGACCCAAAGTAGACCGTTTCTCAAGGCCTCAAAGGGTAGGTCCACTTTGAGAAAGATCAAATGACAAAGCCAAAGGAATTGCTGAGGAATTGACATGCCTATGAACATCAAAGTTACAACAATGAAATAGCTGTTGATCCTTTTAGGTTTAAGCATGGACCTGAATGTAATCAAAGGCTCTAAGGCCAAGACCAACAAGAAGTGACAAAGGAATAGAGCATCAAAATTGAATCAAGGACCTAATTCAATTAACCAAAAAAAGAGGAATGATGAGGAAGGATCAAAAATATTTGTGCATCAGATATGTTTCTAGAAGTAGATCACCAGGTGGACATCGAAGGATGCAAACATTCAATAGCATGACCAGTTTCTCTGCTTTGAGAAAAGCAAATGGGTAAATGCCCCTAAATTCTAGCATGTCTTCTTAACAAAATTCAATGCAACATGATGTGTTACTATTCTTGAGTCCTTCTTGAAGAGGCTATATAAAAGACTCTCTTATTATTGTGTTAGAGATCTCTCTCTCTCTCTGATTATCAGAAACAAAACTCTGCCCAAATTAAAAGGCATTACTGAGACTTTGAGCTTAGACTGTTAATCATATTTTGTTATTAGAATAAGAAAGCAAATGACTTTTTAGACTTTGTGTTGTGATATCTTTGTTGTTGTGGAAATTGTTCTTATGTCTTTTTCCTTAATATATTTTCTGTTCTTTTAATTTAATAAGTAGAATTAGTGAAATTAGTTAGGAAAGTGTCCTGAAGCCAATTTTGGAGAGACTTTGTGCCCCCACAATTTATTTTAGTGTGTTTTCTTTTTGTTTTTGTGTAAAGGACCTTGGGATGACTTTGTGCCCTCATTGTCCTTCGTATCTCACTCTTGCACAATTGAGGTGGAGACTTTGTGCTACATCTCAATCTACTGGTTACTACTTCTTTGGTTACATTTTAAAATTATGATTCAAGTGACAATTTGGGTGGTATAATGAGTGCCAATATGTGGTGGTACAATAAACCATGGTTATCGAAGTGGTTGTTATAAGGCCTCAGAGTGGGTAGATGGTACACTAGGTAGGGCTGCATGTAGCTTTGTATTATTTTAAATCTTGGACGCTGAATTGTCAGGTGATAGTTAATTCCTCAAATTTTGTATTGTTTTAATTCTTGGAAGTCACATTGTCAGTGACAATTATTTCTCTCGATCTACTCAGTCCTAAATCGTCACCCATTAGTTCCTTGAGCCACTTAATCCTCTGATGTTTTCAAAATATGTATAAATGCATTATAACCCGAAAAGGGAAGGTAGACATCTCTTCTCAAAAATAAGTGCATGTTTTATATCTACAAATTTAAAGTAATACAATGTCTCTTCTCAGAGAATTCATTATTATTGTGTTATTTCTGTGCTATTGAAATATTTGTCAACTAGAACTTCTAAGTTTTGGATCAGTGGTATTAGAGTGGTTTGTCTTGAGAGTGTATGATCCCGAAGACGAGGTTAGGATACAAGAAACTTGGGTGGGAAGTGACAGAGCTTCCAAATGTTCCACTTGTGCACCCTAAATGACTTCAAATGGTAGATGAAATTGATACATCTGATCCTTTCAAGGAAATGGTGAATGAAGCCCTCCAGTGGCAACAAGCGTAGATGCTTCAACAATTTGCTCAAATTCTTCAAATACTTCCAATGGGAAATTTTGGCTTTGTAACTCCACATCCTGGCTCCTTATCGAGGGAACTTCCTTTCAGTGCCCCAAAACCCTTCAAGGTTCAAGTAATTTTTTATATTCCCACATTTGAAGGAAAAATCAATGCTGATGTAGTGGAAAATTGGTTAGGTCAACTGTCTTCCTACTTCTCTGTAAATAAGTTCACCGATGGAGAAAAAATCACTTTTGCTCTTTTGAAATCATCATTGCCCATGAAAAATTGGTGGGAAGTGTACAAAAAGAAGTTCAATATGGATATCATTGGTCTTGGGGTGGAACCTACCTAGGATGATTTTATGGAAGCAATAAAAGAAGAATACTATCCCATCAGATCATATGATGATCTGTACATATAGTGGCAGTAGCTTCACCAAGGTAAGGAATAATATGTCCAAGATTACACTGACATTTTTAATTCTCTATCTATGAGACTGGAAATCCAAGAAAGTGAGAAACACAAGGTTCTCAAATATCGTGGCAGATTACAATGGTACATACAAGGAGAAATGGAACTCTTCAATTTAGAAACCATCAGTGAGGCATACAAGTTCACAATAAAGATTGAGCAGAAGCATGGAAGAATGGATATAAATAATTAGTCTTCAAAATGGAAAAGTGATAAATAAGGTCAAACATGAGGCCAAAGTGGAAGTAAAAGGAAGGAAAGACTAGGAAGTGGTGTGGTTATCACAAATCTAGAACTCACTCCAAAGAAGAATGTCGAGCTATCAAATCACAACTTTTTGAGTCACCATCCTCAACATCTACTACTCTACCTCATACAGACCCTATAGTTGAAGAGGTTGAAGAAGAAATTATAGATACTGATCTTGAAGCCAGTACAGCTTCATCACAGACACATGATGAGATGTTAGATGACAAGGAAAGGTTGTTTCACTCTAAGTTATGGGTGAAAGGTAAGCCTCTACATTTCATTCTTGATAGCGGAAGTAAAAATAATTTAATCTCTACTAATGTTGTGAAAATCTTAAATTTATCCATGAAGCCTCACCCAAAACCATACAGTATTGGATGGTTGAGTCTAGGGAGAAACCTGCGTGTCACCCACCAATGTCTTCTCTCATATGCAATACAACCTTTCCAAGATGAGGTCTTATGTGATGTGGTCAATCTAGATGTTTGTGATGTGATCTTTGGTTAGCCATTCATGTATGATCAACATGGTATATATAAATCAAGAACTAGATGAATCACTCTCACTCTTGGAACACAACACTACCAGGTAACAGAAGTACCACCTTCCACATCTGTCTCTCTGCTTAGTGCCAAGAAATTTGTTTTCATGGTGGTCAAGCCACAAGAATCCAAAAGGGCCGATGTTACAGCCTTGACAACACAATAACAAAAGCAAATAGATACTACACTGAAGAAGTTCATGGCCTTCCATCCATAGACTAATGGTCAGACAAAAATGGTGAACAATCGAGCCCTGCATAGTTCCATAAACCACAGTCCCTTTCAAGTGTGCATCAAGAATCAAATCAAGACACAACTACCACACCTGATGGGGAATAGTGATGCAATGGGGAACATTGCTTTACAAAGAGGGAGGAATGATTCAGGTGATAATTTAGGTGGTATAATGAGTGCTAAGATGTGGCAGTATAATGGACTGCGGCTATTGAAGCGGTTATTGTAAGGCCCCAGAGCAGGTGGCTGGTAGACTAGGTAGGGTTACGCGTGACTTTGTATTGTTTTAAATCTTGGATGCTAAATTTTTGGGTGACAGTTAATTCCTCAAATTTTGTATTGTTTTCATTCTTGGAATTCACATTGTCAATGACAGTTATTTCTCTTGAGCCACTTAGTCTTAAATCGTCACCCGTTATTTCCTCAAGCCACTCAATCCCTTGATGTTTTCAAAATATGTATAAATGCATTATAACCCAAAAATGGAAGGCAAAATTCTCTTCTCAGAGATAAACACATGTTTTGTTTCTACAATTTTAAGTAATATGACGTCTCTTCTCAGAGAATTCATTGTTATTGTCTTATTTTTGTGCTATTAAAATATTCATCAACCAAAACTTCTGAGTTTTAGATCAAATTACTAACAAAAGGATTCTTGTGGTTTGATGAATATTACTTCTGAAAGAAGAGGAGTGCTTTATATCATTTTCCTTGAGATTTCCCCTTTGATTTGCATGCATCATCTCTGAAGAAAGAGAGATGGATGGTTTGTTCTACCCTTGAGTATTATTTTCTATATATATATATATATATATATATATATATATATATAGGGACCCTCCCCTTGATGAGAGTAGAGATTAGTACCCTTTTGATGTGGTAAACCTACACATTTGGATGACCAATCTTCCTACTTTGGATGATCAGATCTATTTTGTATATCAGTACGTTAATTGATAAAATATTCAACCAATAGTTTTTGGTGACTCCACTGGAGAAAATTTTCCAAAGGAAATCCCTTTGCTCTTTTTGCTCCTTTAACCAATTCATTTTCCCCATTTTTGCCCTCCGTAAGGGCTATTTGATCCTTTGGCTTTGGGGCAACTGCTTGAACCTACCGATTGAACCAACCTTGGTTCAACAGTTCAATGGTTCATTTCCTTTGACCGCTTGAACCAAGATCCTTTGAAACAAGCTTCGTTGAACCTGTTGAACCTTGAACATTGAACCTATTGAAACTTTGAACCAAAGTGGTTTAATGGTTCAATGGTTTAATGGTTCATTCCCTGAAAATGACTAAGTGTCAGAAACTTGTTCTTTTGATTAAACCTGCCTATAGAAGCCTTTGAACCTACTGAACCATTAATCTATCACTTGTTCTTTCTAAGCTCTTTGATCTTCATTGCACTGGTTAAACCTTTGAACCTATCACTTGAACCGACTGATTGAACTAACTTTGGTTTAAAGTTCAATGGTTCAATCGGTTCATTCTTTTTATTTGGCTAAGTCCTTTTGATCTTTTTTGAACCAAACATGTTGAACCATTTAGTCGTTGAACCTATGAACCTATTGAACCTTGAACCCATTGAACCTTTAAACCAAAGTGGTTCAATGGTTCAACGATTCAATGGTTCAAGCCTTCTTCTCTTTGATAAGTGTTTTGAAGCTGTTGAACCTTGAAATGATTGAACTTTGAAGTAGTTGAACCTTTAAACCCTGTTGAACCTGTTGAACCAAAACGGTTCAAGGTTCAACGGTTCAATGGTTCAATCCTTTCTTAGAGGCTCACCGATGAACTCTTTTGGTTGAACTTGTTATTGAACCATCTTTGAAATCATCTAAGTCTTGAGAGCTTGCTTCTTTATTGTAAAGTTCATAGAAATCAACCTGTGAAGCCTGTAGAACTTGGCCTGCAAAGTCCATAGATTTTCTTCTTACAGAGTCCGTAGATCTTCTTTCCTGTAGAGTCCATAGATTTAAGCCTACAGAGTCTGTAGATTTTTTGAGAAGCTTGAAAAATGAGATATTTGAATGCTCAAAAAAAATTTCAAGAAAGGCAGAGATTATTTTGGTCTGAGGAACCAGAACAGTTCAAATGTTGTCCCAAAAATAGCAAAGGGATTTCCTTTAGAAAAGTTTCCCCGGCGGAAAGACTAAGGCAAGAAACAAATTCTATCAGAATTTTGTCCCAAGGAATTCCTTCGGACAAAAATTTTGAAGAAATTTGGGAAAGTTGTGGGAGGAAAGCCCGAAAGAATTTTTGAAGGCCAAAGACAAAGCAGCTGAAACAATTCTTGCAGACTTTTTGTCTGCATGAAAATATCCACGAAAAAAGTCTGTGGGAAAGCTCCAAAGGACTCCAAAGATAAAAGGCTACTAAAAAACCTCGAATGGTAATACACTTATGGGGGACTCTTGACTGCCTAATTAAAGGATACTGCCCCAAAGCTGAAGGGTCACCTTCCCTTCAGGAGGATGCAAAACAAGAAGTCTAAAGGAAATAAAAGATAAAGCCCACTAGAAGAAAGAAGGCCAATGGCCATCTGAAGACCGCCTGAAGGGTAGATACCCTTGTGGGGGACTCTTCCTGACCCAAATCAGACCGTTTCTCAAGGCCTCAAAGGGCAAGTCCACTTTGAGAAAGATCAAATGACAAAGCCAAAGGAATTGCTGAGGAAATTGACATGCATGTGAACATCAAATTTGCAACAATGAAATAGTTGTTTATCCTTTTAGGTTTAAGCGCGGACTTGAATGCAATCAAAGGCTCTAAGGCCAAGTCCAACAAGAAGTGACTAAGGAAAAGAGCATCAAAATTAAGTCAAGGACCTAATTTAATTAACCAAAAAAGGAGGAATGATGAGGAAGGATCAAAAATATTTGCGCATTAGATATGTTTCTAGAAGCAAATCACCAGGTGGTCATCGAAGGATGCAAACATTCAATAGCATGACCGGTTTCTCTGCATTGAGAAAAGCAAATGGGTAAATGCCCTTAAATTCTAGCATGTATTCTTAAAAAAATTCAATGCAACATGATGTGTTACTATTCCCGAGTCCTTATTAAAGAGGCTATATAAGGGACTCTCTTGTTATTGTGGCAGAGATCTCTCTCTCTCTGATTATCAGAAACAAAACTCTACCCAAATTGAAATGCATTAGTAAGACTTTGAGCTCAGACTGTTGATCATATTTTGTTACTAGAATAAGAAAGCAAGTGACTTTTCAGACTTTGTGTTGTGATATCTTTGTTGTTGGGGAAACTGTTCTTATGTCTTTTTCCTTAATATATTTTCTATTCTTTTAATTTAATAAGTAGAATTAGCGAAAGTAGTTAGGAAGGTGTCCTGAAGCCAACTATGGAGAGACTTTATGCCCCCACAATTGCCTTTAGTGTGTTTTATTTTTGTTTCTATGTGAAGGACCTTGGGATGACTTTATGCACTCATTGTCCTTCGTATCTCACTCTTGCATAATTGAGGTGGAGGCTTTTTGCTACATCTCAATCTATTGGTTACTACTTCCTTGGTTACATTTTGCAATTACTACTAGAAGGATTCTTGTGGTTTGATGAATAGTAATTCGAAAAGAAGAGGAGTGCTTTATATCATTTTCCTTGAGATTTCCCCTTTGATTTGCATGCATCATCTCTGAAGAAAGAGAGATGGATGGTTTGTTCTACCCTTGAGTATTATTTTCTTTTTTTATATATAGCATATATATAGGGAAACTCCCCTTAATGAGAGGAGAGATTAGTCCCCTTTTGATGTGGTAAACCTACACATTTGGATGACCAATCTTCCTACTTTGGATGATCAGACCTATTTTGTTTATCAGTACACTGATCGACAAAATATTCAACCAACAATTTTTGGCGACTTCACTAGGAAAACTTTTTTGAAGGAAATTCCTTTGCTCTTTTCACTCCTTTTAGTGGTTCATTTGCTCCCTTTCTGCTTTGATCGTTTGGCTTTGGGGCAACCCCTTGAACCTACCGATTGAACCAACTGATTGAACCAACTTTGGTTCAAAGGTTCAATGGTTCATTCCCTTTGACAGCTTGAACCAAGATCCTTTGAAACAAGCCTTGTTGAACCTGTTGAACATTGAACCTTGAACTTGTTGAACCTTTGAACCAATGTCATTCAATGGTTCAATGATTTAATGGTTCATTCCCTAAAAATGAGTAAGTGTCAGAAACTTGTTCTTTTAATTGAACCTGCCTGTAGAAGCCTTTGAACTTGCTGAACCATTAGTCCATCACTTGTTCTTTCTAAGCTCTTTGATCTTCATCACACTGGTTAAACCTTTGAACCTGTCGCTTGAACTGACCGATTGAACCAACTTTGGTTCAAATTTCAATGGTTCAATTAGTTCATTCTTTTTATTTGGCTAAGTCCTTTTGATCTTTTTTGAACCAAATGTGTTGAGCCATTTGGTCATTGAACCTATGAACCCGTTGAACTTTGAACCCGTTGAACCTTTAAACCAAAGTGGTTTAGTGGTTCAATGGTTCAAGCCTTCTTCTCTTTGATAAGTGTTTTGAAGCTGCTAAACCTTGAAGCGATTAAATTTGTAAGAGGTTGAACCTTTAAACCCATTGAACCCATTGAACCAAAATGGTTTAAGGCTCAACAGTTCAATGGTTCAATCCTTTCTTAGAGGCTCGTTGATGAACTCTTTTGGCTGAACCTTGTTATTGAGCCATCTTTGAAATCATCTAAGTGTGGAGAGATTACTTCTTTCCTGCAATGTCCATAGAAATCAACCTGTGAAGCCCATAGAACTTGGCCTGCAGAGTCTATAGATTTTCTTCTTTCAAAGTCCGTAGATCTTCTTTCCTATAGAGTCCATAGATTTAAGCCTATAGAGTCCATATATTTAAGCCTGTAGAGTGCATAGATTTTTTGAGAAGCTTGAAAAATTGGGGAATTTGAATGCTTAGAACAAATTTTGAGAAAGGCAGAGATTATTTTGGTCTGAGGAACCAAACTAGTTCAAATGTTGTCCCAAAAATGAGTGAAATTTTTGGGAGACAATAGCTAAAAACTATTGGTTGAATATTTTTTCGATCAAAGTACTTATAAACAAAATAGGTTTGATCATCCGAAGTAGGAATATTGGTCATCTAAATGTGTAGGTTTACCACATCAAAAGGGGACTAATCTCTCCTCTCATCAAGGGGAGGTTCCCTATAGATATGTTATATATATATATATATATATATATATATATATATATATATATATATATATATATATATATATATACTCAAGGGTATAACAAACCATCCATCTCTCTTTATTCAAAGATGATGTATGCAAATCAAAGGGGAAACCTCAAGGAAAATGATAGAAAACACTTCTCTTCTTTCAAAAGTACTATTCATTAAACCACAAGAATCCTTCTGGTAGTAATTGTAAAATATAACCAAGGAAGTAGTAACAAATAGATTGAGATGTAGCACAAAGTCTCCACCTCAATTGTGCAAGAGTGAGATACAAAGGACAATGAGGGCACGATGTCATCCCAAGGTCCTTTACAGAGAAACAAAAAGAAAACACACGAAATGCAATTGTGGGGGCACAAAGTCTTTCCACAGTTGGCTTCAAGACACCTTCCTGACTACTTTTGCTAATTCTGCTTATTGAATTAAAGGAACAAAAAATATATTAAGGAAAAAGACATAAGAACACTTTCCCTAAAAACAAAGATATCACAGCACAAAGTCTGAAAAGTCACTTGCTTTCTTATTCCAATAATAAAATATGATCAACAGTCTGAGCTAAAAGTCTCAATAATGCCTTTCAATTTGGGTAGAGTTTTATTTCTAATAATCAGAGAGAGATCTTTGCCACAATAACAAGAGAGTCCCTTATATAACCTCTTCAAGAAGGAGTCAAGAATAGTAACACATCATGTTGCATTAAATTTTGTTAAGAAGATATGCTATAATTTAGGGGAATTTATCCATTTGTTTTTCTTAATGCAGAGAAATGGGTACGCTATTGAATGTTTGCATCCTTCAATTTCCACCTGGTGATCTTCTTCTAGAAACATATTTGATGTGCAAATGTTTTTTATCCTTCCTCATCATTCCTCCTTTTCTAGTTAATTAAATCAGGTCCTTGATTCAATTTTGATGCTCTGTTCCTTAGTGACTTTCTACTGGTCTTCGCGTTAGAGCCTTTGAATGCATTTGGGTCTGTGCTTAAACTTACAAGGATCAATAACTATTTCATTGTTGTGACTTTGATGTCCATAGACACGTCAATTTCCTCAACAATTCCTTTGGCTTTGTCATTTGATCTTTCTCAGAGGGGACCTACCCTTTAGGGCCTTGAGAAATGGTTTGCTTTGGGTCAAGAAGAGCCCTGAGCAAGGGTATCTGCCCTTTGAGCGGTCTTCAAATGGCCTTCGGTCTTCTTTCTTTTGGCAGGATTTATCCTTTATTTCCTTCAGACTTCTTGTTTTGTATCCTCCCAAAGGGAAGGTGACCCTTAATATTTTGAGAAGTGTCCTTTAATTTGGTAGCTGAGAGTCCCCTGTAAGGATATCTGCCCTTCAGGGTCTTTCAATGGCCTTTTATCTTCAGAGTCCTTCAGAGCTTTCCCGCGGAATTTTTTTGTGGATATTTTCCCTCGAATAAAAAGTCTACAAAAATTGTTTTGGCTACTTTTTCTTTGGCCTTCAAAAATTCTTTCAGGCTTTCCTCCCGTAGCTTTCCCAAATTTTTTTAGACTTTTTGTTCAAAGGAATTCCTTCAGACAAAAGTCTGAAAGAATTCGTTTATTGCCTTAGTCTTTCCACCAGGGGAACTTTTCTAAAGGAAATCCCTTTGCTCTTTTCACTCCTTTTAGTGGTTCATTTCCCCCTTTCTACCCTCTGCAAGGGTTGTTTGATCCTTTGGCTTTGGGGCAACCCCTTAAACCTACTGATTGAACCAACCAATTAAACCAACTTGAGTTCAATGGTTCAATGGTTCATTCCCTTTGACGACTTGAACCAAGATCCTTTGAAACAAGCCTTTTTGAACCTATTGAACCTTGAACCTTGAACCTGTTGAACCTTTGAACCAAAGTGGTTCATTGGTTCAACGATTTAATGGTTCATTCCTTGAAAATGACTAAGTGTCAAAAACTTGCTATTTTGATTGAACCTGCCTGTAAAAGCCTTTGAACCTGCTAAATCATTAGTCTGTCACTTGTTCTTTCTAAGTTCTTTGATCTTCATTACACTAGTTGAACCTTTAAACTTGTCGCTTGAACCAAATGATTGAACCAACTTTGGTTCAAAGTTCAATGGTTCAAGTGGTTCATTCTTTTTACTTGGCTAAGTCCTTTTGATCTTTTTTGAACCAAATGTGTTGAACCATTTGGTCGTTGAACTTGTGAACCCATTGAACCTTGAACCCATTAAAACTTTGAACCAAAGTGGTTCAATGGTTCAATGGCTCAAGCCTTCTTCTCTTTGATAAGTGTTTTGAAGCCATTGAACCTTGAAGTGATTAAACTTTGAAGTGGTTGAACCTTTAAACCCATTGAACCCATTGAGCCAAAATGGTTCAAGG
Organism: Torreya grandis; assembly: GCA_037957365.1. Taxonomy (NCBI): domain Eukaryota; kingdom Viridiplantae; phylum Streptophyta; class Pinopsida; order Cupressales; family Taxaceae; genus Torreya; species Torreya grandis. The sequence goes on along the minus strand of JARHVA010002280.1, from coordinate 633,891 downwards.
TTCAACGGTTCAATGGTTCAATCCTTGCTTAGAGGCTCACTAATGAACTCTTTTGGTTGAACCTTGTTGTTTAACGATCTTTGAAATCATCTAAGTGTTGAGAGCTTGATTCTTTTCTACAAAGTTCATAGAAATCAACATGTAAAGCTCGTAAACTTGGCCTGTAGAGTCTGTATATTTTCTTTCTGCAGAGTTCGTAGATCTTCTTTCCTATAGAGTCCATAGATTTAAGCCTATAGAGACCATAGATTTAAGCCTGCAAAGTCTGTATATTTTTTGAAAAGCTTGAAAAATGAGGAATTTGAATGCTCAGAACAAATTTTGAGAAAGGAAGAGATTATTTTGGTCTGAGGAACCAAAATAGTTCAAATGTTGTCCCAAAAATGAGTGATATTTTTAGGAGACAATAGCTGGCTCTAGTTGAGGAAATTCTATCAATTGTAAAAAAGAATCAAAGGGAGTAGAATCTAAAATCTCCAGTGTCTTCATGTGTACCATTGGGCTATAGAGTCATGTTACCCAGAAATGGAAAACATCAAAAATGGAAACAAACAAAACAAAATAGAATTAAAAACTATACAAATATACATATGTACAAATGCAATGATTTGATACTTCAAGAGTTGAAATTTTTTAGATGCTGCCCATTATGAGGCAGTGAAAATAATTCTCTATTATGATAAACTATCAAGAAGACATTTTGTCCCTAGAAATGATGACGGGTGAATGGAACTCTCCACCAGGAAACCAATTTTTTGTGTCTTCCTCTTGGTTTTTTCTTCTCCTTATCCCATGGTAGGATCTGGTCTTTAATTTGAAAGCCATAACTCCTTAATTTCTTAGTGAAGGGTTCCTTTACCAGACTTTGATGTGCAGCAATTCGGTACACCACCATGGTTCTCTATTCATCCAACTCAGTCAGACACATGATTCTCACATCAAGAGAGCTTTCATATGTCTGATCTTCAATTACCTTTGCCAATTTCAAGGCTGGAAATTCTAAGGTGATTGGTATCTCAGCATTGATACCATAAAAAAGTTGAAAAGGAGACATACCAATTGCCCTCTTTGGTGTGATTCTATCTACCCATAGAGCATCAATCAATGCTTTATGCCATGTCCTTTGATTGCCATCTGCTAGTTTTTTGATGATAGTTACCAGGTTCTTTTTTCTTGATTATGTTTGTCCATTCCCTTGTAGAAAATAATCAAAAGAGTGAGAGTGTAATTCCATAATGGAAATAAAATTGTGTAATCTCCTGGGAGGTGAAACAAGCTGCATTGCCAATAACAATTTTGGTTGCAACTCCAAACTTGGAAATGATATTCTACTTGAGGAAATTGCATACAATTTCTGAAGTAACATGCTTAGTTGGGATTGCTTCTACCCACTTGGTGAAATTGTCAGTTGCTATAAGGACATAATCATGTCAAGCACTTGAAGATGGGTTTATAGTCCCAATAAAATCAATCCCTAATTTCTGGAAAGGTTCTTCTATGATCACTAGCTTGAGATGTAGGGCAGCTAACGTGGGTCTTCCAACAAATTACTGGTAGAGTTCACAATTTCTTACCCACTTATATGCATCTTGGAAAAGATTTGGCTAGTAATACCTGGCTCAAAGAATCTTGTGAGCAGTCACAGGAGCAGAAAAATGTCCTCCACAAGCTAGATTGTGGAAGGATTTCAAAATTTGGTTTTGTTGATCTTTGTCTACACAACGAAGGAATACTCCATCTATGCTTCTCTTATACAATCCATTGTCCCAAAGGACAAAATTGGCAACTTTCAACTTGATAGTCCTCCTTTCTTTATAACACAAATGTGCAGGACATTCACCATAAGTAAGGAAATGAGCAATACCTAAATACCACTCATTGTTAGTGGAGACAAAAAATTCTATTGGTGTATCTTCCACTTTAGCTTCTTTATATTGTGTATTTTTTGGCTTGTTGTCAAAAATTAATTGACATAAGCCTTTTCTCCTGACCAAATTTATCAGCTTGATGTCTAGATCAAAGTTTTGGATCTTTGCAATCTAATTTCCTCTTTTTGTGCCAAACTCCTGCTGAGTTAATATGGACTTGACTGTAGTGTCAGGAACTAAGGCAGTAGTGTGTGAATTCAGAATATAGAAGAATAAATGTTTGACTTCTTTCACCACTACGTAGCATGCTTATCTATGTTTGAATACTTCATCTCATGGGTTTTGAGAGGGTAACTCATGAAAGAAATAAGAGATTCCATACTTTCCTTGTCCTATTGAACAAGAATTGTTGAAAGCATGTGTTCAGAAGCATAACTGTATATGATGAAATCTTTGTTGTAATCTGAACAAACAAAGGTAGGGGCATGAGCAATAACAGTCTTGATATCCTAAAATACTGTCTTCCCTTCTTTAATCTAGCTGAAAGTGGTCTTTCCTTTCATTATGTTCATAATGTATCTAATCTTTTCAATAAATTTGAGGATGAACCTTTGCAATAAATTCACCTTTCTTAAGAAAGAGTGAACAACATTCCTACTTGTAAGAAAATTAAGATCTTGAATAGACATGACTCTGTCTGAGTCAGTATTTATGCCTTGTTTAGACACAATGTGTTTGAAGAGTTTCCCCTCTGTTACTCCAAAAATAGACTTGTTGGAGTTCAAGGAAATACCATTTTGGCAGTAGTGCTCCAGCATTTGTTGTAAGTGGCATACATGATCATAAAGATGCTTTGAAAAGATAGTTAAATCATCAATGTACACCACTATGAACTTACCTATCTCATCTTTGAAATCCAGGTCCATTGCTCTCTGAAAGGTGGCACCAATTTTTATCAAGCCAAAAAGAATTCTTCTATATGCAAAAGTACCCCAAGGTGTGGTGAATGCAGTCTTGTGTTGGTCTACTTCACTAACTTCAACTTGATTATATTCTGAGAAGCCATATAGCATCGATAACATCTCTGAACCTGTCACTGTTTGAAGCACTTGATCCATGATTGGTAAAGGATAATTATCTTTCAAAGATGACTGATTTAGATTTCTAAAATCTATGCAAATGCAAATTTCACCACTCTTCTTCTTTATAGGAATTATGTTTGCAATCCATGTGGAATGATGGATTGGGAAGATGATTCTAGCATTTAACATTTTTTATATCTCAAACAGAATAGTACTTGATATTTTCATATTGTACTGTCTAGATTTTTGCTTATAAGGCATTGAGTCAGCCTTGAGAGGAATGTCATGGTAGATTTCATCAGGTCTGAGAGACTTCAGGTCGTCATAAGAATATGCTAAGACATCCATGTACTGATGAATTAAAGTGGTGAACTTGAATCTTTCTTCAGGGGTGTAACACTTACTAATGTTAACCATCTTGGAATTTTCTTTAGTAGTCAAATTTATTTGATCGAATCCTTAAGAGAAGCTCGAATCTATTTGTTGTTGTTTGATGAATCTATCATGTTTATCAAAAAATTTCTCAAGAGAAACCAAGCCTTTAGGAATTTTATTTCCTTTCAGCTATAAGAATTCTTCATTTATATCTAAACTAGATTTAGAGGCTGATTCATACTTCTGAGGTTCACTACCTTCAAAATGTAGATGTTCAAAATTGTCTGTTCATTCTAAGAAGGCAATGATTTAATGATCATCATTGAATTCTTGCCAATGATCAACATTGTCAGAAACACTTGGTCTATAGATTATCTCAATTGTATACCTATCTTCTTTGAAATCTAAGTGAGGAACTAAAAGAGTTTTTGAAATAATAAGTGCATCAACTCTGTCATTAGATTCCCTGGGTATGGCAAAAATGTTGAAAGCATCAAAGCTTTCAATTTAGTCCCAAATTAGGTTGTGATAATGGCATAATATTTCATTCTTGGTTTGGTATAAGTTTCTAACTTGACAAACCACTAATTTAGCATCCCCTTTGGCATGAAGAAATTTGATGCCTTTATCTTGAGCAACCTTCAATCTAAGCAACAGAGATTTATATTCAGCTGTATTATTAGTGTTGCTAAATTGTAGTTTGTAAGATGAAGGAAACATATCTCTTTGAGGAGACATCAACAAAATCCTAGCTCCCAAACTAGTAGAGGAGCAGCTACCATCAAATTCTAGAGTCCATACCTCATCAGAGACTAATTTTTCTTTAGACTTTCCTTCATTAGAGAGGGAGGGTCCTTCTTCATTTGTATTGCAACGTACTACTTCTTCTGCTATTTTAGTTGAACTAATTTTTGGGTTGACACTTTCAAAAAATTTATCAGATGTTTCATGCACTTCATCTATAGATAGAAAGTAGTTACCCATACCTAAGGATTCAAAAAGAATTTGAGCTTTAGGGGCTGATGTTTGGGTGACCACGTATTTTACCTCTTTTTTAGGGAGCAATCTCTTCATTATGCCTTTGACAGGGATTCTTGCCTCAGAGAGGTCAATGCTTAGTTCTCCTCCCACATCCTTACAAAAAAATTATCCAAGAAAATTGCCATAAGATGCTGGGACATTAGCCACCAAGATGGTCATCTTGATTCTCTTGTTTGGAAAGGCTGAAAATACAAATTGGGCACTTTTGATTTACCCCAGAAATGGTACTTGCTTCTTTTCCATGGAGAAACATCTCTCAAATGTCTTGGTCAATGTGAGGCCAAGAGATTCAGCTACTTTAGTAGGCATGACATTGTCAGATGTGCCTGAGTCTATAATAAGATTACTTAGATTGTGACCATTTATTAATAGGGAAACATAGAAAGGTTCTATTTTCCCAGGAGTAGTTGGAGGAGTAATGACAAGATTATTCAGAATGAGCATGTTCTTTGGGGAGTCAGGAGTTACCTTTTTAGCTTTTTGTCCTATAGGGATGATTTAGTTCTTGACATATTGGACCACCTTATTCAATTGATCAGGATTAGACTGCAAATATTCAAATTTAGACAATTGTATTTTTATCTTTTTGACATGATCGATTATGGCAAATGGCTGAATTGAGCTAGGTACAGAGAAAGATATTTTAATCTTATGAGTTTTATGAGGGATGGGAGGAGGGATGGTTTGTGAAACTAAAGTAGAAGGTGAAAGTGAAATTGATGTATTTACCTTTTGGGTGATCACCGGATATTTTGATTGGAAAGGTAGAGTAGTTCCATGCTTAGCAATTGTAATTTACAGTTGAGGTTTCTCCTTTGTCTTCCTTTCATCAACTTGCTAGAATGATTGGTTTTTGGACCTGGTAAACATTGCATATGATCCATCAAAAGCTTCTCCTTTTCTTCTAGGTTCATCCTGGTAGTTCAAGAAACTAATGTGGGAGTTGCTAATTAATTCTTCTTGATTTTTCACAAGGAGACCAATGTAATTTTATTGATTCAATTCAGACTGGAAAGAGAACTCTGATTCTGCTTCAAGATATCCCATTGATGAATTGGTTGGAGGAGCTTCCAGGGTAAGTTCCCCTATAGGGGAGGAAGATGATTTTGTTACCCTTGAATCTTGAAAGCATTGCCCTGATATGACTAATTTGGAAATATCCTTTTTGTCATATCTCTATATGAAGGAGCAAAATATATTCCTTGTGCCATTTTCTTTTTGAGAGCAAGCAAGTCATTTGCCAACTTCTACACCATCAGATCTGTGGTGCCTGTAGATGAATATTCAAAAGATGATGAGGGTCTATTTTTATTTGGATCTCTTCTTCTCTTCCATGATAAGATGAGATCATATTCTACTTAAGTGCCTAAATGTTGAGCTACAACAAGATCTATTTGACTAGCACATCTCAAAAGAAAACTCACTTCAGGTAACTGAGAATTAATGAAGAAAAATTTGAGATTTTTAGCTGTAGGTTGAGCAATTACAAGAATTTTGTTCTTCAATTTGTCAAACTTGGCTATAAAGTCCCTCATTGGTTCATGAGATTCTTTTTACATTTGTTTAAGTTGAGCCAGAAGTGCATGTGTATCTTTTATAGCTTTGAATCTGGCTTCAAACTTAGCTTTGATGTTATTCTAATCAGTTACTGACCGAGCCTGTAGATGATAAAACCAATCTGTAGCAACACCTTGTAATGTTTTTATAAATAGCTTGACTATTACATCTTCAAATTCTACTCATATTATGCCACAAGCTATGCTAAAGGTTGCAATGTGTTCATCAAGATGAACTTTCCCATCACCATAAAATTTGGGAAAATTCTTCCTTAAACTACGTGGAAGCTCATGTAGAGGTGGAGTAAGATTGAGAGGACCAAAAAAATTACCCCAGAGGACTTGAACTACCATTATATGACTATGAAAAAGAGGAATAACAAATCTCAAAGGGGTAATTATTAGCAAAGCTTTATCAACAACAGAAGTGGATACTTCATTTGGAAATGGAGATCTGACTTTAGTAGGAGGAAAGCTCTTAGTTCGTTAGAGGTGAGATGGTGAAGGAAATATATCAAAATTACTTTGCTATACCAACTCGAATACAGGGTCAACAATACCTTTAGCCCTTTGGCTTTGTGTATACCTTGAATCTACTAGATTGCGAAAAAAGAATGGAAAAGAATTGACCTTGTTTTAGTTTGAAGCTTGAGGCTTTAAACTACACATTCTTTACCATAAGAATCCTTCTAGTAGTAATTGCAAAATGTAACCAAGGAAGTAGTAACCAGTAGATGTAGATGTAGCATAAAGTCTCCACCTCAATTGTGTAAGAGTGAGATACAAAGAATAATGAGGGCACAAAGTCGTCCAAAGGTCCTTTACACAGAAAAAAAAGAAAACACACTAAAGGCAAATGTGGGGGCACAAAGTCTCTCCATAGTTGGCTTCAGGACACCTTCTTGACTACTTTCACTAATTTTGCTTATTGAATTAAAGGAATAGAAAATATATTAAGAAAAAATACATAAGAATAGTTTTCCCAACAATAAAGATATCACAGCACAAAGTCTGAGAAGTCACTTGCTTTCTTATTCAAATAAAAAAATATGATCAACAATCTGAGCTCAAAGTCTTAGTAATGCCTTTCAATTTGGGTAGAGTTTTGTTTCTCATAATCAGAGAGATAGATCTCTGCCATAATAATAAGAGAGTCCCTTATATAGCCTCTTCAAGAAGGACTCGAGAATAGTAACACATCATGTTGCCTTGAAGTTTGTTAAGAAGAGATGCTAGAATTTAGGGGCATTTACCCATTTGCTTTTCTCAATGCAGAGAAATGGGTCACACTATTGAATGTTTGCATCCTTCGATGTCCACCTGGTGATCTACTTCTAGAAACATATCTGATGCGCAAATGTTTTTGATCCTTCCTCATCATTCCTCCTTTTTTGGTTAATTGAATCGGGTCCTTGATTCAATTTTGATGCTCTGTTCCTTAGTCACTTCCTACTAGTCTTGGCCTTAGAGCCTTTGAATGTATTCAGGTCCACGCTTAAACCTGCAAGGATAAGCAACTATTTCATTATTGTGACTTTGACATCTATGGATACATCAATTTCCTTAGCAATTCCTTTAGATTTATCATTTAATCTTTCTTAGAGGGGACATGCCCTTTGGGGCCTTGAGAAATGGTCTGCTTTGGGTCAGGAAGAGCCCCCTACAAGGGTATCTCCCCTTCAGGTGGTCTTTAGATGGCCTTCAGGCTTCTTTCTTTTGACGGGTTTTATCCTTTATTTCCTTCAGACTTCTTGTTTTACATCCTCAAGAAGGAAAGGTGACCCTTCAACTTTAGGGAAGTGTCCTTTAATTTGGTAGCTGAGAGTCCCCTACAAGGGTATCTACCCTTTGGGGTCTTTTAGCAACTTTTTATCTTCAGAGTCCTTCAGAGCTTTCCCGTAGAATTTTTTCGCAGATATTTTTCTGCGAACAAAAAGTCCACAAGAATTGTTTTGGTTGCTTTATCTTTGGCCTTTGGAAATTCTTTTAGGCTTTCCTCCTGCAGCTTTCCAAAATTTCTTCATCCTTTTTATCTGAAGGAATTCCTTCAGACAAAAGGTTGAAAGAATTCATTTCTTGCCTTAGTCTTTCCATTGAGGGAACTTTTTTGAAGGAAATCCCTTTGCTCTTTTCACTCCTTTCAGTGGTTCATTTGACCCCTTTCTTCCCTCTGCAAGGGTTGTTTGATCCTTTGGCTTTATGGTAACCCCTTGAACCTAATGATTGAACCAACCGATTGAACCAACTTTGGTTCAATGGTTTAATGGTTCATTCCCTTTGACTGCTTGAACCAAGATCCTTTGAAACAAGCCTCGTTGAACCCATTGAACCTTTGAACCAAAGTGGTTGAATGGTTCAATGGTTTAATGGTTCATTCCCTAGAAATGACTAAGTGTTGAAAACTTGTTCTTTTGATTAAACCTACCTGTAGAAGCATTTAAACCTGCTAAACCATTAGTCCATCACTCGTTCTTTCTAAGCTCTTTGATCTTCATCGCACTAGCTGAACCTTTGAACCTGTCACTTGAACCGACTGGTTGAACCAAATTTGGTTCAAAGTTTAATGGTTCAATCAGTTCATTCTTTTTATTTGGTTAAGTCCTTTTGATCTTTTTTAACCAAATGTGTTGAACCATTTGGTCATTAAACCTGTGAACCCATTGAAACTTGAACCCATTGAACCTTTAAACCAAAGTGGTTCAATGGTTCAAGCCTTCTTCTCTTTGATAAGTGTTTTGAAGCTGTTGAACCTTGAAGTGATTGAAATTTGAAGTGGTTGAACCTTTAAACCCATTTAATGAAGCAGTTGAACCTTTAAACCCATTGAACCCGTTAAACTAAAATGGTTCAAGGTTCAATGGTTCAATCCTTGCTTAGAGGCTCACTGATGAAATCTTTTGGTTAAACCTTGTTATTGAACCATCTTTGAAATCATCTAAGTGCTGAGAGCTTGCTTCTTTCATGCAAAATTTGTAGAAATCAACATGTGAAGCTTGTAGAACTTGGCCTGCAGAGTCCGTAGATTTTCTTCTTGCAGAGTTCGTAGATCTTCTTTCTTACAAATTCCATAGATTTAAGCCTGTAGAGTCCGTATATTTAAGCATGGAGAGTCCATATATTTAAGCCTGCAGAGTCCGTAGATTTTTTGAGAAGCTTGAAAAATGAGGAATTTGAATGCTCAATTTTTTTTTGAGAAAGGCAGAGATTATTTTGGTCTGAGGAACCAAAATAGTTCAAATGTTGTGCCAAAAATGAGTGATATTTTTGGGAGACAATAGCTGGCTCTAGTTGAGAAACTTCTATCAATTGTAAAAATGAATTGAAGGGAGTAGAATCTAGAATCTGTAGTGTCTTCATGTGTACCATTGGGCTATCGAGTCATGTTACTCATAAATTGAAAGCATAAAAAATGGAAACAAATAAAATAAAATAGAATTAAAAACTATACAAATATACATATGTAAAGATGTAATGATCTGATACTTCAAGATTTGAAGTGTTTCAGATGCTGCCCATTGTGAGGAAGTGAAAATAGTGCTCTATCCTAATAAACTAGCAAGAAGACATTTTGTCCCCAGAAATGATGATGGGTGAATGGAATTCTCCACTAGGAAACCAATTTTTTGCATCTTCCTCTTGGTTTTTTCTTCTCCTTGCCCTATGGTAGGATGTGGTCTTTAATTTGAAAGCCATAACTCCTTGCTTTCTTAGTGAAGGGTTAATTTGCCTAATTTTGATTTGTAGTAGCATGGTTCATTACCATAATTGGTTGTTTTTATGGTTCAGTCTAGCACATGATTGGATTGTCCACATCAAACTCCTGATAGACTATTAGCTTAGCATCTCCTTTGATGTGAAGGAGTTTCATCTCTTCATCTTGAGCAATCTTTAATCCTAGCAATAAATATTTGCATCTAGCTGTGTTGTTGGTGTTGCTGAATTACAAATTATGTGAAGGAAGAATATCTCCTTGAGGAGATATCAACACAGTCCAGACTCCATTGTTGGTAGAAGAATTGCTGCCATTGGATTTCAGGATCCAAGCATAATTAGAAACTGATCTCCTATCAGATTTCTCTTCATTAGAGATGGAAGATCCTTCCTTATTTATACTTCACTCTACCAATTCTCTTAACGTCTTGTTTGGATCAATTCTTGGATTGTCAGCTATAGGAATTTCATCTGTAAAAACATGAACATTTTTTATGGTCAAGAAATAATCACCCCTACCTGAAGATTCAAATAGAATTTGTGCTGTAGGGGCTAACATTTGGGTGAGCACATATTTTGCATCTTTTTTAGGGAGTAATCTCTTCATTATTCCTTGGAAAGGGATCCTTTCTTTAGAAAGGTCCATGCTTAGTTCTCTTCCCACGTCCTTGCAAAAATTTCAACACAGTCCTGACTCTGTCATTGGTGGAAGAATTGGTGCCATCAGATTTGAGGATCCAAGCATCATCAAAAATGATTTCCTATCAAATTTATATTCATTAGAGATGAAATATCCTTCTTTATTTATACTGCACCCTACCAATTCTCCTGACATCTTGCTTGGATCAATTCCTAGATTGTCAGCTTCAATTTCCCTAATAGAGTTGCCAAAAAATGTTGGTTGAATATTTTGTCGATCAACGTACTGATAAATAAAATAGGTCTAATCATCAAAAATAGGAAGATTGGTCATCCAAATGTGTAGGTTTACCACATCAAAAGGGGACTAATCTCTCCTCTCATCAAAGGGAGGTTACCTATAGATATGCTATATATATATATATATATATATATATGTATATAAATAAAATAATACTCAAAGGTAGAACAAACCATCCATCTCTCTTTCTTCAGAGATGATGCATGTAAATAAAATGAGAAATCTCAAGGAAAATGACAGAAATCACTCCTCTTCTTTCAGAATTAGTATTCAAAAAACCACAAGAATCCTTCTGGTAGTAATTGCAAAATGTAACCAAGGAAGTAGTAACCAGCAGATTGAGATGTAGCACAAAGTCTCCACCTCAATTGTGTAAGAGCGTGATACGAAGGACAATGAGGGCACAAAGTCATCCCAAGGTCCTTTACACAAAAACAAAAAGAAAACACACTAATGGAAATTATGGGGGCACAAAGTCTCTCCATAGTTGGCTTAAAGGTGCTTTGTCTTTGGCCTTCAAAAATTCTTTTGGGCTTTCCTCCTGCAACTTTCTAAAATTTATTCAGGCTTTTTGTCTGAAGGAATTCCTTCGAACAAAAGTCTAAAAGAATTCATTTCTTACCTTAGTCTTTCTTCTAGGGGAACTTTTTTGAAGGAAATCCCTTTTCTCTTTTCATTCCTTTCAGCAGTTCGTTTCCCCCCTTTCTGCCCTCCGTAAGGGATGTTTGATCCTTTGGCTTTGGGTTAACCCCTTGAACTTACCGATTGAACCAAATTTGGTTCAATGGTTCATTCCCTTTGATCTCTTGAACTAAGATCCTTTGAAACAAGCCTCGTTGAACCTGTTGAACCTTGAACCTTAAACCTATTGAACCTTTGAACCAAAGTGGTTCAATGGTTTAGTGGTTCATTCCCTAAAAATGACTAAGTGCCAGAAACTTATTCTTTTGATTGAACCTGCCTATAGAAGCCTTTGAACCTACTGAACCATTAGTCCATCACTTGTTCTTTCTAAGCTCTTTGATCTTCATCACACTAGTTGAACCTTTGAACCTGTCGCTTGAATCGATTGATTAAACCAACTTTGGTTCAAAGTTCAATGGTTTAATCGATTCATTATTTTTATTTGGCTAAGTCTTTTTGATCTTTTTTGAACCAAACATGTTGAACCATTTGGTCGTTAAACTTGTGAACCCATTGAACCTTGAACCCATTGAACCTTTGAACCAAAGTGGTTCAATGGTTCAACGGTTTAATGGTTCAAGCCTTCTTCTCTTTGATAAGTGTTTTGAAGCTGTTGAACCTTGAAGTGATTAAAATTTGAAGCAGTTGAACCTTTAAACCCATTGAACCCATTGAACCAAAATAGTTTAAGGTTCAACAGTTTAATGGTTTAATCCTTGCTTAGAGGCTCGTTGATGAACTCTTTTGGTTGGACCTTGTTATTGAACCATCTTTGAAATCATCTAAGTGTTGAGAGCTTGCTTCTTTCTTGTAATATTTGTAGAAATCAACCTGTGAAGCCTGTAGAACTTGGCCTGTAGAGTCTGTATATTTTCTTCCTGCAGAGTCCGTAGATCTTCTTTCATGTAGAGTCTGTAGATTTAATCCTATAGAGTTCATAGATTTAAGCCTGCAGAGTCTGTAGATTTTTTGAGAAGCTTGAAAAATGAAGAATTTGAATGCTTAAAACAAATTTCAAGAAAGGCAGAGATTATTTTGGTCTGAGGAACCAAAATAGTTCAAATGTTGTCCCAAAAATGAGTGATATTTTTGGGAGACAACACATACAACCAAAGAAAGTAAAAATTAATTACAAAAAAATTGGAAATAAAATACACAAACACATTTGATGGTGATCAAACTTGATGTTGCTCTCATATTCAAAATTATCTAAAAATAATCCAAGATGGATTACAACTATTTTAAATAAGCTTGGCAAAGGGATCACCTCATCCTCCAAGTTCATGCAAAGTGTTTACATCTGGTAGTCAGAACACGAGTTCTAACTATAGTTAAAACCATATAAGAGAAATCTTGTAGTTATCAATTAAATAAGTTGACCTTTTCAAATCCATGAAATGTGTGAATGTGTACAAGATATAAATTTAATTTTACAATAAAAATCTCAAACTACAAGGAAAGTATGCACCATTTAAAAATTGTACTTGCACAAAATCTTAGCCTATCAAGGTTGCAAATGTCAATGCATCATTAAAATCTTGCATTTTCTTGGCTTCATTAGTTTGATAAAAGTCATATGTTGCATCATGCTTCTACCATATAATGTTCAAGTTCAACATCAGTGGTCGATGTATTCTTTTAACTTGACCAAGGAGTCTTGCATGCTCATTTTTAGTAATCTAGAATTTATTCTTAAAAATATACACATCCATAACTTAATTTCTATCCGCACTCAATTCAAAATCTATCTCTTCTAGTGATAAGCCTTATAAACCCTACTTGAATTCATCTGTTACTTCTTGAATGAGTTTATCAAAATTGATCTTATTGATCAATTTGCCTTTGGCATCCTTCACCTTTGATAGCTTTAAATCATGCAAAATTTAAAGGATTTAGGCCTTATTTCACATGATATTTGGGTGATTAAGGCTCCAATTGATTGTAACCACTCTTTTGCTTCTTACTAGCTTATGAAAACTAAGCTCAAGGCATTAGATTCCTCCTATGTTGTCATTAAGTATAAATGACTGTATGAGTTGCCTATATATGTAACTAACATCTTCAACTTAGCACTATCATTTTTCAAGGATTTATATAGTTGGTTGGCATTATTTACATGAGGGGATATTTTGGCTTTCATAAACTCCAATGCCTCTGAAGAGTTGTAACATCAAGAAGCTTCTTCTTGCACCTTTGCTTCTATACTTGTAGGGATATGTATTGTCTTCGCCTACTCTTTCAACTATTCCACCTAGGCCTCTAGCTCTTGTCGAGCCATCTCCATTACCTCATGGATGGATATTATATAATCCTTATGTGTTTGGCCTAGGTCTACAATATTTTTAATATAAGGAGATTGTTTGGGCTATTTATTCTACCTCTTAGTGATTGAGAATACTTCATGTCTTTCCTCAAGAATTATCTCCTTGACCTTATCATCCTCCAAATTCTTCTTCTTCTATCCATATATTTCTATATGGGGGATCAAATAGAGTGGAGATAGATAGAATCTCAGTGATCTTGAGGATATGAATTTGTGAATCCTTACTTCTCAAGTCTACAACCCATGGAAGAATGTTCAATTGTGAAGCATTTGAGATTGTAACAACAACCTCTTCTTCATCCTCCTCCACTTTTGGTTATTTGTTTTGTACTTTGAAAAGTACATAAAATAGGGAAGGTCATATAATATTAGACCAATCCACTCCTCCAAATTGAGGGAGTGTATGGATTATGATCAATTAGTGTTTGGCCTTCCTTCCCCTACCAAAACTTGTCACAATAGTTTCTTCTATAGAGGTAGTGGATGGCATTAGAAGGGTGACCTAGGTGGACTAGACATGGAGTTGTGGAGTGGTCAATGCATTCTATACCTTCTTAGATATCTTCTTCTTCTTTAAGGCTTTGATAGTGGAAGTGATAGAAGGGACAGAGGAGGTTATCATGGTGAGTGGGATGGAATTGGAGAGTGGATCAATGGTAGTAGTGGTGAAGGGATCAATGGAGGTGGAAGTAGGCACTTCTACTTGGGGTTTCTTCAACATAGAAGAAATGGAAGTACATACAAAAAATGGTAGAGAAGATAAAGGAAAATTTATTAAGGTATGAGTACTTAGGGGATTGGGAATTATAGTTTGTGCTTGAAGGTTCATGGATTTAGCTATTTATATCTCTATGTTTTCATCGAAATAATCCTCAATATCCTTAATTATCAAAACATCTCCCTATGTTGGTTCTAAGCATGGAGGTGCAATAGGAAATCCTTGTGATGATTCCATTGGGAGACTACCTGTTAGGGTCTTAGGCTTCCTTATGTAAACTAGAGGGCTTTCTAGCCATGTGGGGGAGCCTTGCTAGGTAGATGTTGATACCTCTTATGTTGCTATCCTGATAGATGTAGCAATATGAACCTAGGGCATAGTAATAATCAATTGAATGTCACTTATAGTGGGATGTTATTATGTTTTCTCCTTCTCATTAAAAACTAAACTGATGGGGTCACCTACCTATACTCCCCTACTTGAACTAGGTTCAAACACCCTGGGTTCTTTCTTGACAGATTTTAATTTCAAAGGGGTAGCTTGAGATGAAGGACCCACCTAATCCTTAGATTGCTCCTTGGATTTTACCCTATAGAAGTTATAATTCTCTCATCCTTTGTATAAAGCCTTCTTTCCATCCATTTCTCATACAATAACTAAGGGGTCCTCTTAGATCATTCTCAAAATAGTCTTCCTTTAGTCCAAAAACTCTTTTCCTCTCTAAAAGATCTTTACCATCATTTTAATTAAGAAAAAAAATCATAAGAATAAGGAAAATGGATGTATGGTATGTTAAATCCATATAGATGCTTCTAAATAAGTCCATACAAATCCTAGTCTTTATGTGGAAGCATGGGGAAAGGATAACTCCTCTGCTTGTCTCCCACATAAACCATTCTCCCAAATGTTATATGGTGTCCAACGCATAAAGCTTTCATCTACTTAAATAGGTCCTCTTCAACAATCCACCATAATTTGAAAGTAATTTCTTGTTCTGCCAACTTGTCTGGGACATATTTTGGGAGACACATCAGATTAACCTTGTTTTCCCAAATCATTATGATCACGAAGTTTAGATAGAGGAAGTAATCCCATTTACCATCCAAGTTGTTTACAATATTTGTCCAATTCTAGGCATGGACAAGCCATGAATGTCTTTCTAAACTTGTGGATATATGTCCTATACTATTTTGTCCATATTCTTGTTGTAGGTATATATGTGCATAAATTGATAGTGGTCATAAATTATATTTTTCATATAGTCTATGGTTGGAGTCCACAATTCCCTAAGGTATCTATAATAAGTTCCCATAATGGCATCTAGAAAATAGGACATCATATAGAAATTGCCCAAAGTCATGGGATGCTTTCCATTTTGAATTATCCACTCTCTTAGATGGAAGTTGATTGTCTCACCCAAGGCATATGCATCACCATTGGTGAGCATCATATATAACAATAACACCTAGTCTAGATTAATAAAATGAATACTTTGCATATTGTAAATCTGGTTCAAGAGAGCCATGCCAATGTGTATCCCCATTTTGAACTTATCAATATAAATAACTCCCTTTGGCTTCTTTTCTTTACATGTGATGATCTGGTTTAGGAGCAACCATGAAGAGAATTCCTTCTCAATTGAGCTCTCTGCACTGAACTACACCAATGTATGCTTGTCAAAATAGGCATTGGGTATGCTGAAAGATATATATCACTAGAAGTTGGGTCCCAAAATACATGCAAAAATTATTTTATTTACATAGTAATGAAGGACATAATCCTATGATATCTTAACCAATAAAAATAGATCCTATAGGAGGTTGATGCATGGCAACACCTTTGGCTTGGTGGTAATAAAATGTAACCTTTGGAATTTTAAAGCCATCAATTCTTGAAAAAATAGCCTATTAGTGAGTGTCATCTCATCTTTCTCTAAAAACACGTCCACATAATTAACTACACCCCACAACTCTAAATAGTTAGTGTATTTATTTTCGAATATGGTAGCATCAAACATTGTGTCCATTAACTCTATAGAATATTTGATTAAATATAGTGACAAAAAATTTACTCCTCTGAATGTCCTAGATGAAGATTCCATTGGTGTATATGCTCTGTGCTACTTATTATTTACTTTTAGGTGTTATGTATGCTGTATGCTTAATTTTGCTCTAGCTTGATCACTATTTAGTCACAATTCTCTTTATAGGGAGTAGTTAGGGATCTTTAATGCATGAAATAGTAGGAAACTTTGAATGAAAATTTGTTAGAAAGCAATGATGGCTTTGGTGACTGCACATTGAATATATATAATTTTGCATTGAATAGTAGTTCATGTGACATAGATTCCCAACATTCACTTTGCTTATAATTCTTGCATTCTTCAAACTTTGTTAGTTTGTCAGTAGAGGTTCTTGGTTTCCTAGAATTTGCTAATTATGAGGACAACTATGGGAGAGATGATGTCTCTAGATTAGAAGAATTAAAAGATCTTAAGTATATGCAGAATAGATATCTTAGCCACAAACACTTGAGAGGGTGTGATTTTCACATGTTTTACCTTCATTTAACAATATATATTCACCATTTACTCTTATCAATTAACTAAACATATGCATATAAAATATTTATATCTATTTCTTCAGAGTCATTAATAATACAAAGTTTATAGAATTAATTCAGAACTAGTTGGATAACTTAATCATAAAACATTTTTAATCACACAGAGATCAATCCATTACATATCACTGATCCATTCTTTCTCACAAACGATCCAGAATAAAAAATTCAATGTCTAACCTCTTCTCCTCCTTCATAGCTTATATATGTACCCATTTTACTATCTCTATCTTAGGTGTGTGGTTGCAACAAACTGTGAAAGGAATTTTCAATAATTTTGACCTTGATATAGAATTTGTTAGTTAAAATAACCCATATCCACACAATCTATTCAAAATTAAATATAGTTGATGACTCAAACTCTTGTGCATGTTAACTAAGCATATAGCTAAAATGTCATAATAATATAATAACTCCTTTTTACCATATGGTCCTACTAACACTTTCCCAAACTTAATGAGTTATCTTGCCCAGAGACAACATACATTAAAATAACTAAAAAGGATCAAAATTGACCATCACCTGGCCATAGCAAAGAAAACATAGGGTAACTAATCACCCTTTTAGGTTTTTAGGGAGCTGATGAGATCAATTGGTTGCCTTTCCAAGTTTTAAACTAACTAACCTCTGTGAATCAAATCAAAAAGAGAAATCAAAAGAGACCAACAAAAATGGAACTAATAGTACACCTAAGCTAGAGTAGAGGATGGAAGAGGAATAGTTGAAGATAGTCTCATAGAAGAGGCAATTAGTTTCTTTTGCTGTAAATCCACTAGGATTTAACTAGGAGGTATGAAATAGGATCAAGAACCATGGGGGTAATGGAAACATCTATTATAGTGAATTCCTACTTATAAGTGTGACATTCTAATAAAACCTATTGAATGGTCCAAACCAAGGAACACAAGGGAGTTTAAGCATATAATAAGTGTTAGAGATTAACATTATCTTAGGAATTATAAGTAGTGATGGTGGTTATAACCTTGGCATCAATATCATCTAAAAGTAATGTGAGATGGTTCACAAATCGATTCATGTGTACTATATTAAAAGCATTAAGCTTCATTTGAGTATATCACCCTTAAAACTGATAAGCAAATGCATCCCTTACACTAATCAAAGAATTCAAGGCATCATCCAAAGATTGTGGGGTTGCAAGGGGATTTAAGAATTCTACAAAGGTGGTCTAAATAATAGCAAAGTTAGGATACAGACCAATCTAAACATCTTGAAGGTATTAGAACCAATACAATAATTGATGAATGATTTGTCTAGCCTATTAGATCATCACATTGAGTTGTGTTTGATACTCCATAAGCAACTCACATAGTTCTATAGTCTCAGTTCTAATTGTTGAGCCTTATTGAGCATATTATGTGTGTAATTTCCTATGCTATCAGTCTTAAACCAACTGATTAAGAAGTAAAGGAAGGTGATTTGTAAAAGGTTGAATAGGGCCAATCGTTACTTACAAAATAATGTCTAGATAGGCAAACTAAATAGTATCACATGCCTAATATAGATCATGTTGTAAGTTAGCATTCTCAACATCCTATTATGAAACTTGTTGATCCCAATATTGGGCCTACTAGGATAATGATTCTTGAAATGTAACCATACCTTCAATTTTTTTACTCAGGGATAACTGAGTAACATCAAGGGAAATGTTAGTGATGGCTAATGAAATATTTAATGAAGTGACTAAAATAGAGGCTAAAACACACTAAAGAGGAGAAAGTAGTATAAAAAATGGTCTTACAAACTGGTGGGAGAGGTACATTTAGCATAGACATCATAGATAGACTAGTTAAAGTAGATGGAAGTTCTGCAACCAACTGATCTGCACTGTAGGGCAAAGGATCCAAAGGCACTTGAATAGAAGATAAAATTTCAGTAAAAGGAAATGAAGTATCAACAATTATCACTTTTAGTTGTTCCCAAAATGGAATGGTCAGTGGAGAACCATGGGGACTAACTAAAGAAACAATGTCAATAGTAACACCTAGAACTTCCTGAGAGATGGCTGCAATACCCTCCTCTTGAGGACATTAGACTACCTACTCCAAGTCAAAGTTATAATGCCAAACTATCTCTAGAGTATCCTATTGAGAAGACCCCTCATGTAGAGCTTGTTAGTCAACATCAAAAATAACATGCATCATTATGGCCATCTCCAAAGCATGTGTACAAGTAGGATCTTTAAAACTTTCCCTATCTCAATCTCTATCTTTTGGGTAGTTTTAGCCTTAACTTGTATCTTGTCTTCCTTATAGTGTCATCAAGTATTGATGTGGTTAGCCTCCTCTTGATAGCTTGATTTTATTTTTTTGTTAGAGACTCAAGTGGGACTACCTTAAGATCAAAAAATGGTTCATCATATTGTGAAAAAGAAGAAGATCATGCAACCATATAAATCTATGAGAATAAAATAGAACCCTATCTCAATCATTCCTAAGAAATATTCTATGTATCCACTTATGGAAATGTATTTTTGAGCCAAGCACTAGACGGTGTTAGAGGCTAGGAAGTGGTTGTAGTAGATTTAGGGGTTTCCATTTCAGCCATGTCAGATTCTTTAGGGTCCTCCTTAAACATGCGATACCTACACACTGACCATTTTTTCCATATTGTGGATTCTAGTGAATTCTCCATAAAAAATATATAGAGGTTATGTTGAAGGTGCACCTCTAAAAAAATACCATGAGCTAGGTCTATTTGATCTTTTTGTGCACAAGTTACTTCTCCTAAGGGGTCTATTGCAATGGAAGGTGGGTAAGGTGGAAGAAAAATCCATAATTTTGGTGGTAACTTATTATGAATCTACACCATGTGCACAACCTTCCAAAATAAGAACTCTTTTTCACTCTCATTTTTATATAAATAAACCTCCATATATTCAAGCATGATGTGGTACACTTTAGTTACATTGGTCTACAACGTAGGCTAATTACACTAAGAAGTGATTTTTGGAACATGAAGATTGGTGTATCATAAATCTTGGCTACTTATTTTGTGGTGGGGTAGTTAAGATTGACTATGATCAGTTGGCCACTTACTCTTTTTACGTTGAGGTAGATTGGTAGGTTTTGTAGACAAACTTGGAGATGTTTCATTAGGAGGAACAACTTGCAGATGTGTATCATACTATGTAGCCTAATCTTTTTGCAACTCTACTTCTCACTGTGTAGTGGCCATGTCTAAGAAAAACCCCAATGGTGTAGTATTCATTAGAGGGAGATCATGTATCCAAATAGATGTTCCCTCTAGCAGGCACTTAACTATAACATGTTGACCCAATAATTTCATAACATCTAGTGGAATCTATGTATGTATAGTGACAATCTAAAAAATCTCATGTTCTTAATTATTGAACAAAAGAGATTGATCCTGATAATAATTGGTAGAAGAGGAAACCAAATTGTAAAATTATACATCAGACCAATAATCAGTGTCAGGGTGAACTTGTGCAATCAATCATTTCCACTAAGTAAAGAAAAGGAGAAATACCAAAAAATGATACTAAAATATATTATTGGAAATGCCCAAAACTTTGGTAATATTCTATTCTAACTCTATAATAAGGAACTTTGGCTAGTTAAACTCCTCACTGCCAAAAATTATTTTATTCACAATGTCAACAACACCCTTTGTGGCCTCACTCGTGGCTTTTTTTGTCTGCCATAAAATTTGTGATATACATTCAACCAACAATCACATCGATTCATTAGGGAAAGTTGCCAATGGAATACCTTGATTCCCCTGAATCATAGTGGCTTTAAATTCAATTTAGATAGGAGGTGCTTTGGACTTATATTCCATGAGGGATTTTCCTCTGGTAGGCATCCCTACTACTTGAGCCATTACTTTGGTAGACAAGTACATTGTAACCACTTATGACAAATAGATATCATGTTGATTATACCTAGCCATAAAAACTATATGATGCTTGACCAATCCCCAAAAGTGAGAAATATCATGAGATGCTCAACATCAGAGCTAGTGAGATTGAGTACCAAGCCATTTAGGTAAAATAAGTATTTGTGTGCATTTTATGCCATGATAATACCATGAAGATCTGATAACTTGGTCTGTTAGAGTGAGACTCTTATCCCTAAATCCTCTTTTAATGTAATGAGTCACTTTTTGAAATTATATTCGAAGTCAACATAACTAGGGGAGGCAGCCATGATTACTGAAAGGGGGTAAGAAAAAAATATATGAAAGCTCACAATAAGGAGACAATAAACCCCAAAATAAAAATTTGTAGAGTAAAATTAGAAATATTGAATGGTTTATGGAATCATAAAATGACTTATTTATACACTGGTTGGTTCACTTGGCCCTTCGAGCTTGTGCATTTAATGTTTAGGATCTTAAAATAATTCACTTATGTAACTAGCTTCAAATTTGAATTGATGTTTCACCCTCATTATTTTGTGCATGAGAATAAAATCTAGCTCAGCAGATGTGGCATTCAATATGGTCTATGTGGCACTAATCTGGCTATGAAAGAATCTTTGATGGGACATTCTACCATCTTTTTTGTCGATTATATCTATTAAATATATGATCTTGATTATGACATACAACTTTGATAGTGATTTTATAACCAATTACACAGATGCTTTGGCCATAACTCCCCTTTTTGGCAACCATTATTGATAATCATAACCCTAGATCTTGTTTAGGTATGGTTCCTAGACTTAATAGATGACCCACATTTATCATTGTTGAATGATGTCATGGAAAATCTTGTCCACCTAAAATGAATCGATAGCTAGCATGTGCTACACTAGTTAGACAATGATTAACATGCATTGTTACAAAATTGGAATTGATCCTGCACTTTTCTAACAAGTAACTTATGAAAACACACATCACATAGAAAATGAAAACCAAACTCAAAAAACATGAATGAATGAAATTTTTTTAACTACTCAAGATGTGCAAAATCACACTTTCTAGATGTGAAGTGGCTCTAATAGTGGTAGACCTTAAGTCTACATCTATTAAACTTTCTAGGTAAAACATTACCTTCAAAGTCTAGAAAAATTATAGACCCATTTTGTAAAATTTTGTGAACAACATAGGGACCTTTCCACTGAATGGTGAGTTTATCATGAAATGCACAGAACCAACTTTCATATAACAAAAATAATTGGTCAAAATGGAATTATTTTGTGCACATATTATTTTTATGCCATGTTTTTTGACCCTTTTTTAATGAATTTCTTGTGCCCACACAGATCTATACCTATCTTCATCTATATGGTTGAGATCCATCAGACAATTTGTAAGTGATTATTAGTCACCTAAGCACATTGCATTAACAACTCATAGGCTAGAAACTAAATATTCCATAGGCATGACAAGTCCACATTTTAGATTATCAATTACATTTCAATATTATTGCTTATTATTTTCCAATTATATGTTATATTGAAAAACTTGTATTAGCTAGTGTTGATATAAGGTTTGTGTTATGTGTTATAACTAGACTAACTTAATCAACCTAGTTACCTATGTATTTATCTTATAACTTTGATCCCATAAACTAGATAGAATGGAATAAATCCTGATGCTACAGTTTAAATGGGTGTAGTAAGCCCAAAGTACCATAGGAAGTCAATTCTCTCAATCATATTTATTAACATCACACACATTTTTCAAGAACTTACCCAACATTTTATTTGAAACCTTCATATTCCCATTTACTTGTGGATAATATGCTATGATTTTATGATGTGAAATCATAAATTATTCTATTAGTATTTTAATTTTCTATTAAAAAAATGTGTACCCCTATCACTTACCAATTGCAGTACACACCTGTACTGAGTAATAATGTTTTCATAAAAAAAAATTAGCAGTGTATTTGCCTACACAACTTGGTGTAACATCAACCTATACCCATTTGGTGAAGTAATTAGTCATAGTAATTATGTATCTTGCATTATTACACTTATTAGGTTAATGGAGCCAAAAAAGTATAGCCCCCATTGCTCAAATGGTTGTTGTGCTTATAATGGATGAAGAGGCATCTCATCCCTCTGAGTGGGCTTACCCATTTTTTGGTAGACATCACACTATTTAGAAACCCACTTCAGATTTTGAAAAATATGTGGCCACCAAATACCACTTTGTAATATTTTTCTTATGGTAGATTCTCCTACAACATGTCCTCCAACAATGCCTTGATGTGCCTCTTCTAGAACTTGTTAGCATTCATGCTATAGTGCAACTCATCGTAGAACCTCATCTTTCCCCATGTGATACAAAAATCCATTTATTATGATAAAAATAAGATCCTTGGTCAAGAGGTGATTATTTTCTTTTTCAGTATGATGTGTAGGTAATATCCCTTATTCCAAGAACTATGTAATTTCAACCAACTATTCACGGATCACAAAAAATCTGAACAAATAAACATCATGAGACTCATCTGGGATATCCATAGGATAATCTCCATTATGAAATATATTTAGATGATTAGGGAAAAACATTTCCCTCCCCCTTTAACATTGATCTAAAAATGAAACTCTTAAAAAAGCATCAACCAATGAGATATCCTTCTACCTAACAATGGCTTATTGATGAGATATATTAAAGCTTGATTATATGTGAACAATTCGAATGGGGTAGTGAGAAAATAATGTCTAAATTTTTGTATAGAAAACACAATTGCTAACGCTTCCCTTTCAATTATGGTATAGTTATTCTCAACTATAGACAATTTTTGACTTGCAAAATGGATTGGATGGTATAAGTCTCCTTCGCTCGATTGTGGTAACACTACACCAACTACGGTGCCAAATGTATCCACATGTAAATGAAATGATTTACCCTAGTCAATAAAAATAAGGATTAGCATAGTAACTAATTAGTGTTTTAGATCAACAAAATTTGTTTGACAATCTTTAGTCTAGACAAAAGGAACACCTTTACACAATAATTTCTCAATGGGAGTTAAAATAATGACATATCCTTTTATGAATTTTTGGTAATACCCCATATTTCCTAAAAAATAACTCACTTATGTTGATGAATTAGGTGGTGACATACTCATTATTACTACAATATTCACTTGGTCCATCAAGATTCCTTTGATGCACACTAAATGGCCTAGAAGAACACCAAATGGTGTGAAAAAAACATTTTTAAAAATTAAATGCAATCCTAAATGCTCTACACCTCTCCAACATGAGTCTTAATTCTGACAAATGTTCACAAAATAATGAGAACACTACCCAATCATCCAAATAGACCTCTAAAAAATCATGAATAAAATCCTTAAATGTAGTTACTATGGCCTTGGAGAAAACTGTAGGTGCATTATTTAGACCAAATGGAATTACCTTGTATACAAATGACCTCCATTCACTAGCAAATGTCATCTTAATTATATCCTCAGATGTGATGGGTATTTGGTGGTATCTACTAAATTAATCAATAAACTAATACACTTCATGTCTAGCTATAACTCCCAACACTTCATCAGTAGATGGTATTGGAAAGGGGTCATTAACACAAATATCATTTAAGACGTGATAGTCTCTATAGATACAAATATCACCTATTTTCTTTGGCTTTATGACCATAGGACTTACCCAATCTAATTTTTCAATTACAAATATTATTCCTATGTTTTTCATATGATAAAAATTAGCTTCAACCTTCATCTTCATGTTAGGATTGGGATGATAAGGCCTTTTTTTAATAGGCCATGCACTTTATTTGAGTTCTATATGCATTTCTCCTAATTAAGGATCCACCCCTTTGATTTATGAAAAAGTTTTTGGAAATACATCTACATAGTCCTAAAGTTTGAATGTTTTGAAAATGCCCTATTTTTCCCAATAGTTTCCAACATGTGCCAATTTTGGATATTTTTAAAACCCTATATTAATAATTTGTTCCTTTAGAGGTTCATGATATATTTGTCATTCATCCTCTAGAATGGATTGGATAATAACCTACTTACTTTCTTGATTAGGAATTGTATCTGTCATAAGCAATCTTCTTTAGTGTCATCATCTAAAGGTTTAGGTAATATTTCATAGTCTAGATCAGGTTCAAAAATCTCTATGAGTTCTAAAGAATCCTCACTAACCGAATTAGGATTGTCAGTAGGCTCTTCTTGAATATGATGACAAGGCTGGATTTCCATCTTATCTTTTCACTTACACAAAGTCTCCATGGTGGTAGTGTCATTGACATCCTGAGCATCTTCTTGACTATGCTTGACTTCCATGGTGACAACATCAATAAGTTCACAAGCCTCCATTTCCTCTACCTATGAAGCTTGGTCATTATGTAGATATTCCACTCTCCCATGACATAGGAATATTTTCATCTTTTGTAATGCATTTCTCACAAGGGGATTATCAATTTCAAATATAAAGGTATTAATGAAATCATTCTACAATTGGATCCAATTTTGTGTCTCTCTATGACATTCTTGATGAATGTACCAAGTAGTAAATAAAACCCCTAATGTGTAAATAAAACAATGCGGCCAATAATTTGAATTAATCTCTTTGGTCATCCATATTTCAATGCATTATTGAACATGGTTCTAGGGACATTCTACTCTTTAGAACATATGCCATTCTTTTCTCACTTCCTTAGATAATTGAAACCATACAATCACCAACATGTACACTTCTGCCCATGTTTTACTACCACTGTAATGTGCTTCCCACCAGTTAGCTACAACTCCCTTCAATGCATAATTAAGGGGACTTACTCTTTGATTATCCTCTGGTACATGGATTTAGAACCAAACTATAAAATTGCCAATGTCTTTAGTCAAAAAATATTGAGAAATTTGTCAATCAATTGTATAGACCATGCATAAAGGTTTAAGCTCATGATCATTTCAAGCCTAATTAGGCATTTAAGTATCAAAATCATTACTGATAGAAGAAGCTTGATCCCATGGAATTATAGCTTCATGGGTATGTTCAATATATTCATGCTCCATAAAATCAACTTGAAATAAAATTTCTATATCAAACTATGTAGGTGAGTGAACATATAGAGAATGTACTTCATCTTCTTCTCTTATAGAAGCATTTAAATATTTTAAGGAATACTTACCACATACTTCATTAACTATTGGCTCCTCTAAAAAAGATCCATGTTGATTCATTGTTATATGTCATTGTATATCAGGTACATTCTATGTCATAACTCACATCTAGCTATTGCCATTGGCTCATAGGGAGAATTAGGTTCTTTGGGAATTATATAATATTTAGCATCTCTATTAAGAGGAATGATGATTATATGATCATCTTGGTGGGAATCTATTTGATTCATTACTGTATTGATGGTCATCTATCCATCATAGGCCCACTTTTTCCTTAGAAATGTTAGGTAGTGTGTTTCATCTATCTTCATGTCTATTACTTCAAAATCACCATGTAGAGTTAGCTATGTGACTTTAATCTCTACATCTTCCAATCACCCTATAGGTTCTACTTGACCATATTCTATTATATTGAGTTATGGGGTTATAACTCAAAGCTAGTCTGCCAATCACCTCCCAGGTAGACGTAATATCCCCTTCTAAACAGGAAATATAGCAACACAAAAAATCTGAACCAAGATATAATCGCTGTTGAATAAATTCAGAAAGATCACAATAATATAGTCTTTTAATAACAAATTACAGATTGTATCACTTGTCCTTGTAAATTATTACAATTGCAGTCCTCTAATATGCATATAAAAATGAAATACAGTCTTGAAAACCCTGGCTTTGAAAATCTGGAAGTGCAAATCGAGTTCTGGAAAGTCTTGGCCCTTCTGTGTCGACACACAGTCACCGTCGTCGGTCGATATATCGCCGACGTCGGTCTCTGCCGGTTGGATTTCTGCCGACGTCGGTCTTCAGTCGACCGATGTCGGTCACTGAAACCCTCTGTCTGCCGATGTCGGTTCCTGCACTGATCTGTACGAACCCGTACGGATTCTGTACGGCCGCAAATTAAGCACCACTTCCCTGTCTTCAACCCCTGATCCAAAATATATATGTCTCTAGCACAGTAGATCTCTAGCTGTATAATTTATTGAATCAAAACATAAAGCAATAAATACCTGGAATATCTGTGATAACTTCTGTGTGAAGTTATCTCTCAAACCTGAAATTCTGTGATAACTTCTGGATGAAGCTATCTCTCACTTTGGCAATAGATCAGCTGATATTTCACAGCCTCTTAATTGCACACACTGAAGAGGGAACGTTCTCCAATGCAAATGGAATCCTTGAACCCTAGGCTCAGTCTTCACAGAAGAAATTCTTCAATTTTCAATAATCAATAATCAATAGCATAATGAACAATGGCCTCCATGAGAAACCCTTATACCCTCAAAAGATATGCTTGCCCTAATTAGGGTTTCTTAAATTAGAATTAGGGTTTCTAATAAAAAATAGGCTAAATAATTAATATTTGATTAAATCAATCAAATATTAATATCTCCCTCAATACATGTCGGATCCATGAACCGATCGAAGCTAGTGAATCAGGGAGTGATTCCGCACATAACCATGCCACAATAAAGGCGCTCCGCTGCATATCAAATATCCCTAAAAAGTAGGAGCTCAAGCCAAATGTGTTTGAAAAACACTGAATGAAAATCAAATGAAGAAATCCTGTGAATCAAAGTCGAGCCAAGCTCCATTATGACCCTCTATCCATCTTATTAGCCTACGAAGGTCGCATAATAGGCTAACCATGAACTCAGAACATGTCAATGGAAAAGGGGACATGACAGTAGATCATGGAATCATATTTACTTTACTTCCAAAATCAAACACAACATTTGGTATTTCATACCTTGCTCTCTCAATATCAACCCTAGTATCGAAATCATATGGCTTCTTTATTGTAACATACTAAACCATCTTCTCAAGCCTTTCCTTTCCTTTTTACACACATTCTATCAAATTGTACAAAATATTAGTGATATCCTATGATATGTCCTCATTATGAAAATTATTAAGAAATTTCATCAAGTCTATCAATGTTGTTATAGTTCCTTGTTTCATGATTTGCACAATCTATCCATATATTTTTATGAAAAAGTGTAGCTTCATATTCTAAAATTTAACTTTGTTGTTGATTATTCTATAGAATTTCCATGGCTTCCTTCATGAGTCCCTTCTCCTTGATTGGTTCAGGAAAGGTATTTGGTTTAGCTTTTCTATGTCAAAATCATTTGGCATTTCTAAAGGAGGTATACCTTATTGTGTGTGTATGTTATTTTTATTGCTTACATAAATTCATTACGATTAGGCTCAGAACCAACTCAATTTACATTTCACATAGATTAATTTCTATGTTGTGTTTCTAAAATAGGGTAGTCATAAGTGTCATGTTGTTTCAATACTCGACAATATGCACAATAAGCTTACCATTATGGATTGGTGGCTTAATTACAATGTACATGATTAGGTTCCCTATAGAAATATTATCTAATAGGGCCTCTAAGACCATTACCATGTCATCACTATGTAACACCATGGTATCCACTTTTAAATCCACCTCTTTTTCCTTGATATCCCCAACCATCTACCTATTGTGCCCCAAAGTTGGTGATATCCTATGGTAAATTCCACCCCTATTAGTACTGGTGATTATCATAACCACCATATGGGGGTTGATTTATTGAAGGATTATAGGTATCATGTTGTGACTAAAGAATCATAAGATTTTAGGTAGATTTATAATCATATTGTAGTGGATGTGTAGCTTAAACTCCAATAGCTAATCCTTATGGTTGAAACAGTTGTGCATTTTGTGCCCATGCTAACCTAGCCTGTGTTACATTGGTAGGACTAGTTTACAATCTTTTAGTGGTTTGCGATGTCATTTTTTCTTATTATGCGGCTACTACGAAGACATTTTTAGTAATGTTTTCCTTTAATTCTTGTAGATACCTACAATCCTTGTCTTCATGATTAGTAGATTTGTAAAAAATATAGTGCATACTCTAGGAGTTTCTTACATCATATTGTAATAAATAACAATGAATGGTTGAGTGTCCCACTATGTGATAGGTGTTGTATAGTTTGGTACATACTTTTGGACATTCATTCCTATGGTGGCATTCCTTACCATACTCAATACAACATAAACCAATTCTAGGTCATTTAGTAGTATTCTGTAGAGTATCCAACCTATGCAATATAGATTGAAGTGTGCTTTCTAGCTGTGTTTTGATTTTTATCAAGTCCCATAATATTCTATTTTCTCTACTCTTACTATAGCTATTCTAACTTCTACTTTATTAATGAACTCAATATGTACTATTGCAAACTTGATCTTTGGTTGCAATCCTTCAACAAACCAAGCAACCTTATCTTTATCTTCTACAACAAAATTGACATTGTTAATGACATCAAAAAATCTATGATCATAATCATGAATAGTTCCCCTTAGACCTTGATGGATTTATTTGAGATCTTGCATGGTTTGGCCCATACTTTTCTTAACCTTAAACTCTACTACCAACCATTTTCTTACATCATATAAATTTATCATTCCTAATCTTCTATGGAACATGAACTCTAATGATCTTCCAAACAAGGTACCAATAAGCTCATACTTATTAATATTTTCATCTACAATACCTTTAGCTTGCCATTTCATGTCACTCATAAGCAAATATTTCTCTGGATTTGTATTTCCATCATATGTATCTAGTGTGATAAAAGATCTTGGATGTAAATCCATACTCCTTAGGTTTGGTTGTAAATGAAGTGTTATATGTGCTCCTTTAGATGATGGTAATGATACCATAATTTGTGGAATTGATACCTAAGAACTTTGTGGTGTCAGAATTGGTGCTGTCACTTGAGGATGAATAATCATTGGTGTTTTTTGTGGTGATGATCTTGCAGACCTAGTGGGACTATCTCCAAATACTAATGTGATGGTCGACAATGGAAACCCTTGTGAAAATAGAAAATTTTCTAGAGAGAATAGAGGTGATGTAGATCACTCAAGAAATGAAAATGACTCTAACTCATCATTGATCTCCATAATGGTGTTTATTCATGATTTATTCTCTTTAGCAAAAATTTTAATCTATGATACCCAATCAACTACCTATTCAATAAATAATGTGTTATTCAAATTGGTCACTACCTCTCTTAGATAATTCTTCTACGATTTGATGAATCCTTATGTGGTTTTTTCAAAATTGGACTTTACTAGTTGTGTAATAGTCCTTCTTGAGTCCTTAATCTCCTTCTCTCTCTAACTTCCAAATCTCTAAGGGTGAGTGTAAATAGGGGTATTTATCTAAAATATGGGCTCAAGGGATGTGTGTTGTGGTGGTGAAACTTATCTTTATCAAATTCATCTTGTGAAAAAATTCAGGCTAGTATTGTGTCTTCTATTAACCAAACCTCCAAAATCAGCCAATTCTCCTACAAGGAATAAAGGTGTCTCCTTGAACAACTATGATCTACTACCATATACTAAGCTACCTTCCTCTATTCTCTTTCATTTATAGACATCCTTTGCCTATATCTATAATTTCTTCTCAATCTCACTAATCATAGGTCCTTCTCATTAATTGACTCCTTCCTTTGCTATCCTTTCACCAACTCGTTCTTCTTCCTTTGATCTCCTATAATTAATCAGTCTCTACTCTTAATTTTACCTCCACCTATACTCATAATCATTCATGAAGTCATTGATATATTATACCTCTTTTAATATCATAGTTCTTGCACTATATTCATAAGCTTCTTCTAGTCCTTTTCATCTAGCCTCATCTAGTTGTTACTAGCCAAGTTTCATAATCACTCTACACCATCTCACATCTGACTGCACATATCTCCATATCACCTAAAGTATTACTCCATCATGAATGTGTAGGGCACTAAATGTTTTTAAATAACCAACATCTTAATAAGAATTGGTATTCATTGTAAAAACTTTCCTCTACTTCCTCAGATAAATAAGTCTTATACAACTTTAAAAGCAATATAACCTTGGACTACAAATTTTATTATATATCATTCTATAGTGGTTTGTATCCAATGATGGATCACACAGGTCCAAACAACCTCCAAGTTCTATAAAATTTCAATTAGAGCATTAATCCACTAAATTTCAATTATGGATCTAGTTTAGGAATAGAAATGTTCTAGTCTCACCAACCACATAACAAGCAGGATTGGAAATTTACACCAGAATATTTTATGTACATCACCATACATATGATTCTATCTAAGTTAATTTTTAGTGCACCCTATCCTTCTCACCTCTTTCTATGCAAACTCAAATATCTTTTCATCCTACCCTTCTTCTAAATCCCTTTAACTTGGTAACCACTAGAGCATATCCTTTCTTTAACAACACGCTCACTGCACCATTGTTAGCAAAGGTTCTTAGTTTCCTAGAACTTACTAATTATGAGGACAACTATGTGAGAGATTATGTCTCTAGACTATATGAATTACAAGATCCTAAGGATTTATGGAACAACTATCTTAGACATAAACCCTCAAGAGGGTGTAATGTTCACATGTTTTACCTTCATTTAATAAGATAGATTCACCATTTACTCCTACAAATTAGCTAACCATATGCATAGAAAATATTTATATCTATTGATTTAGAGTCATTAATAATAATAAAGTATATAAAAGTAATTCAAAAATAGTTAGATAACTTAATCATAAAAACTTTATAATCACACATAAATCAATCCATTACATATCATTGATTCGTTCTTTCTCACACATGATCCAAAATCAACTATTCAATGTCTAACCTCTTCTCCTCCTTCATAGCTTTTATATCTACCCATTTTACTATCTTTATCTTAGGTGCATGGTTATAACAAACTGTGAAAGGAATATTCAACAATTATGACCTTGATATAGAATTTCTCAGTTAAAACAACCCAGATCCACATAATCTATTCAAAATGAAATATATTTACTAACTCAAACTCTCATGCATACTGACTAAGCATATATCTAACATGTCATAATATTATAATAACTCCTTTTTAGCATATGGTCCCACTAAGATAGTTCAAATTGGTGGGGTTCTCATACTATTAATGGGAATTATTTTCACCTTTTATTCAACTAAGTATAGAAAGGGATAGTAGTGTTCTCGGTAGTAAGACATTCATCATAAAAACTGTTTCAAAAAAATGTCCACAGATTA
Source organism: Torreya grandis (assembly GCA_037957365.1). NCBI lineage: Eukaryota > Viridiplantae > Streptophyta > Pinopsida > Cupressales > Taxaceae > Torreya > Torreya grandis. The sequence goes on along the minus strand of JARHVA010002280.1, from coordinate 601,777 downwards.
ATTCCATTGGGGGAATTATTCTGGATAAAATGTCTGCACTAAGTTCACCAAAGACCTATTTGGTTGGGAAAAAGTTTTGAAGTAATTATCCTAAAGGGTTATTTTCTTAAAGCAAAAATATAAAGGGTCTACTTCATAGGGCATTTCATTCATGACAAAATCCTTGAAGGATATACTTATCAAAGGTTGAAGGGATATTCAAAAGGCTGAAGGGAAAGTATATAGGGAAAAATTCCCATGAAAATTATCATAAATGGTAAGTTCTAGAGGGAAAATGGCCTAGGATAAAAGTCCTAATGGGTAGGTGTAGTATGGCAAAGGAGCCAAGATAAAATCTTGAAGGATAAGTTTTGAAGGGATAAGCGGCTAGGACAAAGTCCCAAAGGGTAGATGGTTATTTTATAAAGGGTCAAAGGGTCACTCAAAATGTCTAAAGGGTCATTTCAATAAATTTTAAGGGTAGGTACAAAAGGTCCAAAGATCTACTTCATGGTGAAAATTCCTAAAGGGTCTACGTCATAGTGAGGAAAGGGTCTAGGGAAAAAGTATCAAAGGGTAGGTTGCATAAAGCCTAAATGGTATGTGCCCTTGGGGAAATTATTTGGGAAAAATTATATTGGCAAGATTATTATATGGAATTATTTTAGCTTTTTGCATCAGACCAAAATGTCTGACAATAAAAATTTTGAAGGGTCATTTTCATCAGGCAAAGGGCTCAGGATAAAAGTCCCAAAGGGTACTTTATAAAAGGCTGAAGGTAAATTTTAAATGGTTGAAGGGTAGTTGGGTTTAGGTTGAAGGGTAGGTCTAGAGGGATAAAGTAAATATATCATAGGATTTGTTTTAGATAAAATGTCTGAAGGAATCTTTGAAGGGTAAAAAGGCCCAAGATAAAAGTCTTGAAGGGAAAAATATCTTAGACAAAATGTTCAAAGGAATTCAATTGGATCAAGAGAATGTTGTGAGGAAATTACATCAAACAAAATGTCTAATATAATAAAATTGAAGACCAATTCTTATGGAATAAATGTTTTGAAGACTAAAGCATGGTAAAAGATAAGTCGAAGACATAAAAATTGATAGAGATAATTTACAGAAGTTTGATAAAGATAAGCCTGGAAACATAAAACCCAAAAAATAAGATCAATAGAAATAATGAGTCCATGAACACAATACTAATGCAATTTTGTTAAAGTATGAAAAAAGTCCAATAATAAATCTTCTCCTAGATTTTACATAAACATATAAAAGAGGGGCTAAAAGTTAAGACCATAGTCTTAAAAAATGGGTCCCATTTCCCTATGAAAAAAGGGGGGTGTTGGGTATAATAATTTTAATTTTTCCTGCCTAGGGGAACTTAAAGAGCTAGTTTAAATAGAGGAATTTACCATTACAGGTCAATTCTAATCATTGCCAACCATTTTGGAAGATGGTTTAATTCTATTTATGGAGGACACTACAGAAGTCAACATCAAGACTCCATATGACTTGGAATGGATTGAATTAGGCACATCCCTCATTGAGGAGGAATGTAAAATATTTACAACCCTTTTAAGGGAATTTGTTGACAAATTTTCTAGGGATTATTTAGACATGCCTGGTTTGGACCCTGCTTGGTTGTACCCTACCTTGTTATACATCCTAATGCCAAACTTTTGAAAGAAAAATTATGCAAGATGAATCCTCGCATTGTTGTATCAGTAAATAAAGAGTTGGAAAAAATCTTGTAAGTGAGATGTATTCATCTAATTGAATACTTAGATTGGATCTCAAATGTTGTGAAAATTATTAGAAAGCCATAAGGAATAAAAAATTTCACTAGTTTTAGAGATATAAACAAGGGCTTCCCTAAGGATAAATTTTCTCTACCAAAAATTGACATGATTGTTGACTCCACAATCGGGAATGAAATGGTTTTTTTAATGGATGGATTTTTAGGGCATAAAAAATCCAAATTACACTAGAAGACTAATATAAAAAATATTTCACCACTCCATGGGGAATATTTTATTATCAAGTTATGTCATTTGGTCTCAAAAATGTTGGGGCCACATATCAAAGATCTATAACCATCATATTTCACGATATGATACATGACATTTTGAATAATTTATTGATGACATATTGGGAAAATCAAAGACCAAGGTTGATCATCTAGCAACACTATGAATAATATTTGAGAGATTACATATATACAAAGTTAGACTCAATCCTAAGAAGTGTGTTTTTAGTGTTACTTCAATAAAATTACTTGGCTTCATTATGTATTGTAGAGGCATTGAATTTGATCCAACCAAAGTATAATCCATTATCAAGATGCCACCACCTTCTAAGTTAGACTCAATCCTAAGAAGTGTGTTTTTAGTGTTACTTCAAGAAAATTACTTGGCTTCATTATGTATTATAGAGGCATTAAATTTGATCCAGCCAAAGTACAAGCCATTATCAAGATGCCACCACCTTCTAATTTGTATTAGCTCCATAATTTTTAGGGTAAAATTTAGTCTATCAAACATTTTATATCTCAATTGGTGGATAAATTCCATCGATTTACATGCTTACTAAATAAAGATGTTGCATTTCAGTGGAATGATAAATGCTAGAAATATTTTTAGCACCTGAAAGACTATCATACAAATCTACCTATTTTGTTGCCACTAAAGCTAGTAAATCCATTATTACTATATCTATTGGCCATAGACAAAACCCTAGGAGCACTTTTAGCTCAACATGAAGATAATGGAAAATAACATGCCATGTATTGTTTAATCCCTACACTGGTCATGTATGAACATAATTATACACCCATTGAAAAAACATGTTTAGCTATGGTCTTTACAACTCAAAAACTATGATATTACATGTTACACAACAAGACCATAGTTATTTCAAATGTAGATATACTCAAGTATCTACTATTTAAGACAACTTTACAAGGATGCATGGCTCAACTGATTATGCTTCTTGGTGAGTTTGTGATAAAATATGTCAACTAGAAGGCCATCAAGGGTTAAGTTTTTATAGATTAGATTTTTGAATATCCCCTTATAGATACCAAACTATTGACATTTAAATTCCTAGATGATTTCATTATGACCATCATCAAAACACATATCAAGGATTAGTAGTTGAAGCTATATTTTGATAGACCATTCACATCACATAAATCAGGGACAAACCTATTGTTTATAACACCATAGGGGGATCCTATCCATAAATCATTATGTATTAGCTTTCCTTGTAATAACAACATGGCCGAATACAAAACACTCATTTAAGGGCTTCTCCAAGTAGTACAATGGAAAGTTTAGCATCTTAAGGTTTATGGTGATTTTTAGTTAATCATCAATCAAGTTATAGACCACTTTTATACCAAGCATGATAAGCTAGTGCCATACAAGGCCATGATTGACACTATTAAACAATAGATAGCCAATGTAAAATTTAAACACATACCAAGGGCCAATAATAGAATAATATATGTTATGGCCACCATTGGCTCTTTGATTCATCACATGGATAAGGGAAAAGAATATCAATTCCTCATTGAAAATCTTCTAGTACTAGCTCATGAACCGTTAACCATCACAATGATATGTGATATTATTGGTCCTATCTCTATATGGTATTTAGACCTTTTTGCCTATCTTTATGACCATACTATTTCACCTAACCTATCCCACAAAAAAGCCTCTACCCACCAAGCTCCATGATATACCTTAGTTGGACCAACCCTTTACCATTGTAACTTTTATGGAACTATGCTTCATTATTTAACTTTGATAGTCAACATTAGCATTATGGAAATTTTATGGAGTAGGTGGATCCCACACCAGTAGGGATATCCTATCCAAAAATCTCCTACATATTAAGTATTTCTAGCCAACTATGAATGTAGATGAAGCTCCATATGTTAAAAAGTACAACAAAAGTCAAAGGCATGCTAATCTGATTCATGCCCCAACCAAGAAACTGAAACAAATACTTACACCATGGCCATTTTATACATGGGTCCTCAATCTCATTGGGAATATAAACCCAACCTCATCTGATAGCCATAAACACATCCTCATAGCTACTAAATATTTCACTAAGTGGGTCAAAAATATAATTGTCACTTACATGACTAAAAGGTAAATTTACAAATTCATTTTCAACCATATCATCTCCCACTATTGTATCCCATCTAATATTATATATGATAATTGTGGATCATTCAAAAATAATGATGTCAAATCACTATGTTTTTAGTATAAAATTACTCAATAATTTTCTATAGCATATTACCCACAAGGTAATGGCTAGGAAGAAACATCCAATAAAACCATGATCATCATCCTTAAAAGGTTTGCCAATGATGTCGATCATGATTGGAAAATCCAAATATTTCACACCCTCTAGACATACTACACCAATTATCATACCCTAGTAAGAGCCACACTATATTCCTTAGTTTATGGAACTAAAGCCATTCTTCTCATTGAGGTTAAGTTACCTTCTTTATGCATCTTTTTGAAGCATGTCCTAGATGGTGAAGATCATCAATTAGCTCACCTACAAGAGTTAGAGTTAATTGATGAGAAATGCATGAATGTAATCAATAGTCTTCAATCATACCATAATAGACTCTATAGCCACTATAAAAGGTAACTCAAACACAAAGAATTCAAGATTGGTGACCTTGTTCTCAAAAAAAACAAATAGAATACCATGATCGAGAATAAGTGCAAGGAAAATTTCAAACCCAACTAGATAACACCATATATCATTATTTCAAACTATGAATCTAAAGCATATAGGCTCGCTACATCAAACGGGGATAAAATTGATGATCTAATGAACATTATACACCTCAAGCACTACTTCACTTGAGAGACCTAAAGTATTATCTATGAGGCCCATTTTTGTTTTAACATATCATGATTTTATTTTTATCATACCATGTACCATTCTACCACACCTATCCTATCGATCGAGTTATTTTTAGTCTCCCTACCCAACCTCTCTTACCTTGGTTCTATTCAAAATGATTCTATAGGCACCTTTAGAGAGGGTATTTAGATCGAGTTTTAGTAGTTTATTCAATATTCTATACTGAGGCCATATTTTGGAGTAGTATGATAGTGGTTTGGTATTTGAATCCTTTATTTTCTTGTTTCATTCTATTCACATATTACTTATTATAGCCACCTTTGGCCAATTCATAGTACCTTGATCCTATTATTAAATATAACCACCTATGGGAAATTTATTATCATTAACCTATGTATTTATTTCCTAATTATAACCACCTATGGTAAAATTAGGAACACCACTTTTATCATGCCTCAAAGTACCAACTTGCCATTCCTATGTTGTATTGTGCCATTTTAATCCTTTTCTTAGTTTATGAATTTTTTGCTACCTAGTTGGATTCCTCCACCGTAGGGCAAAACTACAATGAATTTAGGTCCCATCTTGGGACTATGTAGGTAACACTCAAATCACATTGAGGTTATCTTAGTCATCTTTTTTCCATTCTCTCACAACTTTATGAGTTAGAATTTTTCATATATCATAATCTTCCATCGAGTTAAGATGCTTTAAAAATTACAAAAATATTTGTATAAGAATCTAAAAAATCCTAAACATATTCAACATCAACCATTTCTTTACCTTACGGATTCTGGGATCACTAGATATTTCATAAGAAACCCCTTGTCATTTAGTTTTTCCATCCTTACTAACCTAACACCCCATGTACTTGTCATTTTATGAGACCATTCCCATATTCCTCTACTTCATTAATCATGTTTTTTTTTATCATCATTTTATTCTATCCCATTTCCAAGGAGAACTACATTGGGCTGAAATTTTATGTTGGATCTTATGTCTACATAAATATGTAGGCAACGCCTAATTTCCTAGGGAATCTAGCATACACTCAACTACCCCTTCTTTTTCTTCTATTCCCCCATTTTTTTCTTTGTTTCATTGTCTACTATAGCCTAGGGGTAATGATTGTCATCTTGTTTTTTCTTTATTTGTGCTAACATTGTACTTAACCATTGTTTATTTTTGTTTCATTTTATTCTCTTTGTTTTATGTTATTCTTTATGTTGCTGGAGTTTTATTTCTTTGTTTTCTTTTTTGCCTATTTATTTTATTTCTTGTTGTACCTTGATTCAGCCTAGGTGCATTCATTAGGTAATTCCTTTTGCCTTATTATTGAATCCATCCATATTCATATGTTTACATTGTCATCATCATTTTTATAATTGGTAAATTATTTTTGATTGAGTTTTGGATCATGTGTCAGTATTTATGTATCTTTTATATCATGATGCCTACCATCATGTGCCATAACAAAACTAGATCTAGAAGTCTTAAAAGTAATGCAACCATGATATATCTCCTTGGTACCTAAAAAAATCCTCATCTATCCAAATCATGTCCCACATACAAAGCAATTAAAATCATAAAAGGATTCCAACCCTTGATAGTTCAAATAAGCATCTCCCTACTAACAAGTTCCATAAATTCATCTTTCTTCTCTATACCAACTTACTCTTACTTTGTAACTATAGATTTAGTTTGTCAGCCCCCATTATCCAATTTACCATCATACTCTCATAATCCAACTAATGATTATAACTACCTATGGGTAAATCATTGTGTCTTATCTTACATTTAATACCACTAATTCTATCCCCCTTTGGGAAAATAATTGTGTATCATCCCACCTTCAAAGCCAATAATTATAAATGCCTATGGGAAAATCATTATGTTTTTATATATCTAGAGGTTAATGATTATAACTGCCTATGGTCAAATATTTATAATTTTGTACCCAATGGGGGCACATTTTCAGTATGATAATATTTATAACCACCTATCAACTAACCATTTTTCTCTATCCACCCAACTGGGGCAAGTTTTTATCCTACCTATGATTATAACCACCTATGGGCAAATCATTATTTTCTCTTTCATGATTATAACTACCTTTAGGCAAATCATTCTCTTGTTACCCTAATCCTCTTTTAAATGATTATAAACACCTTTGGAAAAATTATTACCTTTTTTTTCCTACCTATGCCAATGATTATAACTACCTATGGGCAAATCATCCTGTTTATCTTCCCAATTAGGGAAAATTCATATGACACTGATTATAACTACCTTCGAAAAAATAGTCTTTTTTCACCCCATTTTCTATTTTGGTCCCATTGTTTCCTTATTACAAGTGATCGATCACCAACCCCTTTGATAATCATTCCATTGAGGGGGAATCTATAGTTCATCCATTTCAGTTATAGTCATAGGCATACATGACCTTATCATTTTTTGAGAAGACATTACTATGGTTATATATTGAAATGCTTTCCCAAATAGAGGAAAAATCTAGATAGATAAAATTAACCAAACTGGCATGAGACCAGACTTCAAACCAATTCCTAACAACTATTACAAATTAAACATAAGAATCACTCAATGTCCCAAATTTGCTTATGCAACTTTCATAAAATCTTAGAATCATGTTGAGACATTTATAATTGAGGTATTTTATCATATACAATAACAACCTTTCACAGATTCATCCCTCATCACTTTGCAGCATCACAACTATCAATTTAGCCTCTAGACCTATTAAGTGGGGCACTTGCACACTTTATTAAATCTTGAAAGATTTAAAAGGTTAATCTAAATCAATTAACAAAAAAACAAGATTAAATTCCTAGTTGAATTATCCATTTGAAATTAATGAATATCTAAAAAATATATTTAAAAATTCAAAATATCCTAGCCTTTTATCATTTCCTTTATGAGTTGTGAAACTCTTTGAAAATATCTTAAAATATCTAATTTTGAGAGCCATACCTAGTAATTGTAAATCATAATTACTTGATAACTATTAATTCAATTGAGATTAGATTGGGCTCACCTAAGTTTAGTTTGAACCCATTCTAATCCTAAACTCAACTGTATCTCACTTTTGGTGAGATTTAATTCTTAAGGATATAAATACAAGACCATACTTCTTCATTTTTAAGCTTAGATATTGTAGAATTATTATGCAAGATTTACTCCATGAGGCTCATAGCAATAGTGTTATAATGATAAAATATTAATCCAAGCCACATCAAAGCCATGGTGCCAAGGAGAGAATGAGCAAAACAAGATTCATTTACAAAGACTTCTTGATGCACAATCTGAGAAAGCCACTCAACAAATCATTTGGAGCTCCCAATGAAGGTAAAAGAGTTATTATCTTTTATGTTTTAGTTGTGCTTTCATTTAGTTTTTGTTACTAAGATCTCTATAATATTTAATCTATGAGAGTATGTGTTAATTGTTGGAAATTTATCATCATGATGATGTCATGGTGGTGTGATGGAGATGCTTTGGTGAGTGGATGAAGTGCTTTGATAGCCTAAGTGACAGTAATAAAGTGTGAAATGTGCTTGTTTTTATGTACTTTATGTATGGTTGGTTGATTTTTAGTATTGACATGGCTATAGAGACTCAAAGATGAGTATGGTGTTTTAATCATGTGCAATGGATCTTATCAAAAGCCAAGAAAGCTTCGAGAGCTTATGTGTACAAGTGAAATTCATTTGGTTATTCATAGTTCTCATCTAGACACTTTTGGTCTAGTGGTATAAAATTTGAGTAGGCAGTTTGATGACATGACCATTGCCACATGGGAATGAGTCAAGGGTAGTTGGTCATATAATTATGATCATATTAGTGTTTACATAGATCAAAATTTAAGTTGGATTATTTGGGATCATTGATTCACCCCCCTCTTAGTTATCATACCTCTAATAATTAGTATCAGAGTGAGGTCCTTTGGTAAAGGCTTGACAACTTGATGCTGATATAAACTATAATGGATAGTCAAAATGTGTAAGGTGGTTTATCTATTAAGTAAGTACCAATGTTCAACGAATACAATTATGCATTTTGGAGTGATAGGGTGAAGACATACATTATGTCTCTAGGGTTTGATGTATGACAATTAGTTTTGGATGGATATGTTGCTCCTGCTATTCTTCCATCTAGTGTTGCAGATAAAAAGCTGCTTGAGAACAATTAGAAGGCAATGAATGCCATCACTTGTGGTCTTAAAGAAACTAAGTTCACCAAAGTAATTCATTGCGCTTCTACCAAGCAAATATGTGATAAATTGAATACTATTTTTTAAGGAGATTCAAAGGTTAATTTTTCTAATTTATAGACTCATGGAAGGCATTTTGAAAGTCTCAAAATGTATGAAGAAGATACTATGATATCCTTTTTACAGAGAGTTGATGAGATTATAAAGATCATCAAAGGTATTGGAGAGAATATTGAAGAGACCAATATTGTTTAAAATCTATTAAGGTCTCTATCCCCTAAGTTTGATCCAAAAGTATCTGTTATATAAAAATATCATGAGCTTACTCAGCTTAAGCTAGATCAATTGCATGTCACCCTTACTTCCTATGGGATGAGGAAGAATGATGATATACCACCAAATAAGGAAGCAACATTCAAGACAAAGATGAATTTTAATATGAAGTTATAAGGTAATAAATACAAATAGGATGACATATCTAATTTTGATGATGATGAAATAATTGCTTTGATTACTAAGAAATTGAACATTGGCTCAGGGAAGTATAAGGCTACCTCTCAAATGTTTCAACTATGGAGAGATAGGAAATTTTTATCAATAGTACCCTCATAAGCATGCGTAAAAATATGATGAATAACATAATGAAGGATAATATGAAGACAAAAAGACATATCGGAAGAAAGGATTCAAAAAGTATAACAACAAGAAGAGATCCTTCAAGAACAAGAAGAGTCTAACACCAAATAAGATTACAGCTCATCAAATGAGAGTGAAGATAGTAAATCAAAATATGATCATGAAGATGATGGTCCTACAAAAGATGAATCCATGCTCATAGATGAGGAGGAAGTTTCTCACATCAGAAGGATTATACTTGGACTAATTTAGATGATGATGAAGATGAGCTGAATTGTGAGACTGTTTTGATGAATGCTTTTGAAGAACTAAAAAATTAGAAGAATATTAATAAGAAAATTAAATCTAGACTCAAGTAATATTAGGATAAATTTAGTCTGTATGAGGTAATATTGAATGAAGACACCAAGGAGCATGAAGATAAGATCAAGCATCTTAGTTGTCAATTAGAAATTTTGTCTACAATCTTAAAAGTTAAAGAAGATGAATGTTCAAGGTATGTTTCTAAAAATGAATCTTTGAAATTTGAGCTAGAAAAGATAGCTAGTAAAGTGAAGACATTTGTGAGATTTAAAAAGAGCTCATATGATCTAGATAAAATTATGAGTCGTCAAAAACATGATAGTGATAGAACTAGTCTTGGATATGAAGAAGAATAAAAGAATGTTACTCAAGACAAGATGAAGACTAATGTGAACCAAGACAATCCTACTTTGAAGATAAATCATCAAAGAATGATTGAAGGTTCTAGTAGAGTAAAGACAAATCATATCAACTATCTAAATGCCATGAGGTATGTAAGATTCAATGGTTAATTTTATACATGTAATAAAATTGGTCATTGGGTTAGAGAGTGTAAGAGATCTATTACAAATGAATTTGCAAGGGACTATGATAGGGGTCATCAGTTAAAAGGTGTGAATAGAATCAAGTGCTTTTAACTATCTTGATGTGGGAAACTTTTCAGACCATTATCCACATAATATTAAACAAGGTGAGTCCTCTTCAAAAAGGGGAGGTTTTTTAATTTGTCATGACATAGGACACATTGCAAATTTATATCCAAATAAGGTAATGTAAGATATATTTCTTGAAAAATGTATGGTGTGCTACAATTATGAATAGAGAGGTCATATTTATAGGTTCTACAAGAAAATACCTATAATATAGAGTAGATTTAATTATGCTTCTAGATTTCAAGAAAAAAGGAATGTTAACACATGGAAGACAAAGGTGAAAAGTGCTAGTCATGATGAGATTATAGGTCCAAGTAATCTCTTTGAAATGGTGGAGAATGCTGTAGAAGTTAAAGAATACTAAGAGGTCTCATTATCTTCTCATGTTGAGAATGAAGAAATCAAGCTCAAAGAGAAAAAAAGGTGATAATTGAGGCTAGTCCTGAGGTATGCATGGATCCAAGTGAACATCCTATTCTTGTTGAGCATGTATCATGTAAATAACATCAATTTCTGTGTTGAATGATAAGGCTACAATTTGTAAGGAATATTCTTCAAGTAAAAAGGTATGTAATGAATATGTGTTGTCTCCATCTATTTTCATTTCAATCATAGAAGAAAATGAGAATGTTTTAGTAGATGAGAAATTTGTTTCTCCTAAGCCAAAGAAGAAGAAGAACTACAAATATAAGATGAGCAAGGAGGAGATGGAATATGATGAGTTATTTTTGTTTTAGAGCATTAAGGTATAAAAGGTGTCTCTATCTATGCTTCTTAAGAGACTCCTTTCAATGGAGAAGTATGTTTGTGTGCTCAAGATTATAATGCTAATAAGAGAAGGTCTTTTGTTAAGTGGGAGCAACAAGTTCATGAGCCTTTTTCAGAGGTTTATGAAAGACCTCTAGTACAGATTCAAAATGGGTGGTTTCAGGTGGCTTAATGTGATTGATAAAAATGTTAATAAGTCTTTGATATTCATAAGAGTATATGGATTTATTTATGAGGTGATCTAGGTTTTTTTGAGGTTGGAAGGTGTGTATGTGCCAATTGAAGGTTTATTTGAGTACTCTCAATTTTCTCAGTATTTGGATTAAGGGCAAATAGGCCTAAAATGGGTTATAATATGTATGCATTCCCAATGGTATGGAATCTCAAATCTTGGTCCAAAAGTGTGTCATGGGTATCTCTAGGTGGTAAATTATTTTTAGAGGTGTGCGTTGACCAGAAGGAAGTTTGTTGACCCTTTTTATTTTGAGATTATAGGGTTTTGTGTAGGGGGAATCCAAGAACAAACACACCTGTTCTGATTCCTCTTATTAGGATCTTGATCCTCAAAAAGAGCACAATATGATTACCAAATATAAGTAATTAAATATGCGGAAATAACCAGAAACAAAAGTAACTAGAATTCACCAATAGCACAGAATATGAGAGACAATACACTATCTTGTATTAACACTTTACAGAAAAGAATACTACAAAGAGCTGCCACACTCTTCCACCTTACAGAGGTTTCCCACACCTCAAGTGTATAGTAATTCTTTTTCACAACACTCTCCTGCACAAAAACGGTCCCAACAACCAACTCACACACAGAATTAGTGTTCACCTCTCCAACCAGTCAGTAATAACCCTGCCGGTACACCAAGCACTCTATAGCACTTCAAGTTGATCTCCCATGAACCTGCAACCTGCAATTCAACAGACCAAAATTACATGTAGATCCCCTATGAGCTTGAAACAACCTGCAACTCAATGATCTTACAATGGAAGGAACTCTTCCTTGCCTTCTTTTCTATCTCATACATACAATACATGCCAATGGGTCTATAAATAGATCCCAGACTTAAACAATAACTTAGACTCTTAATTTAGACAATTATCCTCACAACTCAAGACTCTAACTGGTCTTTACATGCAAACTCTTCGTTCACTTAACTAACTATCCGTGCAACGAATAGTTCTGGAACACACAAGCGACCGACGCCGGTCCCTGCTTGCCTGGTTCTGCCGACGTTGGCTGACTTTCTACCGTCACCGGTGGCCTTCTGCACTGGTCATGACCGACGTCGGTCCTGATGCCGACGCTGGTGCTCCTGAATCTTAGCAACCTTCTGTTCCTACTATTTGCAAAGAGTTGAAGCTTTTAGCTCCACAACCTAACAATCTCCCACTTGGAGATAAACAGCTGCAACTTGTACCTGTACCTGTACTCCGTCTAGTTTGTTCCCTTGGCTTTGTATCCCTCCTCAAGATCACTCTTGAAGACCAACCACCACAAATCCTGTAGTGCAAAACCTGTCATCCAAATTACCTACCACATCCGCATCTACAACCATGTAGATAAGAACTTGACCCTGCATAGCATGTGCACCTGCTGCTGGTCCCACTGAACTGCCCTTCAGTATTACTTTCCCGGATTGACTCCAAACTTGTGACAACTCCCACTGCTTGGAAAAACTCAGGTTTAGTACATACCATGCACTTAACCTCATTATGTGAATCAAGACACCTGTCCTGTGAACTGTCTAACCATCAGCGTGCTAACCGATCTCACACAATTATCCTAAAATAAAGTCAACAAGACCTCCATGTCTCTAGAACACACTCATGCCAAAGAATCTTGCTGCTCCCAGATTCTCCATGACACACCCCTGAACTAGCTTTACCTTTAGTTCAACAAATACCTGTATATGTAACCCTGCAACAAGCACATCATATAGAAATAGGATAATGTAGCTAATATTATCCAACCTGGTAAAGAGAAACACAATGATCAAACCTCTATTGTCCTGCAGCTAATACAAGACCATATACCCTGATCTTCCATCTCACATATCCATTTCCACTCTTCTTCATCCTGAACATCCATTCGTCTCTCAGTGCTTAGTTCCAGCTAGCAGCTCTACCCAAAACACCTGTTTGGTTCTCATCCAAGGAATCACATCCTCATCCATGCCAAGCTCCCACTGTTTCTTGGATCTACCTATTCTGCTTATTTAACAACTTCCTGGTTCTATACCATAAGTGAGCAACAAGTAGTGTAAAGAAGGGAAATGATGAATTTAAGAACTTACTTACGCCTTCAATCCTCCATATGGGCACTTGAGACTCCATGACAGCTAGTTGTCCACCCAAAATTATCTCAGTGACCGATGCCAGTCACATCTCAGTCTGCAGCCAACCGATGTCAGTTCCCTGCGACTGCCACCTTGCCAATGTCGGTTTCCCCTGGTTGACGCCAGTTGTTATTTTCCCTGAGTCACTGACATCGAGCTGCACATAGCCAACATCGGTCCATGCCTAGACGCCGACGTTGATTTTCCTACCGACGTCAGTCTCTGTGTTTTTCTAGTGAGACCTGACTTTTTCCTATGAGCTCCTTTTGGATCAAACCCTTGTCCAAATCTCCCTTGCTCTGCTCAGAATTCCTCTGCACCTTGTGCTAAACTCTGTCTGTTACCTTTTCCTTAAAAACCAAGGCTTTCCTATTCTTGTCACTAACATTGGATTCCTCAAGAAATGTCATCTTCTTCTTCTGCATACAGAAACCACGATCCATGCCTTCCAAATCCGAAAGCATACTCTTTGACTCAGGAACAAGCATCTCCTTCTTATCTATGTGACTAAGCCTATTAAGCCACATCTCTGAATCTACAGCTGAAGTAGATAACCCAGAAAGAGAATCAGTAATACAAGTAGATAGATAAAGCGTACCTACTTTCTTACCTCTAGCAACAACAAGTGTACCCTTGGTAACCTTCCAAGAGTCCACTATGAGAGTTACTATGCAACCCTCATCACCCAAACTTCTAACAGAAATCAAATTCCACTCCAGAACTGGGACATGCATGACCTCCTTTAACACCCATGTGTCACCTGTCTGCAATTTCAGCTTCACTTTTCCTTTGCCAACTATCTGACAAGGCTTACCATCCCCTACACAAATTTCTCCAAAGTCTCCCTGGACATACTCATGAAAAAATTCCCTATGTGGGGATGCATGAAAAGAGGCACCAGAATCTAAAACCCAAGATTCTACTTTATCCAAAGAACATACTAGAGCATCCTGTGCAATGTAATCTGCAACATCTGCTTGTTCTCCATGTCCTTCATGCTGATCTTCACCCGATCTGCAATCTCTCTTTAAGTGCTCTTGCTTTCCACATTTCCAGCAGGTTATTCTGCCATACTTGGACTTGGATCTTCTGCCTATCTTCGACCTTGATCTCCCACACTCTATCTTCTCTCTTGGCCTTCCTCTGCCTTCAACACTCAAAGCATCTCCTGATGATTCACCTGTGCTTTTCCTGCGTATCTCTTCATTCAAGATCACACTCACAACATCATCCACTTTTAAGACTTTTGAAGCAGACACAGTGTTAGAAATTGCCATTATCAAATCTTCCCAACTTTCAGGTAATGAACACAAGATTAAGAGAGCTATAATTTCATCATCAAATACAATATTGACTGAACTTAACTGGTTTATCAAACCATGGAAATCACTAAGATGGCTATGAATAGATCCACCTTCCAACATTTTCAAATTAAATAAATGCTTCATAAGAAATACCTTATTAGACGCTGAGGGTTTTTCATATAAATTTGGCAAAGATTCCATCAACTCCACCGTTGTCTTACACTGTGATAAGCTGGAAATCACAGGTGATGCAAGACTCAATCTAATAGATCCCAGAGCCTTCTGATCAAGAACCTCCCATTCTTCATCCTTCATATCTGAGGGTTTGCAATTAACCCCACCCAATGGTAAGTACAAATCTTTTTGATACAGATAGTCCTCAATCTGCATCCTCCATAATTGGTAGTTCTTGCCATTAAAATTTTCCATTCGTAGCTTACTGTCTTCTGCCATTGCTCAACTCCCACTCAAACAGAAACCCTGTGAGTAACCTGTAATCAAAACACACTACCCAGATCTAAACCAATCTGTTAGTATCCCAACCAAAAGCTCTGATACCAATTGTAGGGGGAATCCAAGAACACACCTATTCTGATTCCTCTTGCTAGGATCTTGCTCCTCAGAAAGAGCACAATATTATTACCAAATATAAGCAATTAAATATGTGGAAATAACCAAAAACACAAGTAACTAGAATTCACCAATAGCACAAAATATGAGAGACAATACACTATCTTGTATTAACACTTTACAGAAAAGAATACTACAAAGAGCTGCCACACTCTTCCACCTTATAGAGGTTTTTCACACCTCAAGTGTACAATAATTCTTTTTCACAACACTCTCCTACACAAAAATGGTCCCAACAACCAAATCACACACAGAATTGGTGTTCACCTCTCCAACCAGTCAGTAATAACCCTGCCGATACACCAAGCACTCTATAGCACTTCAAGTTGATCTCCCATGAACCTGCAACCTGTAATTCAACAGACCAAACTTACATGTAGATCCCCTATGAGCTTGCAACAACCTGCAAATCAATGATCTTAAAATGGAAGGAACTCTTCCTTGCCTTTCTTTCTATCTCATACATACAATACATGCCAATGGGTCTATAAATAGATCCCAGACTTAAACAATAACTTAGACTCTTAATTTAGACAATTATCCTTGCAGCTCAAGACTCTAACTGGTCTTTACATGTAAACTCTTCGTTCACTTAACTAACTGTCCATGCAATGAACAGTTCTAGAACACACAGGCGACCGACGCGGGTCCCTGCTTGCCTGGTTCTACCAACGTCGGCTGACTTTTTGTCGTCACCGGTGGCCTTCTGTACTGGTCACGACCGACGTCGGTCCTGATGCCAACGCCGGTGCTCCTGGATCTCAGCAACCTTCTGTTCCTACTGTTTGCAAAGAGTTGAAGCTTTTAGCTCCACAACCTAACATTTTGGGCTATACTAGAAAAGTGGTTTAATTTATGAGTTGAGATCTAAGGCTTATTAATATGTTGAATAGGATAAATGGGTGGTCAAATCAAGATTCATAAATATTTTAAGGTTTTTGGTTCTCAATTCATTCAAGTTTTTGTCAAGTTGGAGGCCTAATTAGATAGTTGGTTTGTGAATGAAGTATGTTGCATAGGATGATCTTGGTGATTAAAATTGGTGTGATTGAAGGGGAATATGAGAGTGATTAATATATCAAATTTTATGTCTTGAAGATATGTCTACTAAAAATTGTGGGCTCTCCAGGTTTTAGGTAGGGCTATAAGGAGGATAGACAAGGCTAGTTTGAAGAATAATGCTCTTTGCTCAGTTTCTCCAAAATATAAAGGTATGAATATTTGAAGGTATGTTCATAATTTGATTTAGTGCATGTTTCCTATTTGGTGAGTGGCATGAATTTTTATTGATGGCCCTTGTAGTAATTTGAGAGAAGAGGCTAGTTAGCATATGTGATGGTTCTTCATAGTGTGTGGAGATCTGAAGATGCTTAAAAGGTGGAATTTCTTAAATTTATTATGAGGAGTCCCTATTAGATGATTTTTTATGTGTTCCAACAGATTTTTTTTGTTCTTTATTTCTTGGTTGATATGCTTGATTGAAGATAATGTTGGCTTGGATCAAGAGGAAGTTGTCAAGACAAAAAGAGGTAGGCTCAAGGTATGGGGGAGTATGTATCATATTTATAAGATCAGGGGAGTATGTACTTTCCTATTGTTATAGTGTTTTCAGGTCCTCAAGATCATTTTATGCCCACTTTATCAGTGTGTCAAATGGGGAGAAATTTTTTGTTGGGGAGAAAGTTCCTATGGTGGGAGTGCTTTGAAGAGAGAGAAGGTGAGCTATATATTGTTGTATTTATGGGTGTTGGCATCAATGAAAAAGGGATATATTACTGGAGAGTTATCATGATGATGTCATGGTGGTGTCATAGAGATGATCTAGTGAGTGGATGAAGTGCTTTGATAGCCTAATTGATAATGACAAAGTGTACAATATGCTAGTTCTTGTGTGTTTTATGTATGGTTGGTTGATCTTAAGTATTTACATGGATAGAGAGACTTAGGGATGAGTATGGTGTTTTTATCATGTGAAAGGGATCCTATTAGAAGATAAGAAAGCTTTGATTTTTTTTGTATACAAGTGGAATTTATCTAGTTGTTTATAGTTCTCATCTAGACACTTTGGGTCCAGTGGTAGAAAATTTGAGTAGGTAGTTTGATGATGTCACCATTGCCACATGGGAATGAGTCAAGGGTAGATGGTCATATGGTTGAAATAAAATTAGTCCCTAATTTTTATGCACCAAATATAAAGTCATGAATCGATGTATGGTCAAATTTATGAGGATACAAAGTTGGCTTCTCAGTCATAATTCATTGTTTTCTCATGCTTAGCTAGATTTGTAGTTGGCCAGAAAGAGCTGAGTAAGCATGTTGATGAGGTTAGCACTTACATGTGTGGAGGTTTTAGGATAAAATGATCATATAGGTTTGTTAATTTTTATTCTTATTTTATTTTTTTCTAATTTTTAGACCATGTGATATAGTGTGTCAAAAGATATGCATATACAAAGTTGGACTCCCAAGCAGTTTGACTGTGTTTCCCCATACTGCCAAATTTGTAATGTGGAAGAAAGATTTAAGTGAGCATTTTGATGGTGTTATATCTTACATGTGTGAAGGTTTCAAGTGAACATGATCATATGGGTTTGTTTAGTTTTAAGTATAGATGATTTGTGTTAAATTTGAGATCATCCACTAAAGTGTGCAAAAGTTATGCTTGTTCAAAGTTAGTCTCTTAGACATATTTTGATGTAGTTGTCTCTATGATAAGATTTTGATAAGGCACTCTAATGGTGATATATCTCACACATGTGAAGGATTCAGGAGATGTGTGTTACATGGTTGGATTATATTATGTGAGGAGATCATTTGGTCTAAATTTGATATAATGCAAGTAAGCATAGAAGAAGTTATTAAAGTGCAAAAATGGCTACTCAGGAATATTGAAAGGGTTCCCATAGTCATTTTAAAAAGTGTTAAATCTCAAGTAAGATCGACGATGTGCATTTATCCAAGAAGTTAAGAAGCAACAAGATAAGGATAGGTATATGATGTTTAATGGCTGAGCAAAGGTACATGACAATGGTCCAATAGTGAGTTGGCATTCATATAGATTGATTGATGGTGAGTGTTAATCTCTGAAGATTTGAATAATCCATAGATATTGATGGAGCACATTGAGTCAAAGTTTTGAGATTTCATGAGATGAGGTCAAAGTGATATAGGTTTAACATTTGGTATTGGAACCTATGTGTTAAAGCTCAAATAAGATTAATGGTGTGCAATTGATCTGAGCTAAGAGTTCATAATATTAGAGCATTGTGTTTGAAGGTTAACTATGACCATTTGTATTTGAATATTTGAATTTTCAAAGGAAAAAACCAATGTTTGGTTTTTGGACCATAAATTTTGATCCAAGACAAATTTGATAGTTTAGTAAAAATAAAATATGTAAAGGAATCCAAGGAGAATCAAATGAATCTAATTTTAAGATATGAAAGTGTGTATATTCTAAGATATTAATCCTATAAGTTGATTGTGTGTTCATGCTTATTCTACAAGTGACCTGAGAAGGATATTTGAGCTTGTATTGATGTTATTTTGATGTCTCACAATGAATTATATAATGAAACATGTTGTAGAGTTGATGAGTATAATCTATGAAGATTTTAGAAGTGTGATAAATCTATGTTAAGTATGAAAAATGCTTAAGAAGTTGACTACGTGTTCACCCATGGTGACTGTGTGCACCAAATTAGTGTTTGAGTTATTTGAGAATATGCAAAGGTGAGCTAAGTTAACTATGATCATTTTAGGATGTAAAAGGGGTCATAAGGAGTGGACCCATGTATTTTAAAGTGGACCTATGTTCTTGTTTTGCTTTAGGGAGTGCTAAAGGAGTGAATGGGTTCACATGAGACATATAAGAGCTACAAGGGCCTTATTAAAAGGTGTAGCTACTTAAGGGTGACCCATAGATGTTATGGATGACCTATGAATATTGTATTGAGTCATGTCTTCATGAGAGATATTACTTAAGGGGTAAGGCATGACTAATGGCTGATCAAGGAAGTGACTATCAAGATTGCTTTATAAATAGTGGAACGAAAGATGATGGGTTTCAGATTTGTGTGTGAAAGACTAAGGAGTTATTTGAGAGAGACTTGTGTGTGTTGGGGATTGAAGGAAGGGTAGAGTGCCCTAGGGATGAGCTTAAGAGTAGATCAATTTGAAGACTATTTATATGACCTATTGATCATAATTATATTGGTTGAATAGTGCTCTTATAGATTGAGTGTGAGCAAAGGTGAGGAGAGATAAGCTCAGTATCAACATCAGGTGTTATTCACATCAATTAAGGGGTGGAAGTGTTTATATATATTGTTGTGTTAGATCAAAATCTAAGGTGGTTGTATCTTCCTTGCAAGGTGAAGCTTGATAGAAGGTCTGGTTGTTGTTTCAACTCATCTAGACAAGTGTGGTAGCACCTTGTGGGATTATAGTCTCACTAAATAGGGTTTATAGTTCCTTGATAATTTGTAGATGGTCTAAATTATATCTTTTTATTATAGGAAAAATATAATTATAGGTTTCAATGGGTTTTATCCCTCAATAGGGTTTCCCACATATGTCATGTGTTATGTGATTGATCTTGCATTGTCTTTCTTGCTCATTTATGTGAATGTTGTGTATGATTCATGAATGCTTATAGTAACTAATTAAGTGTTTGAAAACATCAAAATTTAAGTTGGATTATTTGGGCTCACTAATTCAACCCCGCAATCATTTATTGTACCTATAACATTAGTGAGTTTATTTTAGTTTCTATTGTTTGACTAACATATATTAATCTCCCTTCTTGGATTCTTATGATAACAAAGGGAACTTTAACCTTTAAGAAACTAGGTACTATTTACCTTAGAGGTTTACTAGGGCCACATCCATGTTAGAATATTGTTTTGAATAAGCCCATTCAAATTTTAAATTACATGGTTGATAAGGACCTTAAAATTATTGTTCATGTAATAGTTTTTTAGTGGTGAAAGCATACATGTCTAGATGTATTGATAGGAAGTCAACTTTCTCATTCCTAGTAAAATAATAAGTAATTAAGTACTTCATTTTGGGTTCCATATATACCCTAATTTTATTTGGTACTCCTTTCTAGGGTAGCCAAATGTCGGATAAACTAGCATCCATATACCTGTTCAATGTCTATCATGAGTCTTGACTAGGAACAAGGTATATGCCTCTACAATGTCAATGACTAGGATGCCAATAGTCTGATACACATGTGGATTTGATGTCATTTGTATGTGCATGTTTGTCAATTATATGACACATGGGAATAAAGATTTATCCAACTATATTACCACTCTTTTTGACTTATCATGAATCAAACCCTACTTTTAGCAAACAACTATAGGCATCACATTGGTTGATACCCCAAATTTAACTAGGAAGTTACAAAAATTATTTACAAACATTTAGATAGTTAATAAGAATGACAATAATTTGAGTTTATCCTGTACATCATCATGTTTGAATGAGCAATCTTGGATTTGTCATAAGTCTTCCTTGTTAGGGAATCTAGTAGTAGTTCCCTTTACTCAGTGATTTGAGCTAGCTCATGAAGATTGATATTAGATTTAATATTTTTCATGTCTTAAACAATATTATATCCTTCACTAACTTGATGTTTGAAGCTCTACAACTAATCCTTGTCCTTCAAAGGATGCATATTATCCCTCCTATATGGTGTTATATTATCTATCCATGATAAGGGTGGATTATTGTTGACATTTAGATATAGGTCTATATTAACACTTTTATTAGGAGTCATTGAAGAAGTCATAGTTTGCTTGCTTCCTAGGTTGTAGTTATTCTTGACCTGCCAGTACTATTAGAAATAATGAACCTCATCAATGTTCTTATCAGGCTCATTATCATATTCCACTAGAAAGGGGAAGTCACAAGTGTTAAATACCATTTACGTGTTGGATTTACCTAAATAATTAGATGAAGATGGTTCTTGATGAATAGCATAATTTTCTTGCCTCTCCACTTCCTACTAGAAGATTTTAAAAATAGTGTAAAACTTGATATAATATAATTTATCATGTTATGTAGTTTTATGAAATCATCACTAGTTTAGAATAGCTACATCCATGATATTGAGATCTAACATGTTATTAGATGGAACTTAATGCTCTTGATTATTTCTAGACCTATTTGTTGACCAATTTTTCCCATAGGCAAAATTTTGATCACCTTCTTGACCTGTTACTTAATGCCAGTCATTTTTGGGTTCAGCAAGTTCAAAGAGTTTATTTCATGCCTTGGTTCAGTGGTTCAACCACCCTTGTTTCAAAGGGTTCATCGTTCAACTCAGAATCTGATTTCAATAGCATTAAACCTTCGTACCGTTGAAATGTTGAACCAAATACTTGGTTCAATGGGCTAGGTTTAACGTACTTGGTTCAACAGCTTAAGTTCAAAGCGGCTTGGTTTAAAGTCAAATGTTCAACGTCTAGCTCAAGGCATGAGTTCATCAGCATTTTGGTTCATCGGTGCACTCCTTTTAACCTTGAACCATTGAACCAAATTTTGGTTCAATGGGTTTAGTTCAAAGGGCTGCCCTTGGCTGCAGGGTAGTCAACAGTCAAAAAAGCCCTTTCGAAGGGCAGGCACAACAAACCAAAAAGCCTGTGGGAGGAAAGCACAGCGATAAGCCCAGATGAATTTTCATGGACCTTTTGTATGAGGGAAAATGTCCAGAGACAAAAGCCTGCAAAACATTTAAAAGACCACACAAACAGTCCACAAAGTAACCAAAGTGCCCACCGAGTTGTTAAGGAGAAAACAAAGCCAACATAGACCTGATTGACATAGCAAAGTGCCTGAGGAGAAGCCAATAGACCCGATGATGGCCACAAAGCCATGAAGTTTAACAAGGTGAAAGAGACATTGATGTTCAAAACAATGATGACCATATAGATGTCAAATTTAGCAAATAGAAATGACCATTTGCTTTCAAAGCAAAGGAAGAGCTAAGCATTGCCAAGAGACAGGAACACAACGATCCACTTAAGTGTTCACCCAAGGGGCCAAATGAACTAGATGAGACAAAATGACAAAGTTATAGACAAGGATAAATGACATGGCATAGAAGTGACAAGGTAGTCCAAGTGGCAAAGTGCAGGTGAATTATTGCCTGATAATCCCCAAATGGTGTGAACATCAAGTAACATGACCCATGCATTTAAAAGGGGACAAATTTTAGTCTGTTGGTAGAAAAGAGGCACAATCCATGCTTCCACATTAAATCTCAAATGCCAAAGTCAAATTTGGTGATTATATAGCATGGTTCTAGCATGTTTCTTCTAGAATGATAACAACACAATAGTGTTTCCTCTTTCCAATGGGATGCGATAGGCCAACTTGTCAAAGAAGTGCCAAGTTTCTTTCTCCTTTCTTCTATATATTGTAACTTCTCATTTTTGAGAAGGATTGGATCTTCCACATTTGTAAGGTGTAGCCCTGACAAAATTTCACTTAAATCAAATAAAATGTAGTTTTACCTCCATTTGGATAAATATTGATGAGTGTGCCTCGAGTGTTTTGTCTATGTCCAGTCATTGTTTCTTAATGCTCTCATAGGTTCAACACCAGTAGACCTATTATCTACAAGGTGCCATTTCTACCACTGAAAGGAGAAGAGCAGACATTTTAGAAGACCAGAATAGAGGAAGTTACTATAGTGTGCATTTCATAGTGCCTCAGTAATTTTTTGTCTCTTGTGTTTTCATTAAAGCCTCCCTGCCAGTCTTTTGCAGCCTAGTCCTTCTACCAAGTGTGTAGTGTAATGTATGTGTTTGTCTAGTTTCAGTGTGGATGTGTGAAGGGTTGATATTTATTTTGGTGTATCACCTCTTTTAGAGTAGGTTTGTTTTTCCTGCATCTCTCTCCCTTTTCATCCCCCCTTTATTATATCTATATATATGTGTTTTGCACTTGCTAGAAATAACACGATGCATCAAAGGGACCTAGCCCTTATTTAGAGACTCTCCCCTCTAGCCTCACTGATCCCACAGGTGAGAGGGGAGTTTCCATTGTTGTGTGAAGAATGCAGGAGCTCGGCCTCCTGCCAAGGGTGCAATCTTCTGTGTCAATAGTTTTTGGCATGCCCGATGGGATCAACTGGGACAGGTTTTGTCCAAAGAATTGAAATTTTTTTGGTGTGTTCTTTAACCAACCAGCCTTTGGAGGCTTTGCATCAACACCAATGGTGACTCTAAGTTGAATCTGCTAGTTAAGTAGCCTGGTGCCATCAGAAATCTACTTTTATATGTATAATTATTTTGCATAAAATCATGGACCTTGTTGTCCTTCCTATAGTATTGATTAGACTCAGCCTCTTTATGGCATCACCTCAAGTAGCCCTCCTAGTCGCCCTTCAACCAGAAGGGAAACTTCTAATCCTGAGATCTTTCACCCTGATGGTACACTTCTGACTTGGGGGGAAATAGTGGAATCATGGGGCAGGAAAGAGGAGAAGAAAGGTTTTGCTAAAAACCTTAAAAAAGATAAAGCTGCTCCTACCCATGATTCCCATGATATCCAAGAGGATATCATGAGCAACATTGAAGAAGAAATCATCATTGATGCTCCTTGTGAAGACCTCATCAGCAATGGAGAAGACGTAAGGCATGCATATATGCACAGTGAGCTCTCTTCCCCTCTGTTTGATGAACTTCCTTGCTATTTCGATGAGGAGGATGACTACGCTGAAGAACCTGAGTTGGAGGAGGAAAAGGAGAGGTCTGTCTTCCTTGAGGAACACCTTGAAGAAGAGATTTTTGAAGAAAGAGGTGATGTTCTATGGGATGAGCAATCAATTTGTGAGTCCATTTCAAACATCACCACAGTCACGCTTCTTCAAGAAGGCCAAAAGGAAGTGGAGGATGAGTCTGACAAAGTTTTCAATGAGGTAGAAGGAAATAAGTCAGACCATGATACATTATAGAAGGAATGCGCAAATTAAAGGGCTAACGATGATAAGCCAGCAGCCACTAAGTTCTTGGTGAAGAGCACCAATTTGAAGGACCAGCATTCAACAGGCTTCCAAGAACAAATAGAGTACACATATGTTGGGAGCATGTTTGAATTTGTTTCACTTGGATACCAACCAATGTAGGTGATAGGCAAGAAGAGCAAGTCACCAACTCTCCTTTTCATTTAGCTACTTGCTTGCCACCATAAGTCTTCTTTCTAGGAAGGGGACTTAAGAAATTTTCCCTTTGATCTAGGAGGGAGGTGAATTTTCCTAGTTAGCTATATATATTACTTTGCTTTTAGTTTCTTTCCTGCTTTCCCTAAGTGCAGTTGCAAAGGTAGTGTTTTTAGCCTTGTGTGTTTCCCTTTGCATGTGGGGTAAAAGGCTTCATGTTTGATTCTCAAATCTTTCAGGCTGTTGTTAATTATTTCATAGCTACATCTGACTTTGTGCCTACTGGGTTTTAAGGTAATTGGTTCTAAGCATAGTAGGCATGCTTCCCCTATGAGTTGCTAATTGTTGACCAATTTTGCCCATAGGCAAAATTTTGGTCACCTTCTTCACATGCTGCTCAATGCCAGTCATTTTTGGGTTTAGAAAGTTTAGAGAGTTTATTTCATGCCTTGGTTCAGTGGTTCAACCACCCTTGTTTCAAAGGGTTCATCATTCAGCTCACCATCTCATTTCAATAGCATTGAACCTTCATATCGTTGAACCAAATAATTGGTTCAATGGGCTAGGCTTAACGTACTTGGTTCAACGGCTTAAGTTCAAAGTGGCTTGGTTCAAAGTCAAATGTTTAATGTCTAGTTCAAGGCATGAGTTCATCGGCCTTTTGGTTCATCAGCGTGCTCCTTTAAACCTTGAACTATTGAACCAAATTTTGGTTTAATGGGTTTGGTTCAAAGGGCTACCCTTGGCTGCAGGGTAGTCAATAGTTAAAAAATCCCTTTCAAAGGGCAGGTGCAACAAACCAAAAAACTCGTGGGAGGAAAGCACATCGACAAGCTCGGATGAATTTTCACAGACTTTTTATCTGCAAGAAAATGTCCACAGACAAAAGCCCACAGAACATTTAAAAGTCCACACAGACAGTCCATGGAGCAACCAAAGTGCCCACTGAGGTGTTAAGGAGAAAACAAAGCTAGAATGGACCTGACTGACATAGCGAAGTGCCCGAGGAGAAGCCAATGGACCTGATGATGGCCACAAAGCCATCAAGTTTAAGAAGGTGAAAGAGTCATTGATGTTCAAAACAATGATGACCATATATATGTCAAATTAAGCAAAGAGAAATGGCCATTTGCTTTCAAAACAAAGGAAGAGCTAAGCATTACCAAGAGCCAGGAACGCAGCGATCCGCTTAAGTGTTCATCCAAGGGGCCAAATGAACTAGATGAGACAAAATGACAAAGTGACAGACAAGGAAAAATGACATGGCACAGAAGTGACAACATAGTCCAAGTGGAAAAGTGCAGGCGATTATTGCCTGATAATCCCCAAATAGTGTGAACAGCAAGTAACATGACCTGTGCATTTAAAAGGGGACAAATTTTAGTCTATTGGCAGAAAAGAGGTGCGATCCACACTTCCACATTAAAGTTCGAATGCCAAAGTCAAATTTGGTGATTATACAACATGGTTCCAACAAGTTTTTTCTAGAATGATGACAACACAATAGTGTTTCCTCTTTCTAATGGGATGCGACAGGCCAACCTGTCAAAGAAGCACCAAGTTTCTTTCTCCTTTCTTCTCTATATTGTAACTTCTCATTTTTGAGAAAGATTAGATCTTCCACATTTGTAAGGTGTAGCACTGACAAAATTTCACTTGAATCAAATAAAATGTAGTTTTACGTCCATTTGGATAGATATTACTGAGTGTGCCTTGAGTGTTTTGTCTGTGTCTAGTCATTGCTTCTTGATGCTCTCACAGGTTCAACACCAACATACTTGTTATCTAAAAGGCACCATTTCTACCATTGAAAGGAGAAGATCAGACATTTTAGAAGACCAAAATAGAGGAAGTTACTATAGTGTGCATTTCATAGCACCTCAATAATTTTCTGTCTCTTGTGTTTTCATGTAAGCCTCCCTGCAAGTCTTTTGTAGCTTGGTCCTTTTGCCAAGTGTGTAGTGTAATGTAAGTTTTTGTCTGGTTTCAGTGTGTATGTGTGAAGGTTGATCTTTATTTTGGTGCATCACCTCTTTTAGAGTAGGTTTGTTTTTCTTGCATCTCTCTCCTTTTTCATCCCCCCTTTATTATATCTATATATATATGTGTTTTGCACTTGCTGGAAACAACACGATGCATCAAAAGGAGCTAGCCCTTACCTAGAGACTCTCCCCTCTAGATTCACTAGTCCCAAAGGTGAGAGGGGAGTTTCCATTGTTGCGTGAAGAAAGAGGGAGCTCAGCCTCCTGCCAAGGGTGAAATCTTCTATGTCAACACTATTAAAGGGCATGTTTTATCTTTAGAACCTAAAACCCTAATTGTTATTATTAGATATATATCCACATGTATTTACCATATGTTTTTACATGTCAAAGAACTCATTACTCAATTTTTGTACCATTATATGGATGGTTTCCATCTCTATTTTAGTTGATTTGGGAGCATTATACAATGTGGAAGTGATATTAATTGGTACAAAAGGCTGACTCTAGCTCTAATGGTTAGGAATATATTTATTCTAGACATTAGGGTGTTGATTTTGGACAACTTGGGTTAATGATAATAGATTATATATTAATTTATTTTTATGTACTATAACATTATGGGTTATATTATAAATTTGGTTAGAATTTAGATAGACATG
This sequence comes from Torreya grandis, assembly GCA_037957365.1. Classification (NCBI taxonomy): domain Eukaryota; kingdom Viridiplantae; phylum Streptophyta; class Pinopsida; order Cupressales; family Taxaceae; genus Torreya; species Torreya grandis. The sequence goes on along the minus strand of JARHVA010002280.1, from coordinate 574,213 downwards.
TCCAAAATTGAGGGGAGGCAATGATTGTAACTAATGGTACAATTATTTATCGATATTAATTACTTTAATATAAGCTAGAGGTAGAGTAAAAATATTGATATCCCTACCCAAAAATATAGTAGTCATGCAATCTAGGATGTTTTTATATATTTCAATGGATAAAGGTTCATTAAGTTGATAGGCAGATTCTAATCTACTATACATATTATGAAACTAAGCATTAAATGTTCAGATTGGCTCATTGGGATCTCACTTCATGATGGTAATGTGATGATAGATAACACTTTCACTAGTGACTTGGATAAATTATGCCAATAAAGTATCTTTGCATTCTATCTAGGTTATAATTGACCATTTTGGAATATTTATAAACCATTTTTAGGCCACTTCTTACAAAGTGAAAATAAATATTGTATAAGCCACATCTTTTTAAGGTAAATTTAGGATTGCTAAGGTAGATTTGAAATCCTTCATATTATCTTCCATAGTCCTCCCTCCTAAGGGAGAGAAGTAATTTAGATGCTTCTTTGGGATACTAATAAAATCATGCACCACTCTTGTGACACTGATGGTTGAGCCAATCAACCAAGTTGGGGCTTGAGGTGGAAGATTAGTCAAAGATGGAGGATTCAGAGGTGGATTTTAGAGATGGGACATTATAAATATTAGAAGATGAGGCTTAATTATTAGGGATGATGATTGAGCCCTGGGTCTTTTAGAAACACCTTTATTATATTTAACCTTTCTATATATTTTTAAAGGTGGATGCAATAGGTTATTATATGAGTTTGACCTCGTTAATAATCTAGATGCATCCAATACAACTCAAATTATATTTCAAAGGGATAGAGGTGAAGGTTTTAGCCATCCTTATACCACCAATTTAAAACTTCTATTGATGTGGGTTTTATACACACCTCATAAATTCCTATAAGGAGCCTTTGACATCTTAGGATTGGTAAATAGATTCACTCTAAGGCATGAGTTATAAAGTATTTAGTTCTATAAAAACCTATTGGTGGAATAATGGTGAGCGATATAAATTGTTTACCATAGGTGAACTAGTTATGGGTGAGCCTAGTATACATGAAGTGGGTGGAAGGATGATGATTCTAACTAAGGTGGGTAAGATTTCAAAATAAATTTTACAAAGAGTGAAGGGTAAGGTAGAAAATAGAGCATGTGGAAAACTAGGGATGAAACCTTTCAAGCCTAGAAATTAAACTTATATAAGATAAGGAATATAAACCAATACTTTTTGTAGGCTATTGTATCACATCAACAATTAAATATAGTGAAGATTCAAAGGAACTATAACATAGTGCACTCAAAAAAACAAAATCAAAGGGTGCCTAATTGTCATATTTTTACTACACATCTACAAGAGGGATTATTAATAACATGAAAAAGATAATCAAATCAACTATAAATAAAAATGAATGATTGTATTTAAAATAGATAACTCATACACAATCAAAATACTAAGATACTAAAATTATGGAATGTCACAATTAATCCACATAATTAGATAATAATCAAGATTTACACAAAGACAAAATCAAGTAGAGCTCTTTCAAATTTCTTATTAATTTGAATAGCCAAAATTATCCTCCCTTTGAGATTAGGAGATTACATATATTTATAATCTTTGGATGGGGAAGGCCTCATCTCTTCAAGATTTGCCTAAAATTACAAGTTCAAAATAGAACCTTTCATCCAAAATAATGCAAAGATGCATGTATAATGATGATGCCCAGAAGAGATTTTATAGCTAATAAATACAATATGCATGTACAATAATAGATTGGAAACTAAATTCCCACCTTGTGATAACATTAAAATACATAATCATTCTTAAATTAAAGTGATGATGTTGAATTGTTAATTATATGAGTCTATGGAGTAATTTTAATTAGAACTGAGGTAAGGAATAATAGATTTGTGAAGCTGGGAGGATGTGATTGCCATTTTTGTGCATGAAACTAACCTAAAAGTTACTTTATTGGATTTTAACTCTTTACCTAGTGCATAAACTGCATCACTCTCTTTGTCTATAATTTCAAAATTGAGTAATAAAGTCTTTAATATTTTGATAGCATCAACCATCCACCTTTCCTGTTTTACCACTAAGCTCATGAATTCAATTTCTAGAACTTCTACTTTTGTTACTCTATCCTTAGCAGAACTAACCAATTGCAATACTTCCTCATTTTTTTTTATAAATAATCCCCTCATGTTCTTACTTGAAATTATGTGTATTAAAATAGATAAGGTTTAAAAAATTAGTTTTATTGATAAGTTCCTCTATTTAGGTATTTACCCTCATAACTCTCATGTCCCCTAAAATATGTAGTTCTTCACTCTCATGGCTTATAAACAGTTCCAACAATTTCTTCATCTATGTATGCCAATTTAAGGAAGCATCACTTTTGGAAATCACATAATTCAAACACCAAGAAGCATAAATGTTAGTCATGGGTTTCAATTGGTTGAAAACACCAATTATTGAGCATTAAACTATAACATTCAATATCTATTCTTCATTCTTCATCTTATTCCAAATTTTTAAAATATTTACTCTATTGGCTTGGCTTCCTACCCTAGATAAACTAATATTGTAAAAAATATTGTACATCTTAGTGGATAAACTTTGAATATAAAAAATAACTTCCTGAGGGGCCTATGTAATTTACATTTTATTCCATATTTTTAATGCCTCCTTAGTAATTTTATACATTTCTTTAGTTGCCACCCTTGTTGAATCAACAAAAGTGTTGAAATCCTCATTAAATTTATTAGGGTCATTGGGATTCCTCTTGGGATTATTTGATAAAGAGATAAATTTCTCTCTTTTTTAAAAATCCACTTCACCCTTTATTTTTAGGTTCACCATCTTCCTATTCCTCACTCTCTTAATAGTCCTACTCTCCTTATCAAACTAAGTGGAGACTATGGGGAACTCATTTAATACCAAATTGCATCTTTCATCTCTAACATTAAGCATCTCTCTCAACCATTTGGGAACAATAAGTTATCCAATTTAAACTTATTGAGTAGGATTTGAAGATGTATAAGGTGAAGTTATCATTGGAAGGGATGAAATCAAAGTGGTTTTTATTGAGTAATTTTTTGAATAGGAAACTGAGGAAGTTTCTAGCCAATATTCTCTCATGGAGATGTTTCTTTCATGGGAGTTACTTCAACCAAGATTCTAGTAATACCCAAAGTCACTTACACAATAATTATTGTTGTAGGTATGACCAATGGATAGGGTATGGGGATCTCTATTTAGGTTAAATTTTTCTTTAGAACTCAAGGATTCTTAGGATAGAAAATATAAACTATGACCAAGTTCTCAAAATGGACTGCCTTGGGAGTACTTATTTGTTTAGAAGAAATAATATTGGAATAGATGGTAGTACTAACATAAATAGATAACATAACCTTAGGAATGAATGAGGATAAAATCATAGCTAATATCTCAACATTAGAAACTAATAAATAATGGAAGAGACTACCTTATCAATTCATTTAATTTGATATTGTATGATGCAAACTAAGGTGTCTTAATTTTCATGCTTACCTAGATTCAAAGCTTTAACTTTTTATATCTCAGGCTATTCATCATCTAGTTATACAATGCCCACCTCTTTGTCTTCTTCCTCAAAAGGATATTCAACCAAATATATTACTTGTTTAGCTTCCTCTTCTTCTTCAAGTTCCATTATGACCTCTACATCTTTTTCCTCTTCCTCTTCACTAACTTCTTGTATAATAGGGAGACCAAGTGATGGATTCTCTTATATTTTATTATCTTGGGAGAGAGTATCATAGTCTTTATACTTACTTTGATAGGAATAAATGGGTTTAGTGGAATGTGGATGAGATGGTAGAGTGGTTGTAGGAAAAACTATGGTAAGAATTGGGATTGAAGATGTTGAAGTGGATGAAATGGAAGGCACAAGGCTTTCCTGGGGAGAATTAGGATATTAAGGACAGTTTGAAGTAGTTAGAATAGAATGGAAAAACATTTTAAAGAATTATAGAAGATTTACATGGGTAACTATGGTAAGGGGAGGCAAAGGAGTCATCACAAAATTACACTTCCTTTATTTAGTAGAACAAATTGCTGACATATCCCTTGTAGTAGATGAGCCCAAAACCTAAAAGTAGGTAGCTATTATTGTAGAAGGGAGTTGAGGACTTGGAAGACCTCTGAAAATTTCCCTCCCAATTTAAGGATTGTATTCTCCTTAATTCTCAAATTCATCTGGTTGTCCTTTGTAGGATCTATTGAAGGGGAGGGAGGTTGATCTTGTGGCATAGATGGAGGCCATTATTAAATCCATGAATTTTGTGCCTCTTATTCTATTACCTTAGTGTTGTACTAAAAGGCTTGGGCATGTATCATATAAATTGATATACCTTTCATTTTTTTCCATACCTTTGAATCATTTGAGGCATTCAATAAAATCTGATCATGATTATATCCATGGTAATCATATGAGATGAACACTTTATTATTTTCTTGAATAGACTTGAGATAACCCCTTACTTTCCTTCTGGGGTCCCATTCCATAAAAGGTGAGATCTATATATTATAATTCATTCTAACATTACCATTTTGAATAATATGTGGCATGATCACATATTAATGCTACCCAATGCTCAGAGGAGTCCTGAAATAGTAAGCCAAATATTTTTGACCTAATTCCACATTAATGTTGTTAATGATCTGATATGTTATTTATTATTCTTATATAATGTCTAAAACATGATGAAAAAATAATATAGGAGTTGTCCTTGTGCCTTCTACCTAGATGAAAGTTACATCAGGGTATAACCAATAATATCCCATTTTACTTAGGCTCATGTAATGTTTTTAGATAATCTAGGCATTGAGGTTCCTTGTATTGCTTGATATATATGAGGATGGAACTAATTACATATGCTTATAATTTTATTTATATATCTATGAATGAACATGAAATAAAAGTTTTATCCAACCCTATTTACCAAATATTCATTTGAGGGCTGCCACTCTTGACCATAAGGCTTGTAAATTGTGGCCATCATTGCATATAATATACATGACATCATATAGAAATTACTATCCACATGACTCTAATCAGGGTATAACACCTGTTATTTTAACTGGAAACTTATAATCCCCCTAAGTTCCACTAATTGGTTAGATTTTAGGAGTACATCTAATAATAGAACCCATTCAACTTGAACATATGCAATACTTAGGAAACCATCTATTATATTCAAAATGGCCATAGATATCACAATTTTAGGTCTGAATTTGATAATGCAATTAGAGGATATAACACCTTTAGGATTCATCCTCTAAACTTTTATGTGCCATCATTTTATCTTTCCATTTATTGTGTTGTGCTCAAGCCAAACATTGGCTAAGACTTGATTATAGGCAATATCAAGACAAGAAATCCTAAGGTATCTCTCAAATGCCATAGACAAAATATAAATAGAGGCACTCTTGACCATCTTAACATGTATAATAACTTCAATAATGGTTCCATTAATACCTAATATTCAATAGGTCAATACACGATATTACCTCAAGTTTGACTGTTATTTGGTAGAGTCCTTACTCTTTGATTGGTAAAAAACATCAATATATTGTTTGGCTTCTAGAGTGAGTTGATCTTTGGTAAAGTATGGATGGAAAAATTCCACTTCTTTCCAAAGTGCTAAATAATGTTGGAACTTGAAATTTATATCACTCTTTTTAAAAATTGTATCTTTATACTCTATTAATCCTTCAAATGAATATGGGGTGGGGACTAAGGGATTAACCTATTTTGAAGAAAAGGACATTTTTCTCCTTTAGTTTCTATATTTTTTTGGTGTCTTGATTAGTTTGTTTTGTGATTTATATTTAAACAAAATTAGGGCTCACTTAGCATCGGAGAAGCTTGAGAATGCACTCATTTAATTGAAAGAGTAATGGCAAAGTGAATTTTCCTTAGATAAAATCTTGCATACATCATTCACATGCCTAAGTATTGAATGTGTTCATGGACCTTCAATCCAAAACCACAAATTTTCTTTAATTCCAATTTCAATTTGAATGTGACAATTAACTTTGGTGAGTGTACTTAATTTCCAAATGACAACCATTCATTAAATTTTTATGTCTAGTCATCACTTTTAGAGATAGTTGTCAATTATTTGTTGATTGGCTTCTTTACCATGTTTTGATCTTTTATTTTCATATTTTATCCATTCCTTCCTCAGATAATTCCACTTGTCAGTTCTTTGTTAACCTAACCCTTTAAATTTCTTCACTATGTTGTGCAGGTTCCATGGTTGAGAATTAACGTGATCAACTCATATGGCCTAATCTTAAAACAGGAGGGATTGGATAATTATATTTATATGTCCTTTAAACATCAATATTCCTATAGTCATGGGTTAATGTGATCTATCCATGTGGAGTGATATCAAGCACCCAAAAAATATGGAATCTCTAAACCATTAGAATGCAAACCAAAGAACCACTTAACCTTTTCATAGGTCTATTTTGACAAGAATGTGCCAAGTGTCGATCACTTAGAACACCAGAGGATCAATAACATTATCCCATGGGAACATATAACCTTTAAGATTTGTTAATAATAAGATGAAGTCTTCATGTGTTCATTTTAGTGATAATTTGCCATGTGGTGAGTTACTAGAACCTGAGAGTACAAAAGAATTTCACTTTTAATAATGCAAAATCTTCCAAAGACTTAGAAATCTTAAAAACATCCAAAGAACCAAGTGATGTGAGAGTGACTCATGCCTCCATATTTAGTCCAAAAATTATGGGCCCGATTGTATAATATTAATTATCCTCAACCTCTTATCCCACAATTCCAAATATAACTACTAGGACGTAGAAATATTAGAATGGTTACCTCATCAATTAGAACATAAACATTAAAATAAAATTCATGAAAACCCAAGGTTATAAATGAATTAATATATTAGTTTAATCTTATATTTTCACAATTTAGACTTGTTTAATTCTTGATTCTATGGGAATAACTTTAGATTGAAAATGAATGACAAGAAAGTCATAGTTTTATAGGCTCATAGTTCCCTAAATAAATATATTTTTTTATAATGGGTCCTTATTTTAATATTTTAAAATGTGGGTGTGTTATGGAACAACAACTATGTCATACAATAGGATTTACAAGTCTAATATTGGATGTAAATTTTCTTGCACATGGATGAAAGCCAAACAAAATGATTGGAAGGTCTTGCCAACAATCCACACCTATCAATCTTTCTCTAAAACCATGTTAATTCAAGAAAATACATATAAAATTGGATCTAGATATGTATATTTTATGTAAATAACAAATACAAAATAGATATTATGAGTGAGAAACCTCACACAGAGGTAAAAAACCCACAATGATTATTATTTCATTGAGAAACATATTTGACCCAATATAGTCAACCTTTTTCTCCATACTTATTCTCACTAATCTTCTTCACATAACCAATATTTGAATATCTCAAATATTTTAAAAATTTTAATTTTATGTTTATTGGATTGCATTGGGTTGAGGATTTTACAATGTAAATTCACTTATAAATGGAGCAAAACATTGTAACTAATGGGTTCAACCTTCTATCGAATGGTAAGTTTTAATAACATATATTCTATTATTTATTAATGCATGGTTTAAATAACATAAAATAAATAATAAAATATATTATTATTTATTTATTTACTAGAATAAATTAATTAATTAATGGAATTTATATACCACTTAATCATTAGTTGTTCCAACATAATGTATTTTATCACATGGGTAGAGGATGGGTCCAACATTTGCATGCACATGTATCATGGATCTAGTGTATGTGTGTATCACACTCAAGTATATTTGAAACATATGCATGTAAATAAATGGTATGCTATCTAATAACATAAAGTAAATAACATATGCAAAACATAGTAAACCTATGAAATGTTAAGTATTTTTGATTTATTTTAATGTTTTTATATTTTCTTGATTATTTTTATTTTTTAATTTGAAATTATTATCAAAGGTGACATATATATACATTTTAAGATCACCACTATCAATGATATGTTGTATTTTATTATTTAAATCTAATTTTTTTTATATGATGCCCATGCATCATATGCTATTCATAATATTAATTTGATCTTTGTAGAGGATGTAGATGACGTAATATGATCAAATTATTTATGATCATTAACCTTATAATCTCACTAGGAGTCTTATTATCCTTTTTCATACTTTTTAAATCATTGGTTTTAAATTAATTTTCTTTTAACTTTTGATTTTGATATGACCCCTTGGTCAACAAAACATGAGAAACACTAGGAAAATCTATATTTTTCATATTTTTAAGATTATGTTCCAATGATTTGATCATTGAATCAACATTTTGAATTTTGTCTATGAAATTTCCTATAACAATGATTTTTTCCTTTAGGATTTCACTAGCATAAAACCTAGTGTTGATGCAGTAGATTGCACCTAGGGCAAGGAGGTTGAGCTCTTGCCTTCCACACGCAACAATGGAAACTCCCCTCTCACGTATGGGACCAACGAAGCATGAGGGGAGAGTCTCTAGGTAAGGGCTAGCTCCCTTTGATGCATTTTATTTGTTCTAGTAAGTGCTAATATATATATATATATATATATATATATATATATATATATATATATATATATATATATATATATATAATGGGGGGATGAAAAGGGAGAAAGATTGCAGGAAAACAAATCTAATCTAAAGGAGGTGATGCACCAAAATAAATTGACCTTCTCACACTCACACTTAAAATTAGACAAACACATACATACACTTCAAACTGGCAGAAGGACCAGGCTGCAAGAAACTTGGCAGGGAGGCTTTAATGGAAAATACAAAAAATAGAGATTCACCAGAGGTGTTATGAAATGCACATGTAAGTAATTTCTTCTATTTCTACACTTCCAAATACAACTCTTCTTGTCAGCTACAGAAATGGCACCTTATAGACACTAGATATGTTGGTGTTGAACCTGTGAAAGCATCAAGAAACAATGACTAAACACAAACTAACACTCAAACATACACAAAGATATCTAACCAAGATAGAGGTAAAAAATGCATTTATTGATTCAGGTGAAATTTTTCCAGGGCTATGCCTTACAAAATGTGGAAGATGAGTACAAAAATGACAAGTCTCCAATATATAGGAGAAGAAAGGAGGCATTTTGGTGCCCTTTTTACAAGTGACCCATGTGCCTTATGAGCATTGGGAAGAGTAGGCCACTTAAACATCAATGCTGTGTCGGCCCTGTCTCTGACTTCAGGCATTTTTTGACATGGCCGTGCCATTTCCCCATTAACTGAGACTGCTCTTTGAAAGCACCTACACAGTTTGTCTACTCATAAATGTGAAATAAATAAAAATGAGTCGCACAGTTGGCCATTCGTGCCTTTTAATGGTTAATTCATAGACATTATTTCACCTACTAGAGTAATTTCTTGAATCGATGCCTCCCTTCACCACTTAGACTATCTACCTACTCCTACACCTACCACTTTCTCTTTTCCCTATCTTGTCTCTTCTGGCTCCTTCAGCCCTCGGGGCTATCTCTGGGTAGGTCACTACATTGCTTGGGCACCTTTCATGGTTGGCACTTAGGCATTTAAAAACCAATGGCCTTTTTTTGGATTAAAATTGACATCTGTGCACCTGTCATCATTTGAAAAACAATGGCTAGTTCACCTTCTTAAAGTTGACGGCATTTGGGACATCACTGCCATTGGCAATTTCCTTCAGGATTTTCTGCTTTTGATCTTGCACATTGAACTGGAGGCATTGAACCAAGTGATTGAACTAGTTCAATGGTTTAATGATGCATGTTGATGAACTCGCTAAAGTGTAAATCTGAAGTGCTAAGGCATTGAACCAATGTGTCGAACCAACTCATTGAACCGAACCATTGAACCAGTCTGTTAAACTTTGCCAATTAAACTCTGCACATTAAATTGGAGGCATTGAACCAAAGCATTGAACTATCAATTAAACCAAGGCTGTGAACTAAAATGATGGTTCAATGGCTCAAAAATTCCAACCTTCCTTGCAAATTTTCTTTAGACGAAGGCCCAAAAGAGCCTTGTAAACCCCATCACTTTCTAAACTGAATTCTCATCTGCCAAGGATTTCACCTACTGAGTCCATAGAAAACCAAGATCTGTAGAGTTCATAGAAATTCTTAGACTTGTGAAAAATAAAAAAATGAATTGGCCTTTATCAGTAGGGGAAGAAGGGGACCGATTTTTGCCTTGTTGGGCAAAAAATGGTCAATAGATTGATGATTCCCAGGGGAAGCATGCTTGTTATGCTTAGAGGCTAGTTGCCTTGAAAATCCATTAGGCATGGGGTCAGATTGTAACTCAAGGACCAGTAACAGCTCTAATAAATCTAGAACCAATCATGTAGATTCACCTCAAAAAGAAAGAAAAACACACACAAGGCTAAGAAAACTACTAACGTGTGCAAAAAGCACTTAGGGAAAATAGGGAAAGAAAACTGAAAGTAACATATTATATACATCTACTAGGTATTTATTGATTCCCTGCTGGATCAAAGGGAAAATTTCTTAAGTCCCCTTCCTGGTAAGAAGACTTATGGTGCCATCCAAGTAGCTAAATGAAAAGGAGAGCTGGTGACATACTCCTCTTGCCTGTCACCTGATTTGGCTTGTACCCAAGTAGAGATTCAAACATGCTTCCAATGTATACATACTCTATTTGTTATTGGAAGCTTTCCTCCTGTCGGTTTTTTAGGCTAATGTATCTCATTAAGAAATCAATTGCTATCGGCTCATCACCATAAGCCCCTTGATGCGCACCCTTGACTGGCTTGCTCCCTTTTGCCTCATGCTCAGGTTCCATGGTATGACCATCTTCCTTGATGATTTCCAAGAAGATATCTTCAGATTCACCAACCTCTCAGAGGGATAAATTTGAAAGCCTACAGCCCCCTTGTAAACTTGTTTAAACCCCAATGTTGCCTTCTCCACTCTTAACCAGCTCAAAGCCTCCCTGAAGAATAGTGCATCCTACCTCAATGTCTTCAAAAGAATCATTCAAAACATGAAAAAGAGATTTCCCATGCTCTTCCATGTCACTTAAGGTGATCTCCTCTTTGTACTCATGAAGTCTCCCTAGTCAGTCATAAATTGAGCATAATCTATATCAGGGAAGGCCTAATAGCTTTCTTGGAGGTGTATGGATGGAGTATATTCAAACACAGAATCTGCTATTTGGTCTGAAACATCCATCACACATTTGCTGAGAAGACTTGATCTAGACTCCAACTCTGCAATCCACCTATCCATATATTCCTGGAAAAGCCTTTCTTAAAAGTCACAATCATCATTGGGAGCAGGAGCAGCCCCATCTTCTTCAAGATTTTGAGCAAAACCTTTCTCCTCATCTTCCTTTCTACCCCAAGATTCCACTATTTGCTTCCAACTCATGATCTTGGGATTGGAATCTTGATCCTATGAATAGGCATCAACTTTATCCTCTTCAAGGTCCTGAGCTGGTTCATGATGTTCCTTCTTCTAGCTTAGAATTTGGAGATCATGTTGAAAGACTTGAGGAGGTTGGGGAAGATTTGGGAGGGTCTGCTAATGTACATGAAGAGTTGTCTGAAGAGAGGTGTGCTAAAAATCTAGGTGTATGGGATTGAGGGTAAGATTGATAAATGCATCAGATGAGCTAGAAAGATCAAGTGCCATCTGATAGAAAGGATTTGGCACATAAGAAGGGGCTTTCTTTAGAACAAGAGGGGGTAGACCTTGGGCTATAATTTCTTGGTTTTCATCCCTCCACTTTACCAACACTTCATCAATATTGAAATTAGCTTGTGGATTGGTAGAAGGGGCAAATTTTGGTATCAGCTCCTCTAGAGGGTCTGAAAGCCCCATCTCTCTTTTGCCTAGCAGTCTCATCCTTTTTTTTAATTTCTCAATCTGCTTGGTCAGATCATCCTCATTTTGTACCTCTTAGAGCTCATGGGAGTCATCATAGATATGGGGAGTGCATGAATATTTCCATGAAATGCAAGGAGCTTCTTGAGGAAGGGTGGGAGGGACTTGAAAAGGACTAACCTCATTTTTTACCTCGCACTCTTGGACAATGTCTTTCTCCTTGTTATTCCATGACTCAACCACTTTATTCTAGATCAAGAAATTTGGATTGGGCATCTCCTTTAGGGGTGATGGGGCCACAATGTGAGAGGGTAGTGAAGATTTAGATTCCACTTCCCTCACTACCAAAATGGACTGTTTCATCTGAAGATTTTCCAATTTGATCTGTCTATCAAGATTAGCCTTAAACACAAGGTTTGCTATTTCGAAACTCTCCTCAACATAATTGGGGAAAGGACTTTGATAGGCTTGACTTGGATTATAAGTAGGGGATATATAAGAATGATATGATGCTCAAGGTAGCGAGTATGCAGGTTGATAGACTTGGTGAGGCTACCTCTCATAAATACTCAGCTTCTCCTTAAAAGATGCAATCAAACCACTCACATCTAGCATCTCATTTGTAAGCCTATGCCAATTGGCTCTTTCAATAGGAGCCCATTCCTTCTTAACCTGATCCAGTGCGTTCCTCACTTGATGGAAGATATGATCAAGAATTTCTTGGCCACATCCCCTTCTGGTGTCAAGATCTATTACATACTTTTTGTATCCCAGTAGTGCTCACTTGAAGGCAGAAACAGGTTGATTGGCAAAGAGATTGGGTTGAGTGGGAGAAGTGACATATTGAGGAGACTGGGTATAAGGTTGATATAGCTTATGATAGGGTTTGGACTAGCCATATTGAACCTAATAAGGATCAACATAAGGATGGTAAGGATCATAGCCATGCTGGCCAAGGAAAATAGGGTCCATGGCTCTGAATGATGGGGGTATACATACCAAAATATTGTTTCTTGATGGTATGGTACCAAAACTACTTAACCAATTGATTTAACTCAAAGTTTCCATTGGTGTTTGATACAAAATTATCCAAAGGCTAATTGGTCAAAGAACACACCAAAATTCTTCAACTCTATGGACACAACTTGTCCTAGTTGGTCCCACCGGGGGTGCTAGAAACTGCTGAACTTAGTAGATTGCACTTGGGGCAAGGAGGTTGAGCTCCTGTCTTCCACACGCAATAATGGAAACTCCCCTCTTGCTTATGGGACCAATGAAGTAGGAGGGGAGAGTCTCTAGGTAAGGGCTAGCTCCCTTTGATGCATTTGATTTGTTCTAGTAAGTGCTAACACACGCACACACACACACATGTATATATATGTATGTATATATATATATATATATATATATATAATGGGGGATGAAAAGGGAGAAAGATTGTAGGAAAACAAATCTACTCTAAAGGAGGTGATGCACCAAAATAAATCGACCTTCTCACACTCACACTTAAAATCAAACAAACACATACATACACTTCAAACTGACAGAAGGACCAGGCTGCAAGCAACTTGGTAGGGAGGCTTTAATGGAAAATACAAAAAATAGAGATTCACCAAAGGTGTTGTGAAATGCACACTGTAAGTAATTTTTTCTACTTTTGCACTTCCAAATATAGCTCTCCTTGTCAGCTATAGAAATGGCACCTTATAGACACTAGATATGTTGGTGTTGAACCTGTGAAAGCATCAAGAAATAATGACTAAACACAAACTAACACTCAGACATACACAGAGATATCTAACCAAGATAGAGGTAAAAAATGCGTTTATTGATTCAGGTGAAATTTTGCCAGGGCTATGCCTTACAAAATGTGGAAGATGATTACAAAAATGACAAGTCTCTAATATATAGGAGAAGAAAGGAGGCCTTTTGGCGCCCTTTTTACAAGTGACCCATGTGCCTTACAAGCATTAGAAAGAGCAGGCTAATTAAACATCAATGATGTGTCAGCCCTAGCTCTGACTTCAACCATTTTTTGACATGGCTGCACCATTTCCCCATTAATTGAGACTGCTCCTTGAAGGCACCTACATAGTTTGTCTACTCATAAATGTGAAATGAATAAAAATGGTTTGCACAGTTGGCCATTCACACCTTCTAATGGTTAATTCATAGACACTATTTCACCTACTAGAGTAATTTCTTGAATCAACACCTCCCTTCACCACTTAGACTATCTGCCTGCTCCTACACCTGGCACTTTCTCTTTTCCCTATCTTGTCTCTTCTAGCTCCTTCAGCCCTTGGGGCTATCTCTGGGTGGGTTGCTTCATTGCTTGGGATCCTTTCATGGTTGGCACTTGGGCATTTAAAAACAAATGGCCTTTTTTCTGGCTTAAAATTGACATTCACGCACCTGTCATCAATTGAAAAACAATGACTAGTTCACCTTCTTAAAGTTGATGGCATTCAAGATGTCACCATCCTTGGCAATTTCCTTCAATATTTTCTGCTTTTGATCATGTACATTAAACTGGAGGCATTTAACCAAGTGATTAAACTGGTTCAATGGTTCAATGCTGCACACTGATGAACTTGCCAAAGTGTTAAGCTGAAGTGCCAAGGCGTTGAACTAATGCATTAAACCAACTCATTGAATCAGACCATTGAACCAGTCTGTTGAACTTTGCTGATTGAACTCTGCACATTAAACTGGAGGCATTGAACCAAAGCATTGAACCACTGATTGAACCAAGGATGTGAACTGAAATGATGGTTCAATGGCTCGAAGATGCCAACCTTCCTTGTAAATTTTCTTAAGACGAAGGCCCAAAAGAGCCTTGTAAACCCCAAAACTTTTTGAACTGATTTCTCATCTGCCAAGGATTTCACCTACAAATTCTATAGAAAACCAAGCTCTGTAGAGTCCGTAGAAATTCCTGGACTTGTGCAAAATAAAAAAATGAATTGGCCTTAATCATTAGGGGAAGAAGGGGACTGATTTTTACCCTGTTAGGAAAAAAATGGTCAACCCCTAGGTGATTCAAATTTTATAATCATATCCTCACTATATAAAGTATATGTGGGAGGTGAAAGGGTTTGAGGAAGGGTATGTTTATTACTTCTTTTTGGTTGTATAAGTTACATTACCTTACCCCTTGGAGAATTGATAACATGGACTTGGTTAGAGGTAAAATATCTATCACACTATTTAGGGTTAGGAGGAATAAAATGATCACGTTTATCCATTTTAAGTGTTATAAATAATATGATAATAAGATAATATTTACATATTAATTCTAGGTAACAATCCATCATGATAAGGAAATAAAAATTTAATTTCAAACCCTAGAATGCTAGAAATTATAGAGAATAAGCTATGTTTGCAAAAAAATAATTAGATGTTGGGTTTACCAAATGTTTAACTATTTTTTGAAATAAATATTAAATAAGAGAGTAGGATAAGCAACTAAGGAGAAAAATTCTTTAAAATGAGGCCAATTAAATAATTAAGATTCAAAATATATTCTGATATAGTGATGAATTATGGAAATTTGTTAAATATAAAATTAAAATGATAAACACTAATTTAAATTTTTCAAAACAAATAATATATAATACTTGTCCTATTTACTAATGTTTAGGAATATCTGATAAGTGAAAGTGTGTAAATAGTCATCATGATGCTCAATTATGATACGTTAGATTATTTAAATTAGTTCTACTAGCCTATACACTACCCATGATAAAGGGACAAGAGGGTCAATACTTATGTCCTATAAATAATGATTATATTTTTAGGGAATTATATTTAATTTTATGTAAATTTAATTTGTACGTATCAGGTTTCTTTTTTAGCTTGTAAATTATCTATTCAGATCATGTGCAGAGGTTCTAGTTATCAACATTTTGATCAAAACCCTAAATCCTCCAATTTGGTCATGCCACCTTAAAAAATGGGGTTAGTAGGATCTAATAAATTTTCACTAACCTCAAATACCCATATTTAAATTAGTGATACCTACATATCCATATAATCCAAAGAGAGTCCCAGATCAATGTAGTTCTCCTATGTGTGAATAATGGTGTAATATGCTATATACAATTGCTTGTGGTGATTTAACTTGAAACATGACAATTATATTTCATGGGTTATTATTTTAATGATTAAAACATATAATAATACTAATTATATGAAATATTTATAAATATGTAATAATAGGTCAATAAAACCCAATTATTTGAATGATTTAGTGACCTTGATAGGTGCTTGTTTGTTAAATTTCTAGCATCATTATGAATGGGTTTTTTTTGTATTTATACCATAACTTATGGTATTAATATCATGAAGGGTTAATAAATACAAATATTACAACCTATACCTATCTAAATATTTTAAAATTTTAGTGTTTTTAAGGTACCAACACTAGCATTGGATCTAGAATAGTAACGTCGATGCTAGTGTCCAAGTATGAATGGCAGTGTCCTAGAGAATAGATAAATGTTGAAGATATATAAATGATAGAGAGATGAAATATATCATGTTTTAATCATATTTTACGTGACAAGTAATCTATGTTATCATAATATCAATTTTAAACCATAAGATAAA
Organism: Torreya grandis; assembly: GCA_037957365.1. Classification (NCBI taxonomy): domain Eukaryota; kingdom Viridiplantae; phylum Streptophyta; class Pinopsida; order Cupressales; family Taxaceae; genus Torreya; species Torreya grandis. The sequence continues at coordinate 557,606 of JARHVA010002280.1, read as the reverse complement.
CATTTAGGCATAGTGAGATTAATACCATGAGCCTTTCGACAATGGGAAAGTTAATAACTAAAAAAAAGACTTAAGTGATATTTATAAGTGTGAAATAATATTTTATCATGTAAAATATATATTTGAGTATCTACCCTTGACAATGATAGATCTTGATTTGATTAAGATGATCTAAACGTGGCTTATCATTATTCCTTGTGAATGATCTTGAATCTAGAAACAATACAAATGTTTTTATCAATGTGAAATAGTGTGAAAGTGATGAATATATAGTTCCAAACTAAGAATAATTAAATACCTTTAATTTTTATTTATAAATTAATATTTTTATAATTTTCCTTTACCATCCTTATAAAACATCTAGGAAGACACAAAATAATGTTTCAAATTTTGGAAAACAAATTGTATTTGGAATAGGACATAGTTGGTATAGGTGGAAAACAACACTAAAATTCTCTTTTTTTCCTAGAATCGAACTATCGTGAAAGATTAGGGAAAATTTTACTTAGCTAGAGATAATTTGAAGGTGATTTTAATCAATTTGAGATTTTGAATTTTAAATTTATGTATAGTAGTGATGAAAAACAAATGGTCAAGCCCACATATAGTTATGAGGATTATAGGAATGGTGAATAACATCAATGTATTTTAGCACAAGTCATGTGATTTATACTATGCCAATAATTAGCATTATTAAGTACCTATGATTAGATTTATGTGACTTCACAAAGATGATCCTTATTATAACACAAGTTATCTATTTAAAATAATCTACCCAAGACAACTAATACTTCCCATTGATATAACAATTTATAAGTTATCTATATATCACATTAAATGAAAAATATAATATTATATGAAAAAGATATTCATTAGTGATTCATTCTCTTTTATTGTTGATTGTAATTAATTGAATCTGAATGACATCATGTCTAAAATATATACTTAAAATGCATGACATTAATATATATCAATGACGTGATGCACAAGTTATAAGTTAGTTGAATTGAAAATATAATGTAGGGGAGAGTAACTAATTATTAAACGAGGTCTAATAGTTTTGAGAAGTGAAAAAAGGGAGTATTAGCTATTATGAATCATGAAATTTAAGTACAACTAGTACCCAATAATAGTTTGTAAGTTCTAATCTCAATATGCCACATAAGATGTCTAATAATTGGTCACTGATTAAAAATTATTGGTCCCTCTTATTCTATAATAAACCAATTCAAAATTGGATTCCACCCCAATTAAAAACAATAAAAAAATTAGTGATATGGTAGGATCATATGTTACATAATTAAGTAGGTTGTATGTGATGATAGGGTACATGCCTAATTATATGAACTCATAAATATAGGGTAGACACATACTATTCCCTCTTCCCTATTTGTGGTTATGTTCAAAAATGTCTATCAAATCCATCACCACCAATGATTGTTGAGGGAATTAACAACTATAATTAAAATAATAATAAATACATTGTTTTATATAAATGCAAATAATTACAAACTTTTATGTATTTTACCAATTTAATATTATATCTATAGTAAAAACCAACAAAAAAATTAAATTAAAATTACCATGTATAAATATAAATAATAATTCCCATTTATAAGATAGTTTTCAATTGCCTAGGTTAGCAAAATTGAGAAGTATAACATAAATTAATTTACATGATTATAAGTTATAATATACTTTACTATAGGATATTTGTGTATCAAATTTTGGTAATATTCCAATATGATTATATAGTATCCAAGATGAATAAAAAATATTACATCACCTAAAATATAGTAGAAAATTGGAAGAATTCCATAAAGATTCTTGAGACAAGTTTTAAAATTAAGAGTCTCTGAAGTAAATTTTTGGGTTCACAGACCTTGTAACCCTTGTGGAGATCATTTTATGAGGTTAAAAATATTTTTTAAACACTAATTTATAATTTTTGGAGGATTAAAAAATCACCTAAGATCTCATGGAGGCCATAAGGGATTTAATCCTTAACAAGGTTCTAAAACAAACAAAATTTTTAAAGTAGCCACAAGGTTCATTCTCAAGTCATATTTATATTAGAAATATCATGTTATAATTTAATAATGGCCTAAAAAAATTCAATAAGTGTTTTTAGTGCTAACAAAGTTCTGAACTTTTTAAATAATGCATAAGTATAAAATACAACACATTTCATATCCTTATGAAAATCCCATAGAGAATAAAGTTCATGGCCTTGATAAATACCCATAAATAATGGATTTCATATATTTCATGGCATCAATAAATCCTCATCATGTTATAATCAACAAAAATTCCATCAAAGTCTAAGTTTATGAAAATTACTTGTGTCACAATCATGGCTTGTTTATAAGGTGTTAATAAGTAAAAGTATAAGGTAGGGGTTTTATCTCTAAAAGTGAACACTTGACCAAATATTATATATATATATATATATATATATAATTATAAGTCTATAGGTCTACAAAGTATGGGGAGAAAATGAAAATATCTTTACACAAGAGCTTTGGGTTTATGACATGTGTCACAATAGCATTATTTCACATCAACATTTATTCATAATGATTAAAACATAGTGCAATTGACGGAATATGTTTTTAATAGACATTTATTCCATGTGAGATACAAAATGAGGAATGATTGGTCTCTTTTGAAAGGTTTTTAGAGATATTTTGATTTTAATTTTCCAAGTAGAAAGAAATAATTTATGTGGGTGAGTTCTTACATATGGAGGTCTAAGTTTCAAACAACCATAATTCATGTATTCATGAGATTGTTACAATAATTGATGAAGAGTCGGGGGCCATAAGTATAAAACGATATCCTATATAGAATAGAACATGGTTCTTAGTTGGTATAATAAAAATATGAATAATGAAAAATATAAAATTTAGAGGTAAAGGCCTTCAAGTTGAAGGAGGATATTATGATCAGAATTTTGTTTATGATTTTAATTTTGTCCCAAATAGCAATAAAGTGAATGTTTTTTATTTGTGTGCATCTTGTTTCTTGAGAGATTAAATTACCACTAGGGATTGAAGAAACCATTAATTTGGTCCCCATATTCTTATCTTCACCAATTAGTATTAGATAAAGATTTTTCATGCTGGGTGGTCTATGTAAATAGCCTAGTGGAGTTATTATAGATTTTATAAATAGAAGATTGTATTTGGGTTAAGTGATAGTACCTATAGGTAATCCTATTACAAGAGGAGAAAGACTAAGATAATATATATTTGCATATTTATTAGATATGATTATGGTAATCCAATAAGGATTCTATGCAATGGATATAAAATAAATAAGGAGATGTGAGTGATAATGAATAATTATAAGATTAAGAATTTTAAGTAGAATTATATACACCCTAAATTGGTCAAGTAACCAAACATATCATGTCTTTTCATGGTCCTTTCATAGGAGACTCTGACTGGAGAATATGAGCCTTGTTCACATTAGTTATACCTTTTGTTTTACTCCTCTTGGTCTCATTTCATGCTCTACACACCTTTTTGCTTATTCCTAGTCATCTCAAGATTTTCAAATGGTCATTCCACCTTATCCAAATCAGATTTTCCATGCTCATTCTATCCCCCTAGGTCTCGAGCCTATAGGATAGGAGGACTAGGATTTGACTACAGTGATAAACCCTAGGGTGTCCATTTATAGCGCTCTTATTCAAGGTCATTTAAAGCTCCAATAGTCAGTTTCCCTCACTTAATGAGTCCCAACCCATTTCTTAGCTTTGTCTTTAATTTTAAAATGTTGCATTAATGCAAATAAATATACCAAATTTGAAATAAAAAGTCTCTTATATAAAGGACTACATAAGACATTATATATATATATATATATATCAATTACTAGTTTGATAAATTACATAATAAAAATTAGTCAATAGTATAGCTCAGCATTTTTCATCACACATAGACTTACATGATTGATCAAGGAAGGGAATATGAAAAATTTCATTCTTCTATCTACCATGTGTGTTGATTATTCATGTTCTCTAAGGGAATAATACATTTTATTTGAGACTCTAACATTGAGGGTTAATGTAGGTAGCGATTAGGATAGTAGGGGTTCTAGATCATGTGATCATGCTTCCCCTAACTTAGTTTTTACCTTTATGATTTTTATGTATTTTTTGTTTCATGTGTGTAGATATAATTAGGGTTTAGAGATTGAAATGGACCTACAATGATATTTTTTGGCATTCAGCCTTCAAAATTTCATACATAGGCTCACACTAAGACAAGAGACAAAACCTAGAAAGCTTAGACCTTTAGGACAATAGTGAAAAAAAGGACTATAGCACTAGACACTAGGGTGTTCTATTCCATTTTTCCTATCCTTTCATAAAATAAAAGTCATCTCTAGATTTGAAAACACTGTCCCAATCTTGTACAACATATTTCAACATCTGAATCATCTATTTCAACCTAATTTTCTAGATAACTTTATTTATCTCCCTATGAAATTGATGTAATTTATTTTGATAAAAATATGTATTATACTATATTTGATGTATTTATCCCTTAATATAAACCCTTTATTATTTAGGAACTATACCCTATTTTCCCAAAAATAATAAAAACATTTGGTAAACTCAACTTACTTCGAATAAATCCAAAACCCTAGGTACACTTAGGGTTTTTCCTTCAAATTTTGTGCACAAATTTAATTTCAAATTTATAATTTTTGTATAAATTTTTATTCATTAATTATATTAAAATATTGTTTTAAAATTTAAATGATTGCAATAATTTTAAAAAATTCTAAAACCCTAACAAAAAAACCCTAGATTTTCAAACTAGGTCCTCAAACCCCAAGCCTTGCAATTTTTAGAAAAATATTTTGAATTTTTTGCAAATTTAGATTGTTAAAAATATTTTCAAAATATCTATGTTAGTAGTTATTTTTTCATTTATTTTCTTAATAGTAATTTTATATATTCTCTTTGGTGTATGAAATAAAATGGCCACTAAGGCACTCCTTCCCTCACATCCCATAGATCAATTTCTAATTTTTTTCATAATTATGACAATGAATGGACAAATTTGTAAAATTTAACATTAGCTAAAAATTTGAAAAATGATTTCGTTTGAAATGAAGATAATTACTATTTTTTTAATGAGGAATATGATGATACATGTGAAAGTGATAGTAAAGAAAAAGTAGAAGTTTCTTCTTCTCTCAAACCTATCTCTTTTATTCCCTCTTCTAAAGAAAATAATTTTGATAAATGGGAAAGGTAATTTTCACCTCATTATCCTAGGCACAATACACCAAATGAATAAATTATTTATGTACTTCCAAGTGAACCTCTTATTGGTGATAATTTGATTTCATGTGAAACTAATCTCTCTCTCTCTCTCTCTCTCTCTCTCTCTCTCTCTCTCATCTCTCTCTCTCTCTCTCTCATCTCTCTCTCTCTCTCTCTTCTCTCTCTCTCTCTCTCTCTCTCTCTTCTCTCTCTTTTGCTACTTCTATGTTCAAAATACAACAATATAAATGCAATAAAATAAAATTACCAATGCATAGTTCAAATGATAACACTCTTACTCTTACTTCTCATGTTGTAAATGAAAATCATGCATACACCCCATCCATGGATAACATAGATGCACATTCACATGATAATTTATTGCATCTTAAAAATAATTAAATTCTTCTCTTACACCTCTCCCTAGTGACAATAGAAGTGATAATGAATATGATAGTGAACATGTAAATGAATATGAAAATGAGAGTGACTATGAAAAATATTTCATATATGATAATGCATTGAATAATGATGAATTATTATGAACATAGTGAATAATAAAATGCATCTCATGTTTCTAACACTTCTCTCACTCTTCCTCTTAAACATAATGCATTACCAAATGTTATTTCTACTTATATGAATGATTATATTTAATCTAATTCACATGTTAATGATAACATCACATCCTCTACTAAATTAAAATGTTATTCACTAAAACATAAATGTACCAATGAATCTCCAAATCCACCCCCTACTATAGTAGCACTTGTTTTTCACTCTTCGCCAAAAGAGAATGATAGCACACATCCCTCTACCAAGGTCCAAGTTACCATTACTCCCAATGTTCAAGTGAGCACCACCCGCTCTCTATGATCCAATTGATAAATGTAGCATTCCCATGGATAAATTTAATAATCAGATTCAATGATTAAATAAACCACTTCAAGATGCTAATATACCATCCCAAGAGATTATTTATTTGATGCATGTAGTAGGTGAATTACAACATCAAGTACATCTTCTCATTACCTTGGAAAATAAGGCTTATAAGTCTTGGATGGATTCCAATGATTTACATGGTAACCCTCTTCCAAAGACATGTATAAAAGATTCATTACCTAAGCATTTCCAAATACCAGCATTGCCTCACTTTGATGGAATTGGAGATCCATGTGTACACCTTCAAGATTTTTGAAATGATTTACCATCTCATGTGAATCTTTTGATTCTATTAAAATTATTTCAGAAAACATTAGTGGGGGAGGAATATAATTAGTTATTTCATCTACTCCCCATTGGATCTTTATATACATATGATGACTTAGAGGAAGAATTTTTTAGACATTACATAGTAAACATGGGCTCTCATGCTACATATGAGAAACTTGCCACATTGCATCAAAAATGCTTTAGAGCTAGTTAGTGAATATATCTTATGATTCAAGATGCACATGTTAAGGTTGATTTATAAACCAATAGATTTATAGATTCAACATATCTTTATTAAGGGTCTTTGTCAACCTCTCCTCGAGAATCTATTATATCATAGTCCTCTTTTATATACTTATGTTGTACAGTTCTATCTTTGGAAAATAAATTGGGATTGATTAAGGCAAATTCAGTTGATAGGATTACTGTAGATTTCATAGTAGTACCTACATTTATAGCTTCTAGTACATATCATCCACCATGTCCTAAATAATATAGGAGACCACAACTAGAAAAGTAACTAGTTAAGAATAGAGAGCCAGTCTCTAGAGCACAATCTACAATATACACTATAGAGAACAACAAAAAGGCACCACGATAGTTTGATTTAGAGTGGGATACCACATGTGTTATATTACCAACACTACTCGATAGGATATTAATCATGTTACCTTATACTCATCTATGAGATCCACATCTCTTGCATAGACAACCACATCAGCCTTTTTGTAACTATCATTGTATCCAAGGACACATATAGATAATGATTTTTAGAGATCGCATTAATAAATGTGTTGATAATGGCATCATAGCATTTACATTGGGGGCACTGAGATCTCATCCATGATGGAACCATAGACCTCATTCATCCATGACTGAGTCTTCTAAGGATATTCCTTTACAAGAATCATTAGTCACTCATTGTGAGAGTAATGTGGGTTCTAAGACAGAGCCTCATAGGATATCTCCTATTCCACCTATTAAGAAGGTTTATAAATTGGTACAGTGAGAGTAGCCTACATATACTAGTGTAGTCTAAGGAGTACATGTTGTAGTTCCATATACATATCAAGCATAGTCATATACACCACAACAAAGTACAACTCTAGAGAGATATTCACTATGGCTAGATTTTTAGGGTCCTATCTCACACAACAACCTGTTATGCTTATGATTAAATGAACCCACATCACAAAGTATTGTTCTAGATAGATATTCACTATAGATGGATTTAGGGAATTATGTCACATAGAAACCCACTATGATTAAGATTAATGAGACCCCATCATAGGTTTTAGCTCAATCTTGACCTACTGCCTAGTCATATGTATCACATCAGACAACTTTAGTTGCATATCCAATAAGGTTACATTTGGTAGAATCTCCATGTATAGCTATAGTTAGTGAAAAAAATATAGTATTAGATACAATGTATGTTCTTACACTTCATGAGCAAGTATGGGCACTTGTTCATTTGGTCATCAGGGTTTAGATAGATACATGACATAGTCATATTAGTATCAGTTCATAGCTTCACTTAGCAAAGCAATGATGGATCGAAAGGACTAGCCTTTATATTATTGAGACACTCTTGAGGAATTGAGCACAAAATGCTTTATTTCATCCCCTTCTACTAACAACTAACATTCCTAGTTCCAAGCAACCATCCCCAACCCAACCAAGTTATCCAAATCTTGACCTTCCCAATATCCTATTTTTTCCAATCTTAAACCAACTCGCTTTATCCAACCAATTTAAAAATTAAAAAACCAACAATTTTTTTCCTCACATAAGATTACAAATCAAACCTACCATCTCAATTATCAACATATCATGAACAATTATATCACATCACAAACAACATTTTGCCAAAATATGTGGAAACTCAAAATCAATACCAAACCAACTACTTCTAAATCAATCATTTACAAATTAATATACAATATATCCTAAAATCCATAACATAGTACACATGAGTTAAAATAAAAACAATATCCATATATATAATAAAGTTTTCAAAACATATACATCATATAAGGATATAATCAATCATTAATGGGCATCATGCCCTCACTCTCAGTCATACTCTCCCCATCATTACTAGTCCCATAATTCACTCTAGCACTCAATGACCTAACACCTCCTCAATCTCTCAAATGCATATTACGATGACTCTCTCACTCTAATAGTAGACCATGCTCCTCATGAAAGTCTACATATCACCTCTAAAACTCTGTATACTCATCCATAATCCTTGTACTCACTGATAAATAATTGGGTGGGGACATCCTATACCTATATATCTCAGCCCTCAACTCATCTCTCTCCCACTGCTCTAACATATGTAGTTGTTGTTGTAGTAGCTCTATCAAAAAAATGAATATAAAAATTGGATATCATTATCACTTGCTCTATCAAACCCTCCTCTACAACATCATCAAAAACATGTCATGTGAGTTTTCAGAGTGTCGACTCAATGATAGTCTCCAAGAACCCATCATCTCCACTTCTTGACCTATCTTACACTTCATTCTGCACACCTCCCACTCCAAATACACATAAATTATAACACTACATTAAATATCTACTTTTAAATCAAACTAAATAATCACAAGCTTGTATGGAATTCAAATGTAATTGTTACTTACCTCCCATCATTTAGGTTGGTGTAGGATCCTCATACTTGAGAGCATTCCCTTTATTAGTGGGATATAATGGAGGCCATTAATTCCTATCCCACCATGTAGTATATGTCTCTATACATCCACCATCATATACATCAAGAATATCTATAGCCACATCTTGTGCATCCAAAGTTAATGGTGATAACTCAACCTTTATAGGCCTCGCATGAGTTCTTGTCCTTGCTAGTTCCCATGCACTCCTCACCCATACTTATGCCATCAGGGACACATCTTGTGGTGCCCCAAACTATATAGTCATGCACTCATACTTAAAGTGCTCATATAATCCAACCCAATGATCATGTAACCAACAACTAACCCTCATATACTGTAATGGCAATCCATCCTTAGCCCACCAAGGAAATCCTCTATAGGGCCTCCATATGATATCATGAGCCACCAATATATCTAAAAATAATCTATAATGATATATCTTAGGAGACCAGACAACTAATGCAATCATCCACCAATCCCTAAATGGTCATAGATTTTCCCACTCTAGTCTAGGTAAATCAATCAGATACACAACTACAATGTACTCATAAGCCCAATAATGCAATAAAGTAGCTAAACTCACACCACCACTGAAATCCTCTTATGTATACCTATAAATATCCCTGTATAAGTGGGCAATCATAGTATTACCCTATGAGAACATATTACCATACACATCTACACTACAAACAATCCTATCCATCCTATATGCAATTGACACCCCACTCCCATCCATAATAACAAATGAGGCCAACAACATAGCTAACCACTTTTGCAAGCATGGAACACTTAATTATACTATAATTGAAAATAATACATTGCTATCAATACCTATCTAATGTATACCTAAAGGAACATTAGTAAAATATGAGGATGCACGATCAATATCATCAACACCCATGTCATCCTATAATTTCACATGCCATCTTCTAATTGAAAAATGAAAAATATATTATACATCCTCTAGTGTCATAGTAATCTCATCTATGGGAAGCCAAAAAGTACATGTGTCTACATTCCACCTCTCACATAAGGCGGTAATCATATATCTATCCCAATGCATAATGTCAAGGTCACACACATGACCCAACCCTACTCTATCCATCACATCTCTCTCATTAGTTGATAAAGGTAGCAAGCTTAGTGTCTCCATCAATTGACCCCTATGGAACTCTCTCATCTATGCATTGCCCTAAAAAAAAAACAACATATATAATTCAAACATGCCAAAATAAATAGCTAAGCAAAAACCACTACAACTAAACAATGTAACAACTCAAAAAATCTAGCCTCCAGGACAATAACGTTGGCTATAGGAAAATAACATTAGAAAAGAGTGATGTAACCTAAACAACAATGCTAGATCCTGGACAACAATTCTAGATGTAGGATAGGAGTGTTGGAACTAGTTAAAATTTTCTTAGGACTCTTAAAATAACTCAAAAACATAAGAAAATAGGCTTCTAAATAGGAAAAAATAATGTGTTTTAGCTACTTACCAGGCTAACATCACCACTAGCCTCAATCTAGGCTGCCAATTACTCATACTAGGTCATGGTAGGTGCTCATCTCCTTGGCATATCTCTCACTCCAGAGCTCCGAATCTCAAACTAGTCAATATGCAAATGAATTAAGAATGAATCCAATTTTCCTATATCAAACAAGTTTTTCATCCAAATTAAAATACCATTTTGCCTATAACTTGAACTCTATAATTCTATTTTTCAAACCATTTTCTTCCATAAAATTGGGAAAATGATACCTTCGATATCATGTGATCTTCACTATCTTACTACTTCATTTGCCTACTATGGCATACACATCTCTATAATTATCTTACACTCAGACATACACCTTGATTCTCACTAATCCAAACTTATTCCAATTTTAAACAACTCCATCTAATCAATCAAATAACTTCTTAATCAGTTCAAATTATACCAAACTTGTTTATATCATTATGCCACTAGTCGTCACTTTTGGCTCAAACTCCTCTATTATAAGATCTTGTACCTCTCCCCAAAAGGGGGGAATAATTCCTACTATTCTTATTCTTACACTTACCATACCCATTCATTGTCATATGTGGATACACAATGGTTCTTACACCTCCAATTTTTAGATTATCAGATTCAGCTCAGATTGGTAGAAATATACAATGATTTAGATTACATGGGTCATTCAACATTACTGAAGACATTCAGGGGGATATATCTTTAGTTTATAGATACACAAACTACATATATAATGGTTTAGATTATATGAATTCATAGTGACTTCAATATAGATTTAGAATTAGATACTAGATTTGAAGGCATGTACATTACTACACATATCATACATATAACTTCATACAACATGACATAGTTATAGGACCAAATACTAGATTATAGGCATAGTGTAGTGCACAATGTTTTGATCTCTAGTTTTTACACATGGGGCATGGCAAGATAGGTCATATCACATGTGGTTATAAATATTACCATACTATACACATGCTTCACTCACATACCAAATTAGGGGGCGTGGTATAGATGTTCATGTTATTCATCATCCAAGATTATATAGATTGGAATGGTAAGGCATGACATTCTATTCTTATACATTTAAAAGAGTTTAAAATTACACCTAGATGTACACAAGTTGTCACCAGGTTAGACCACATAGTTTATTGTAGTGTTTGGTCCATTATATTACCTAGACCCATATTATATGATTTTGTGCAGGATAGAGGATAGATATTAGTTTTTTGGGCCTCTGAGAATTTCTCAGTTCTAGTTCAGATATTTAGAGTGGGGGCATGAAATATTTTTCTCTTCACATCATACAAATTCTATGCACACATTCTAGATTACATGAGTTTTGCGGGACAAAGGGTAGACATTGGTTTTGGGCCTCTAAACATTTCTCATTTCAGTCATATTAAACATAAGAGGAAAGCATTACTCTCCTTCTTCATGTTACATGGTTTCCACTTCTAGATTCAATACAAGGTGCATCCATTTTAGGGATTCCTTCTTTCTCTAGGGACTATCTGGCTCTCCATCCACTTCCCTAGCTAGGAAGTGAGTTGGACCCTTTGGAACACATTCATCTCCATGGAGGTAAGTTTAGGTATACATTTTATTCTCTTTCTTTTACTCTAGTACATCATTTCATTACATCACTAGAATAAAAGGGGGGAAAATGTATACACCCTAAATTGGTCACGAAACCACACATATCATGTATTTTCATGGTATTTTCATAGGAGACTCTGACTATAGAATATGAGGCTTGTTCACATTAGCTGTGTCTTTTATTTTACTCTTGGTCTCATATCATGCTCTAGACACCTTTTTAATTACTCCCAATTATCCTAATCTTTTTAAATGGTCATTCAACCTCATATAAGTCACATTTCCTATGTTCATTCCATCCTCCCAGGTCCTGAGCCTATAGGATAGGAGCACTGGGATTGGACTACAATGTTGGACCCTAGGGTGTCCATTTCTAGCATTCCTATCCAAGGTCATTTTGAGCTCCAACGATCAATTTCACTTGCTTAATGAGTCCCAAACCATTTATTATCTTCATCCTTAGGTTTTCTAATGTTGAAATAATGTGAATAAAGCTCCCAAATTTAAAATAAAGGTTATCTTATATAAAGGAATACACAAGGTAATTTATATTTACCACTTACTACTTTGACACATTACATAATTCAAAATCAATCAATAATATATCTCAGCATTCTGCATCACACATAGACTTGCATGCTTGATCAAGAAAGGGCCTAGGAAAAAGTTCATTCTTGAATCTACCATGTGTTTTGATTATGCACATTCCCTAAAGAATAACTACATTTGATCTAAGACCCTAGCATTGAGGGTTAATGTATGTAGTAATTAGGACAAAAAGGATTTTAGATCATGTCATCATACTTCCCATAACCCAGTTTTTCCCACTGATGATTTTGATGTATTTATTATTTTGTGTATGTAGATAGATTCAAGGTTTGGAGATTGAAATAGACCTATAATGAGATTTGTTGACATTTAGCCTCTAAAATTTCATACACAAGCTCACACTAAGATAACAAAAAAACCTAGAAAGTTCATATCTTTAGGACAACAATGGTAAAAAAGGACTATATCACTAGACACTAGGGTGTCCTGTTTTGGTACTCCTATACTTTCACAAAATGAAAGTCAGATCTAGATTTGTGACACTATCCCAATTATGTACAATAGATTTCAACCTTTGAATAATCTATTTTAGCTTATTTTTCTAGATAAGTTTATTTTTCTCCCTATGTAATTGATGTAATTTATTTTGATCAAAATTTGTATTTTATTGTATTTGATGGATTTATCCCCTTACTCAAGACCATTTATTGTTTAGGAACTATATCCTAGTTTCCTAAAAATAATAAAATAAAAATATATGGAGAATGAAGTTGAGACAATATTTATAAATGTTATTTAAAATCTTAGTACTAATAAAAATTTGGAGCACCTTGCTAAATTAAAATCCTAATCCCTAAGGAGATTACATATTGGATCACAAATACTAATAAATAATTTGACTATGAATCAATTGAGGAACCCAATAAATAAAATTCTACTTGCATAAAATTGATGACTCATGCATCTTTATGGTACGATCATATGAAAATTTAAATCTAAATGAAATATAAAAACAAAATAAAACTTTTAGATAATATGGTGACAAATATTAAGGCCAAGTTATTTACTACATATTATTATATGAATTTATTCAATAATTTACAAAATATTAGTTAAAATAGGTGAGTATTAAGGAGTACACTAAGGAGTTATAGAGTCTCCATAAGAGATGAAAATATGGAAGATGATCCAGATAATCTGTCAGGATATGTGAATGGGAAACTAAACTAAAAATAATGGGGGAATACTATTAATGTGTATTGTAGGTAGAAATAAGATTATATAGAAGGAAACAATTAAACTCTAGAAGTAGATAAAGGTTATCAAGGAAGTGGTGGGAGAGGAAAAAATACTCATGAAGTATAATCAATAATGTCTTAAAATCAAAATCAAAATGATGGAGGAAGAGGCTATTAATCTAGATGGAATGGATTCTTTTGAAGAGGAAGAGGTATAGGCTTCCTAAGAAAGTGCTTTGAGTGTAATAAGAATGTGGGACATATAGAATTTGAGTGCCCAAAAGAATTTAATTATATAAAAATAGGGATGAAGTGATTAACCATATTTCTCAAGAAGATAAAGAGAGTTTTGAGTCTCTAACACACTCAAAATAATCCTAATAAGGAGAGGCTCTTATGATGAAATAATGCTCATAAAACCAACCAAGGAAAAACAAACAAGTGCAAAGAAAGAGTTTATTCTAGAATATTTGAAAATCATGGTCTAACTGTTACAAATTAGAAATTATAGTGGTGGAATGGATAATTTGATGTCTCAATAAATGGTTATAAAAATTGAAATGAAAAATTTAGTAAATTTAACTCCATACAAGGGTTTTTGGTTTCTAAAGGTCATCAAGTGTTAGTGAATGAGTAATGTAGGGTGAGTGTCCAAATTGGTTTATATTAGGATAATGTTTTATGTAATATTACTTCCATGCATTTATATCATGTGATGTTTGGAAGGACTTTAAAATATGATATAATATTCATAGGTGATGGTAGACTAAACACATACACTATTATGAAGGATGAGAAGAGGTTCACCTTGATCTCATTGAATGATAGTGGAAAAGATGTGGGGAAAAAGTCCTAATGTAATATTTGTTTATTTTAAAGATTTTTTTAAGGTGGAAAATATATAAGAGACATGATTTTTTATAATTTCAAATCCTACACAAGTTTTGAAAAACATTAAATGCAATGATCTTCCTATTAAAACATATAATTTATTTAAAAAATATGTTGATATTGTGTCAAGAGATTTTTAAGATAGACTACCATGCATGAGGAAGATTAATCATCATATGGATCTATTTTAAGGAGAAATATTTTGAACAAGGTAGTTTATAAATTAAATCTAATGGAAAATGATGAGATAAAGAGACAAGTGCAAGAGTTTCTATAAAAGGGTATGATTTGGGAGAGTTTAATCCAATCTATTGTATGAATCCTGTTATCACCCAAGAAGGGTGGACATTGGAGAATATGTATAAATTTAAGATTGGTAAACAAGATCTCTATTAAATATAAAATTTCATATCCAAGAAATGATGACATGATGGAATATTTGCATGGATCCAAGTATTTCACCAAGATAGACATGAAAAGTGGATGTCACCAAATTTAGATAATGGAAGGTAATGAATGGAAGATTGTATTCAAAATGAATGATGGAATATGTGAATAAATGTTATTTCTTTCAATTTATAAAATTGCCTAAGCATATTCATTATAAACATAAATGAATTACTGAATCCATTTATGGTATGTTTGTGATTTGTTTTGGATTTTTTTTGTAATTTTTAATCATTATACATACAAAAATTTGTAGTATATGAGGATAATCCTAGACAAGTTGAAATAAAAAATGTTGTTGGTGAACTTAAAGAAGTGTAAATTTATTAAATATGAAAAATTATATTTGGAATTTGTGTATGGTTTAAATATTGACCCTCAAAATGTGAAACATACAACCAAGGCTAGCTTTGAGTTATTAATGAAGAAGGAAATATAACAACCAACGTTAGCCTTACCATATTTTTGGATTGTGTTTCAAATAGATTGTGATGTATGTAGAAAAATAATATATTATATTTATTATGTATTTCATTGATAAGGTAATATCATTATGTATTTCAATGAGATTTTTAATGAATACAGGATAAAATATTCTACCTAGAACTAATAATTTTATGCAATGGTGAAATCTCTTAAGAAGTGGAGATAATACTTGTTAATAAAAAAATGTTTCGTACTTGGGTCTAAAGACTTGGAATTCGTAAAAACACACCTAAGATTAATTATAAAGACATGAAATGGGTGGAGTGTCATTAAAATACATTAGTTTGTTTTTAACATAGAAGTGGGAAATCCGGTTGAGTCTACAAGATATTTTGTGAACAAGCTTATGCCATAAGTCATTAGGTTTCACTCAATGGAATATTTGTATAAGGAGGACTTGGATTTCAAATATGCATCCTTATAATGAATGAATCCAAAAAATATGGATAAAACACCATGGATGGAGTATATGGTTCAATATGGTTTATTTTTCAAAGGAAAGAGGTTGTGCGTAACTCAAGGTTCCATAATAGAGAACCTATTGAAGTAAAAACACAATGAAGGCTTAGCTATTGAATTTAGGTATGAAAACACTTTGGCACAAGTGGGTGACAATTAATATTGGACATACATGAGCATGTTTGTGATTAGGTTAAATCAAAGATGTAGAGTTTTCAAACTTTATAAAGGTAAAATATAGAATATAGACTTTATCATCCTTAACCTATTCTATAGAGATCTTTGGATCTACTAAACATGGATTTAATTCTTTAACTAATAAGAAATTAATGAGACAATGGCTCTATTTATGTTACTATGGATATAGTTTCTAATATGTATCACATTTTAATATGAATCAAGACTATTGATGCCACCGATATCGATAGCTTGTTATTTAAATAAGTTATGAGATTACATGGGTGTCTAAAGAGTATTGGATTAGATAGGCATACTAATTTTATTTAACATTTTTAGAGGAAACTTTGATAAAATTTGGGAATGATATTGGACTTTATTTTAGCATCTCATCCTAAAAGTGATGGGAAAAGAGATGTTGTAAATTACAATATTGGAATTTTTTTAAGATAATTGCATAGTGATAAGCCCAAGCATTGGGATTTTGTGTTATCAAAAGATGAATTTACATATAATGATTTAGTTAATATAAGTATAGGTATAAATCCATTATATATTGTGTATGTGATAAACTGTATAGGAGTGTGTGAATTAATAAACATAGTTGATATGAGTATAATAATAAAGGTGAATATTATGCACAAACTATGCACAATGTGCATATGCAAGTGTAAAGAGATTGGAGGAAAGTGGTAAGAAGTAAAAATATCATGTTGATAAAAAAGAAGAGAGAAAAAATTTAAAAATTAGGGAATTGGTATTGGCCATTGCACATAAGTATATGTTTTCTACAAATGTGTATAATAAGCTCAAATGTAGTAAAATTATACCATAAATTCTTTTTTAGAAATTTCTCAGCTAATGCTCACAAGATTGACATGCTAGATGGAGTAGGTATTTCACCTATCTTAAATGTATCATTTTTGTACCCATATGTGGAGAGACACAATAATGAGGGAGATTAAGTATGGATTATTCAACCATGGATTTTAAGAAGCAATTTCCATCCAAGTCAAAGGAAGATATGGGTGACATACTAAACATATGGGATGGAAAGAATAAAAGAGGTAGAAATTACTATGAGTACTTGGTGAAATTGTAAAGTTCAATTATCTAAAGACATAACTTGGATGAATACATCCAAAGTCGAGATACATATAGATTTAATTAAATAAATCATAACATGTTCATGAGAATGAGATCATGAATAATTTTGTTTACCCTATGTGTCTGATGTAGGAGCATCCAATACAAATGGGTACTATTTCATTGCCAAAAATACAATAGGAAATTTTAATTAGACTTAAATAATTATTCTTGGGATAATGTTTTGACATAACAGAGTATTTGAGTCCAAATTTTGGGTTCAAAGGCCTTGTAGCACTCATGAAGATCACTTTATCGAGTCACATATTTTTTAAAAATTCTAAACTTTACTTTATGGAAGATTAAAAAATTGTTAAGTATTCACAAATCCATAAAAGAGTTAGTCCTTAATATATTTATCAAAATAACATAGAGTTTTAAATGGCCACATAGTTCATTCTCAAGTCACATTTTTAACTGCAACATCATGTTATAGTTTCATAGTGGTCTCAAGAAAATTCACTAAGTGTTCATAATGCTTATGGAGTTCAATTATTTTTCATTTTGTCCTAAGTATTAAATGCAATGGACTTAACATATTTAGGAAATCCCCATGGAGCATGGATTTCATGATCGTAGGAAGAATTATTTTCATAATTTTGAGAAATCCCCAAAAATTAACAATGACCACCAATTCCATTGAAGTCTATGAGTCTGTTAAAGTGGCATGTGTCACTATCATGGATATTTAACAAGGTGATCACATCTCAGATTTTGTTGAAGGTGGATACTTGAAACAACTATTATGTGTATATGATAAGTCCATAGGTGCATGGAGTGCATGGATATAGTTTAAAGTTTGTTACAAAAGGTCTATGAAATTATGACATGTGTCATAATATCATTGGTTTATAGTGGACTATTTTTAGTGATCAAGGTAAAGTATAACTGACAAAAATATTTTTTTTGTCCATATATTCTAACTTGAGATCACTAAATTAGATGTTATTTCTCTCATTGAGAAACTATATATGAGATCTTTCCATTCAAAATTTCCATGGGTTAGGAGACAACCTGAGTGGGTGAATAATTTTTATATGGAGATCCAAGTACAAGTTTTATTATAGAGATTCAACTAGCCATCAATTCAAGAGTTCACAAGACAATTACTGGAAGTTTAAGAGTAAAGGGTTAGAAATGTAATATAAAATAATTTACAATAATTATGGAGTAACCAATCATTAATATAAAAATAATAACAAGGGATAACACGTAAGGTAGATATATAGGCCTACAAGTTGAGAGAGGACATTAAGATCCTAAAATAATTTATTATTGTATTTTTTTTCCAAAATAGTAATAAAGATAATGTTTTGCCTTTGTATCCATATTATTTTGAAAGAGATTATGATAAATATTCAATAAAAAATAGGGAGTGATGTAGTGATTAATTTTTAGCCCCAATTTCTATTTTCACCACACTGGAATAACCATGAATTTGACTTGTAGTATTGATAGATGATAAAATATATATTTTACCATAACTACCTTATCTCTATTTATAGGAACTACACTTAGTGTATAATTTTATATCTTGATTGAATTAATATTATCTAAATATTATGCTCCTACAAAATCTAAAGCTTTGGTACTATTTATCTTTTCTTGTGTTTTTCATACATTCAGAAGAAATACAAAACTACACAATAGGCTACTTTCTATCAAAGGTACAATCACTAAAAGTGTGGGGTAAATCAGTGAGCCCAAATAATCCAACTTCAATTCTAATCTTTATAAACACTTAATTAGTTACCACAAGCATTCATGAAGCATACAAATCATCCATAACAATGATCAAGAGAGACATGTAAGATCAATCACATAACACATGATATATGTGGGAAACCTCTTGGGGAATAATACCCACTAGAACTTGTAATTGGGCTACTATCCTATAATAACAAGAAACAAATTAGACCAACAAGATATTGATTAAGGAACTACCATTCTTGATTTTAGTGAGACTACAATTACAAAAGGACATACTACACCTATCTATTTGAGCACCCACAACAACTAAAATTTTATTAGGTTTCACCTTGCTAGGAGGAACTAACCCGCTTAGATTTTTATCACCCATAAAAACACCTATAAACACATCCAAATTTGCACTAATGTCTTCAACACCTGATGATGGACCTTTTATTATTACTCTTAACCTTCACTCATACTTAAATAATAAGAGTACTATTATTCCAATAAAATTATGACCAACAAGTCATAGACATGATCTTCAAATTGATCTGATCATAAACTCATCTAAAGGGAACTCTACCCCTCCTTCACTTCCTAATTCATACACACAAGCCTCTCTTAACTCTATCCCAAGTCTCTCTTAAATATCCTCTTGAGCATACTCACCCATTTTGCCTCCTCTAGGCTTATTAGATTTGATGACCAATGTGATCACCTTCAACGCCTTGCTTAGAATAGCATGTCTAATCCTCTCTTCTCTCTAATAGTTCTCACTACCTATACCTTCTCTTTCAAAGGTTGTCTCCTTCATTTGGCTCCACACTTGCACTCCCTCATTCAAGTCTTACATGTCTAGAAATCATCATCTTTGATTTCACTATTTATAGAGCATTCATGATCATCACCATCTTGGTCATCCATTAGGCATGATTTATCCCTTAAGATATATAGCTCATCAAGGTAAATCTCAAAACAATATTCATAGGTCAACCAAAGCATCTATGGGTCACCCTTAAGCATCTACACCTTTTAATAAGACCATTGTAGCTCTTATAGGTCTCATGGAGACCTATTCACCCATTTAACACTTCATCAATAAAAATAGGAACATAGGACTAATTTAAAATACATGAGTCCACTCCTTAATTCCCCTTTGACTTCTTCAATGGACACATTCAACTTTTCTAACCTTTGCATATGCTCAAACAACTAAAACATTGACCTAGTACATAAGAACATTATGAAAAAACACATAATCAACTTATTAACCTTTGTTCATACAAATTACAAATGTTAAAACCTTCATAATGCACATAGAACATCCTTATGGAGTATACAACACTCCATAATATCCAATTCATCAAGATATATCAAACAAGCTCAATTATTCTTCTCAAGTCACTTGCAAAATAATAAAGAATAGACAGTCAATTTGTAACCTCAATATATTTTATTGTACACACTTATATATATTTAAATTAGGTTCATTAGATTCACCATGAAGTCCTCTTCATCTTTGATTTTTATAGCATGAGAAAAATCATCCTGGATCAAAATTTATGGTCCAAAAACCACATATTATTTTTTTCCTTTATTGAATTCAATTATATAAATGAAAATGGTCACTATTAAAATTTGACCAATTTGCCCACACCTCATCTCCTTACAACTTTAGATAAATTATGAACCATTGATCTTGTCTAAAATTTAATGCATAGGAACTAATGCTCAAATTTTACACATTTGATAGTTGACCTCATATCATGCAATCTAGAAACTTTGACTCAGTGCACTCTATCAATCTCTATAGATTAACTAGGTTTTTAACTTTTAATGCTCACCATTTGATCAATATATACGAACACCCACTCACTATTAAATCCTTATCCCTTAACTTTTCTTAGTCATTAAACATCATGCACCTATCCTCAAATTATTGCTTCCTGACTTCTTGGAGAAACACACACTGTTGATCTTTCTCAAAATTTAACTTGTGCATAAATGACCATGCATGGGAACCTTGCTTATTTGCATGAGTAGCCATTTTTTAACCTTAATAACTTCTTCTATGATTAGATGCATGATCTCAAATTTGGACCATAAGATCCCCTTATATAGGAGAATCCAGCGATGTGACAAATTGCTCCTGAAGTCTTTGCATGTGCAACATATATCACCATTAAAATGCCTTATCAAAATATTCTATCATAGAGCCAAATATTATTATAATCTGTCTAGGAGGCCAACTTTTCTCTTGAATAAGTTTATTGTGCTTTAGTGTATGCTCTAAATTTTGTTACAAATAAACTAAGCTCAAAATTGAAAAAAACCCATATGATCACCTTCTCCTGAAACATCCATATGTGTGATATATTCCACCATCAAAATGCTTACTTGGTTATTTATTTCCTAATGAAAATTTGGTTATAGAAAAACACTATCAAAATGCCTAGGAGCCCAACTTTGTACTTGCATAACTTTTAACTTACTACATTGCATGACCTAAAAATTTGCACACAAAAACTAGGCAAAAAAATGAATAAACCCATATGACTATTTTATCCTGACACCTCTACTCATGTGAATTTTGACCTCATCAACATGATTATTTATCTCTTCTTGAGCCCTTTTAATAATTTGGCTAAGTATGGGAACACAGTGAATTTTGTTTTAGTAGCCAACTTTGTATCCTCATATCTTTGATTATGCTTCATTACATGAATTTAGATATAGTACATAACAACTAAGGACTAATGTGATCATAAACATATGACCAACTCCCCTTGACTCATTCCCATGTGGTAATGGTGGTTTCATCAAACTGCCTACTCAGATTTTCTGCCATTGGGCCCAAAGTGTTTAGATGAAAACTATGGACAACCAGATGAATTCCACTTATGAACACAAGCACTCAAATATTATAAAAAAATCTTATGGACCTATTGCATATCTTCAATACTTCATACTCATCCCTAAACATCTCTAACCATGCCAAAGTAGAATATCAACCAAGCATACGAGGACAAACACATTACACACTCCGTCATTATTATTTATGCTATCAAAGAAATTCATACACTCCCTAGGATACCTCCATGAAATCACCATTGCATCAATGACAACTTAAAAAAAATATCCCCCTTTTTCATTGATGTTAACAACCATCATATATAGAAATATATAGCTTACCTTCTCTCTCTTCAAGCATTCTCACAACCAAAACTTTATCCTCCTTTGAAACAATGACAACATGGGCAAAATATGATCCTGAGGACCTAAAAATACCACCAACATGAGAGGACCATATTGGAAAGATGATATAAACTCCCCCTTACCTTGAGCCTACTTCTACTTGTCTTAAGAACTTCCTCTTACTCCATGCCAACACTCTCTTCAACCAAGTATTGCAACTAATGAAGAAAGAACACATAAAAACACTATAATTTGATGGAATTCACCAAGAACCATCTAAGAGGGACTCCCCCTAAATTTTTTAATCCATTTCACATCTTGACCATCTTCAGATCTCTACACACCATAAAGAACCACTACACATGCTTACTAGCCTTCTCTCTCAAGTTACCATAAGGACCACCAACAGAACTTCATGCCACTCACCAAATAGGAAACATGATCTCAACCAACTTGAAAACTCTTTTTGAAACAAACAAAACTTTCTCTTTTGGAAAAACTAAGTAAAGGACACTCTTCTTCAAACTAAGCATGTCTAGCCTCTTTGTAGTCCTACCTAGAACTTGCAGAGCCTACAATTTTTAGTAGACACATCTTAAGAACCTAAAACTCCATATGTAGAAAAATATCATATGCCCTCTCAAGAAAACCAATTTTCATCACCAAGATAATCTTCTAAAACATACTTCCTTCACAAACCTACTAGCCAACTAACCCTCCATATTGACAAAAACTTGAACAATTTGAGAAACATAAACCTTCAATTCTCTATAAAGATTAATTTGACCACCCATTTTTCCCATTCAACATATTAAGAATCCTTATATATTGTTTCACAAGACAAACCACTTTTCTAGCATATCCCAAAATCCTAGAATCTCAAAACAAATAGGGTCAACAAACCTCCTTTTGATCAATCCACATCTCTAAAACTTGTTGCACACTTATAGACACCCATATCACACTTCTAGACCAAATAATGAGCCTTCACAGCTTTGGGATCCATGACTTCCTATAACCCATTTTAGCCTTGCTTGCACTTAATCCAAAAATTGAGAAAACTGAGAGCACTCAAAAATCTTTAATTGGCACAAACATACCTTCAAACCACAAAAACACTTGAATCACATTAAAAATAAGTGTATTAAATTTTTTGAGCGTCAAAATCTTCTTGATATTTGTATCAATCTCATTAAGCCACTTGGAACCACCCATTCTAACTCTGTACTATAGCTCCTTCATAAACCAATGGAGAAAACTCATGAAGTTGTTGCTCCCCCTTAACCAAAGACCTTCTCTGATTGATAATATCATCTTGAGCACACAAACTTGCTTCTTCACACCTTCCTTCTCAGATTTGACTACTCAATCCTCTTATTTTATTACTTGACCAATTACAAAGCTCACCCTAACTTAATGCTTCATCAAGAACATGACATCTTTAACAAGTCTTCAAATACTTTATACTAAATCATCCAAACCATGATCAACAACCTAACTCATTATCAAGATAGGACCACTGAGATTCTTCACAAGCTTCTTTATTCTAACAAAAAATATATGAAAAGAATGCACAAACATACATTGTTTTCATACCATCTCATCAAACAATATTTGATAGCCACCAAGCTTCCTCTTACTAAAAATTATCTCCTTGAAGCTTAGATAGAGACACCCTGAACCATAATATCCTAAAACAATGTGAAACTAGAAGTTTCCCACAAATCTTCATATTAATTTTCCTCCTTGGTCATATGATATTAATTCTTCTTCTTCTTCTTCTTCTTCTTCTTCTTCTTCTTTTTCTTAAGCTTAGAATTAGCTTCAATCAGCACCATGGATTTCTAATCGAGCTTGACTTGAATTGACTTTTGTTTTTCCTTTTATATTTGGATAGTTGACATATTCTCTACTTCAAACTTGTCAACAAATGCTGAAAATAAAAACTCTTGACTTCCTTCATATCTGATTCATTTTCCACCTCGGCAAAGAATCCATCAAGACTCTTGGACTCAATAGGGTTAGTCTTCTTAGTCTTTACTAATTCAAGTCTCCATACCAATGTTTGAATCTTCTTGTCTTCTGTAACCATCTTACATACTTGATCATTAAGCTTATCTTAATTTTTAATATATCCTTCTAGAGAAACTTTCTTATCAACCTTATGATTAGAAGAATTGGAAAATATTACCTTTGATTTTCATACCTGAGTTTGTCCTTTATCAAACCTTTTGGGAGATCTATATCCTTTGACATACCTTGAAGACTTCTTAGCACCATTTGGATAGAATCTAGAAATATGTCCACTCTTATGAAAATTGAAAGAAATAACATTATTCATAATTTTTGATAGATTTGAACTATGATCAATTTTTGGCAAAAAAATCCTTCTATCATATCTCCATGAATGTCCATACTTGACTGACTTCATTCTACAATCCTTATCTTTATGACCATGATTATTACATGTATAGCAATGACCATGAAATAAACTAACATACCTTAAAGCATTTGGTTATCTAACAGACCTTCTTGTATTACTTTCAAATATTTCATTCTCTTTGACATACTTAAGATTCTCATTCTTCTTTTCAAGTTTATCCAACTTGAATACAACAAGCTCATGCTGAATCTTCAAGGACCCCATCTCAATATTTAATTGAGTGTACTCATCTTTTCTAGATTTTAGATTTGCATTTGTAGTTTTTAAAAGATCCTTAAGAATATGTTAGGTGAATATTTTGTCATCAACTAACTAAGGAAAAAATGGGGATATCAACCACAGCACAGGGAGATTTACGCCATGAAAAGTGTGGGTTTACCAGATCTAGACAAGGTAAATCTCTCCTCTCATCAAGGGGAGGTTCCCTATGAAATTTATACGCTATATGTATATATAGAATTAAGTAGAAAATAACACATGGGGTGGTATAACAACATCCACCTCTCTTTTTTCAGAGGTAATGTATAAAGAACAAAAGAGGGAAATCCTGGTCCTTAGCTAACAACATTCCTCTTCTTTCAGGAATGATATTCACTGCAAAGAAAAAAATTACCTGAAGTAACAAAGTCCACAAGAAAACTCATGTAAGCACAAAGTCTTCCATAGTCTCCTTCACCAATTCGGAAACAAGCGTAACCATACAATGAAATGAAGCACAAATTCTTTGCCTGAAACTACAAAAGATAACTGCTTCACGAAGATAAAAGTAGCTCAAAGTCTATCTTCTACCTTTTAGAAATGATCTCAGATAATATTAACACACCCACTTTGCCTATTAAATTAGATAAGCAAGAGATTATCAGGAAAGAGAACATAAGAAACTATTTCCTAAATAACACAGATAATTTCAACACAAAGTTTGAAATAAACCTGCTTCTCATTCATTCAACAAAATATGATTTACAAGTTTGAGCGCAAAGTCTCAAAAAGTGTTTCAATTTCGGCAGAGTTTTTGCTCTCTATTATCCAAGATCCCATTTACAAAAGAGGTCTCCACTATATATAGGGAGAAACTCTCAAAATTAGAAAATATTAAAATACAAAAATATCCTAGTCAAAGATGACTCATCTTTGACTTTGAGATATTTTTTATATTTTTACATGTAATTACATATTACAAAATTGCATGCACTTTTCACAAGACAAAAGTGCATAAGGAAAGAAGAAGAGAGAGGGGGGAAAAACTTCAGTTCTTGCTGCCAGACTTTTTCAGATGAGCATCATACATAGCAATGGATGCCTTGAATCCCTATGCTGTCTAGCACAACTGTGTTCTTTGAGATGACTCTGGCTCTGATTAAAGCATCCTTCAATGCTGTGATGGCCTTGGCATGGCTAGTTAACCTAGATTTTAGATTATCCAGAGTTAACTGGGTGTCTAAAATATTATCCACAGAAGTCATTGCGAAGGTCTTTTCTTCAAAATCCCTTTGAACCATTCCTTTAAAACCTTGGATCATTTCTTCAGCTGAGAATAAATTAGTTATCTCTAGAAGTGAGGTTGTAGGGCAGTTCTTCTAGTTTATTGAGCAGGCCTGTGTTGCTCTTCTCACTAGCATCCCTGGAAGCTTTGAGATCCTCAATTAAATCTTTGAGTATATGTATCCTGTATATCAGTGACTCCTTGATCTCAACATAAGAGTCCTTGCTGGAGATAACACCGATAGATATCAAGGTGCTTTTCTTCAGATCCTTCATCTCTCTCCATTTGCTAAGATATTTTTCTGAACTATCAACATCTTGAGAGATAAGAGAGACCAGGTCATCTAAATCTGCTCTCACCTTCTTCATTTTGTCTGTCCTTTCTTCAACCTCTGTAAGCAATGAAACTCCCTGAGTGTGCATTTTTTCAACGTAGTCCTCCAGGACTTTCCCCTTCAAGTAAGTCTTCTCTACCTTTTGAATGACAGGGTCATCTATAGAGAAGGCCTCTGGAGTTGCCACTTCAGGGGGAAGAGTGAACCTCCTTATTACTGCCATCAGCTATTTTGACTTGGCCTTGTAATAATCTTTCATCTCCTTTTCTCGATTGAAAATTTTGGACCATGATGTCCATAGCAGACTGAAGGTCACTTTTCGCACCTTCATGAGTAACTTTGCCAAGTTCAACACAAGAGATGGAATAGCTTCTCATTTCAAAACCTCAAGGGTTGCATCCTATGGAGGCTTAGCTATTTCCAAAAAAAATTGCCCTTTTTTCTCGACCAATTTTGAGAGGATTCTTGGCCTCTTCGAGAGCCTTAGCTCTTACCGGCACCATTTTGCCAAAATCAAAGTCATCTAGAGAGATGGCCAACTTCTTTATTTTGGGTGTGAATGCTGACATCCAAGGTGGGAGAGAAGTACCTACTGTAGCCATAGTTCCCTTCGCTGGTGTTACTATGGCAGCTTCCACACTGCTAGTGGTGACAGTGGTTGCAGTTGGAGTAATAGGCAAAACCGTACCAACCATTGATTCTTGGCTCTTGAGCAGAACTTTCTCTAAAATTGAAAGAAGGAGATGAAAGACTAGGAATGGATCCAGAGGAGCAAGGAGAACCTCTAAAAGTGCCCTGAGGATCATCAAATATTACTCTAGAGGGAGAGGCAGCTCTAGAAGAAGGAACACTAATAGGGGAGAGAGGAGAAGGAGATGCCACAGGAGATTGAGGCAGAGAAGGAGAGATGCTCTTAAGTGGTTGTGCTCCTTCTTGAGAAAGTAGAGGCTCAATCTTTTGCTGTGTTGAAGGCTGATCGTCTGTCTCTATTAGTTGGGTTGCCTATGCCTGAGAGCTCTATTCTGCAATTCCTTTAGCTGCCGCTTCTAGCTCCTCAGTAGCCTTTGATTTTTTAGAAACAAAGATGATTCTAGGCTTGTGAGGCCTAGATGGGGAAGGAACATCACCTTTATTTTTGGTCCTATTTTCTGCTTTCTTTCTCATCTCTGCTTGAAACTCAACCTCTGATCTTGTGATAAATTCTTTCAGTACAATCCCTTTGGCTGCTAACCAATCATTGGTGTTAGCCAATATTGGTTCAAATATCTTCCTTAGATAAGTTAGTTCTTTTTGGGACCACTGAGTTGGAGGAAGAGGGGAGCCAACAATCTTTTTAGCCAGGTACTTGCTGTTGATAATGCTCCCATCATCGACCAGATTGGAGGGGATCTCTGTAAGCCCCAAATATTCAATTTGCTCTAGGGTCAGCCTGCTATAATCCATTCTTCTGATTTCTTCAGCTGTCCTCAGGTCTATCCATTGTCCTCGATCATGGGCTCATGGAATTGAGTCTTCTGCCTAATCTTGTCCTTAACTCCCCTGTAGTCAAATTTGTCCCTTCTCTTGAACTGCTTCAGAGTGACCAGCTGCATCTCTATTTCCATGACTTTGGCTTTGGCTGCTGTCACAATAAAATACCTACCAATTTTGACTGAAAACTTGAAACCTGGCTTTTTCAGCTCCATTTGCCTAGTATGAATGACAACCAATTGTCGGTGAAGTTCCATTAGAACCAACTTGTCAGAAGGGAATCTGGGAGAGCATATAGGGGTAGCCTTAGAAAAAGCTAACCTCAAAGATAGCAAAAGGTGGGAAATTGGAGGAACATACACCTATAGTTGTTGACGACTGTCCAAGCTTCATCAGATACTCTCTTCTGCTCAAGCTGAGGGTCAAAGAGGCATAAAAATATGGCAAAGAAAGCATCATTTACCCTTTTAAAATGGCAAGTTGACCCTTGAAGTGTCAACTGGGAATAATATGAGTAGACTGGGGTGGTCTTTCTATCCCCTTCGGTCATCAAACCTGGAGAAGGTTCGCATCGAAGCAAGCTATGTACACAAGGTATGAGGTCATATAAAACTTAGAAGAAGTCTGTACCTTGGTCAATTATGTTCATGAAGGGCATTACTGATCTACTCACCCCAAAAGATGACCTATGCTTACTCTAGAGGATGATCTTAATAAATAGGTACATCCACTTGTAAAACTGTGAAGAAGATGAGAGGCCTCACACTCTGCTGAGAAGGGTGATCAAGTCACCAACTTCTTTAATGAAGTCACTCCTCGAGAAGTTTTGTGGCCATCTAGATAGACCAGACCTGGGGGTCTTCAACCACTTGTTATTCATCACCTTCTTCACCCTCTCAGGGTCCTTGTCATACTCTTTTTGGGCTTCTATGAAGTCAATCTTTAGCACTTTAGTAGTGGGAGGGCACATGAAGACTTTGTCGATGAATTCGGGATCCAGCCGAATTATCACATTACCGTTGGCATCTGAGACTAACCTTGTCTCTTTGTTGTAGAAGTGAGCACATTGAGAAGATGAACTCTGTATGATGTGCTACCACTGAGAAAAGTGGCAACCAAGTGGATGTTGCTTTCAATGATCCTTCTCATTTCAGAACTTGAGTTCATTGCCTTCGTTCTAGTCATGAACTCGGCCATATCTACATGGCCAATTTTGGTGTCCAGATGTCGTCGACATTAGAGGTGACCGAAGTGATCGAGAAGACACCTTGGTACTTGTACTTCATCATCTTTGCCTTTTTGGGAGACATTTTTGACATTGGAATTGGTCTCGATCGGACGGGTGTTGATGAGCAAGAGCCTTCAAAAAGAACTATAGCCATGATCACACAATTAGGGAAAAGGGAGCGAGTTGGAGAATTCGCATATCAAGTGATCATGATCACGGGAGGATGCTTTAAAAGGTTGGGTCAAAAAATGAGGTGGAAAAGGAAGAAGGAAGGATAAGAAAGGAAAAAGAGGAAAAGTCTTCCAGAGTTAGAAAAACTTGAGAGGAAAAATGCATAGGTGGCAAAAATCACCACCCCTGCATAAGAAATAGAAAGACTGCAGAGGCAGTGAATTTTGCCACCCCTACAAGAAGGATGGATAGACTGCAAGGGTGGAAAAAATTGCACTACCCCTACAGGGTCAGCCTGCAGAGGTAACAATTTTAGCCACCCTTGTAAATCAGGGAAAAAGGTAGGGGCAAAAATTGCCACCCCTTACATTGGGCATGCATCGGTGGCAAAATTTGCTGCTGATGTAAGTCTTTTGCAAGGAGGGTGTGTGAGGTGGCAAAAATCACCATTTGTGCATGAATGGGTTAGCATGGGTGGCAAAATTTACCACCTGCAAAGGTGAAGATAAACGGGGGGGCCGAGATGCATAGGTGGTGAAAATTGCACTGCCCATGTGGGTTTGATGAGAAACCATGAGCAGAGGTGAGGGGCGGCAATTTTTTCCACCCCAACACGGGAAGAAAGATGGGAAGGCCGATGTAGAGGGGAAGTGAGAGATGATGAAAATTTCCACTCTCCCAGGAGCAGGCCGACCGGTTAAAACAACAACAAAAGACAAACCCCAACAATGACAAAAAATAACTAACTAAGCAAAGAACAAGAAAAGAAAGAAAATAAATGCTAAAAACAAGACCTACCTCAAAAACCACATGCAACAAGCTTGAATCCTCAAAAATGCACTTCTACTCATTCATCAGATTGCCCAAATGCAAAAGGTAGGAGGAGAGAAGGAAGAATGAGAAGAAATGAGCTCTAAATGGGATTATATGGGGTGAAAAATGCCCCCAACAACCTATCATACGTGGTAATAAATGTTGTGCATGGAAATCGAGGCATGCATGGGTGGTTAAATTTTCCACCTGTGCATGTTTGAGTGTAGGGGCAACAAAAATTGCCGCTTTTATAGGTTTGGAATGCAGGGGCAAAAAAATTGCCACCCTTGCAGGTAAAAATGTAGGGGCAGCAATTTTTATTGCCCTTGCATCTCAAGGGCAAAATGCACTAGCGAAAAATTTTGCCTCTCGTGCACAAAAATAAAAGAAATGAAACACTAACTCTGAAAGAGGCAGGTTTGGTCTCCTAGACACATCGAGACCGTAACAACCTTCACTTTTTAGGGAAGACATGATTTATGAATTTCAAAAGGTGCAATCGGATCAAGACAAGAACGAGAAGAACCCATGTCTTGAAAACAAACTTAAAGAGATAAAAGATGAAACAGACAAGTTTCATAAGGGGTTGTTCCCAAAAATGGGCTAAGCTAATTTTAGAAACAACAACTTTCTCCTATTGGGAAACTTTCGTTAATCAAATCGATTATCGAGAGTAGAAACCAGTCTCTAAGTGCCTTCATCCAAGCCATTAGGCTACGGAGTCAAGCCAAAAATGAAAGAAAAATAGACAAAATGTAAAAACTATACATATATACAAAAAGACTTATCTAAGCTTCAAGGATTGAATAGCTTCATATGCTGCCCACTGTGAGGTAGTGCAAATGGCATTCCATCTTGGTACTCCAGCAAGAAGCTAGCCTCACCACAGAGCTGCCGAATGGTGAATGGGCCTCTCCATAGGGAGTCAAATTTATTGTGTATCCCTTTTGGTTCTCGCCTCTTGTCGGTCAGACACATGATTCCACAAAAAGTTCAAGGGTGATGGAGATTTCTGCATTCAATCCATATAGACTTGATCTCTAACTTAGAAATCATGAACTTTATCTTTTTTTATCAAAAAGTGCCTTCACCTAGTTCTGATGCTCCATAATCTGATCCACTACCATGGCTCGTCACTCATTCAGCTCGGTCAGACACATAATTTTTTTGTCGACTGAGCTTTCAAAGGTTGAGTCTTCAATTGATTTAGTTAACCTGAGCGCTAGTAGCTCAAATTTGATAGATATTTCTACATTCAATCCATATAAAAGCTGGAAAGGTGACATACCTATAGCCCTTTTGGGTGTTATCTTGTCTGTCCATAAAGCATCATACAATGCTTTGTGCCATGTTCTCTGATTGTCATCCACCAACTTCCTGATAATAGTGACCAAGTTCTTATTACTCGATTCTACTTGGCCATTTCTTTAAGATAAATAATTTTAAGTGTGGGATAGGGTAATCCCATAATAAAAACAAAATTGAGTAATTTCATGTGATGAAAAATAGGCCACATTATCTGCAGAAAGAGGAGCCCCTTACAATCTTGAGTGGGACCCCAAATCAAGAGATGATATTTTTTTTGAAAAAATTGCACACCACTTTAGACGTAGCATGCTTGGTTGAGATGGCCTTCATCTACTTAGTAAATTAGTCTATTGCCATGAGGACATAATCATGTCTAGCACTTGAAGATGAGTTGACTATGCCAATAAAGTCAATACCCCACTGCTGAAATGGTTCTTCGATCACTACCGGATTGAGAGGCAAAGCAGCTAGCTTAGGCTTCCTAATGAATTTCTGGCACAATTCACACCTACGCACCCATCTGTAGGCATCTTGGAAAAGCATGGGCTAATAATACCTTGCTCGTAAAATTTTGTGCGCTATCACCTGTGCAAAAAAATGCCCTCCACAAGCCAGGTTGTTGAAAGATTCTAAAAGTTCTTCTTGTTGTGCCTTATCAACATAATGAAGAAATTCCCCATCCAAGTTTCTTTTATAAAGACCATTGTCCCATAAAACATAACCAACTGCTTTTAACTTAACATTCTATTTATCTTTATAAGAAAGATGAGCGGGACACTCACCATATGTCAAAAAATGAGCAATGTCAGAATACCACTCATCAGTAGTTGCAACAAAGAGGACTGTAGGCATGCCTTTGATCCCTAATTTTTCATTTTTTGCTTCACTTGGAATTGTTGTTGGCGATCAACTGGCAAATACCCTTTCCTTGTACGAGCTTGGTAGGTTTGATTTCCAGATAAAACTCCTGAGTTTTGGCAATCTAGTTACCTCTCTTCGTATCGAACTCCTGCTGAGTCAAAATGGATTTTACCATTGTGTCTGGTACGAGAACTTCGATGTGAGAGTTCAAAATATAAAATCTAAAATATTTGACCACTTTGACCACTGTGTATGCATGCTTCTTCATAAGAGAATATTTTAGCTCATGAACCTTGAGTGGACAACTCATAAAAGAGATAAGAGATTCTACACCTTGATTTTGTTGGACTAAAATAGCCGATAGTGTATGCTCGAAATCATAACTGTATATTTTAAAAAATTTAGTATAATCTGGACAAACCAAGACTGGTGCGTGAGTAATTGCTTCTTTGATTTTTTTGAATATTGATTTGCCCTCAGCAGTCCACCTAAATGTAGCATTTTCTTTCACCATATTGACAATGTGGCGAGTTTTCTTGATAAATTTGGAAATAAATCTCAAAAGAAAATTTACCTTCCCAAAGAAAGAGTGAACTGTAGTCTTGCTAGTAGGTAGAGTAAGTTCTTGAATGGACTTGACTTTCTCTGAATCAATTTAAATACCTTTTCAAAACACAATGTGTCTGAGAAGTTTCCCTTTAGTTTCTCTGAAGATAGATTTCTTTGGGTTTAAAGAAATACCATTCTGACAACAGCGTTCCAGTATCCTTTGCAAATGGTGGACATATTCAGAATGATGCTTCGAAAACACTATTAGATCATCCAAGTTTACTACAATATTTTTTTTCATTTCATCCTTGAAAGCGAGATCCATCACCCTTTGAAATGTGGCACCTGCATTTATCAGACCAAAAGGCATTCTTCGATAAGCGAAGGTGCCCCAAGATGTGGTGAATTCTATCTTATGCTAATCTACTTTCCTAACTTCGACCTGATTGTATCCCTAAAAAATTGTCTAGCATTGATAACATTTCTGAACCTGTTACCATCTGTAGAACTTGATCCATGATAGGAAGAGGGTAGTTATCTTTTAGAGACAACTAATTTAAGTTTCTGAAATCCATGCAGATTCAAATTTCACCATTCTTCTTCTTGACATGCACTATGTTGGCAATCCATGTTGAGTGATAGATTGGAAAAATTATCCAAGCGTCAAGCATTTTCTGTATCTTAGCTAAAATAGTACCTGTGATTTCTGGATTATATTGCCTAGACTTTTGCTTATAAGGTACAAAGTTTGCCTTCAGAGGAATGTCGTGGTGAATGTCATTTGGTCTGAGTGATTTTAGATCATCATAGGAATAGGCCAATACATCTATATATTGACAAAGTAAATTAGCAAGCTTAAATCTCTCCTCGAGAGTGCAACATTTTCCAATGTTTACCATTTTAGGATCTTACTTGGTTCCCAAGTTTATCTGATCAAAATTTTGAGAGGAGTTTGAATCTATTCGTTATTGTTTGATAAACCTATCATGATTATCAAACAACTTCTTTAGAGAAACCAAGCCTTTAGAAATATTATTTCCCTTAAGCTGTAGAAAATCATCACCTGTATTCGTATTTGACTCAGGAGTTGCTTCACATTCTCAGAGTTTGCTACCTTTAAAATGCAGTTGTTCAAAATTGTCCTTTTGCTCCAAAAAGGTGATGATTTGATCATCATTGTTAAATACTTGCCAATGGTCGGTATTATCATGTACACTTGGCTGAAAGACCAATTCAATAGTGTACCTATCTCCCTTAAAGTCTGGGTGAGGAACTAAGAGAGTAGCAAAGACAACCAATGCATCCACCTGATCATTGAATTCCCTTAGAACGGTGGAAATGTTGAAAGCGTCAAAGTTTTCAATTTGATCTCAGAACAAATTACGAGTGGCGCAACTTTTTATTTTTTGTCTGCTAGAGGTTCCTCACCTGCCAGACTACCAACTCGGTGTCCCCTTTAGCATGGAGTAGCCTAATGTCTTTTTCTTTGGTAGCTTGTAATCCAAGCAATAGGGATTCATACTCAGTTGTGTTGTTGGTATTTTTGAACTATAATTTTTAGGACAAAGGAATAATGTCTTATTGAGGAGATACCAACACAACCTCAGCTCTCAAACTAGTAGAAGAATAGTTGCCATCAAATTTTAAGGTCCATACCTCGTTAGACGCTATTTTTTCTTTGAAAACTCCATTTGGGGGAAGAGGTTCTTCCATGTGTTCATTTTGATTTATCAATTTTCCCGCTATGTCAATTGAACACAATTTCAAGTTATCACCCATAAGAGTTTCATCAAATGCCCCATGGATCTCGTTTGTGGACAAGAAGTAGTTGCCCATGCCTGAGGACTCAAATAAAATTTGAGATTTCAGTGCCGACGATCGAGTAACTACATACCTTACTTCTTTTTCAGGAAGCAACTTCTTCATGACACCTTGAATTGGGATTCTTACTTCTGACAAGTCCATACTTAATTCACCTCCAACATCTTTGCAAAAAATTTGCCTGAGCAAGATGCCATAAGACGCTGGAACATCGGCCACTAAAACCGTCATTTTTATCTGCTTTTTTGAAAAAGTCGTGAAAGCATATTGAGCATCTTTTATCTGACCAAGGAGGGGAACTTACTTATTTTCCATAGAAAAATACTTTCTAAAAGTTTTGGTCAAAGTTAGGCCAAGGGAATTTGCCACTTTCATGGGCATGACATTATCTAAGGCTCCAGAATCTATAATACAATTACATAGTTTATAACCATTTATAAGCAAGGAAACATAAAAAGGTTTTATTTTTTCGAGAGCAATAGGGGGAGTCACAACAAGATTGTTTTGGATAGATTTATCTTTAGGGGGATCATGAATGGCCTTTAAAGAATCTTGTCCTATGGGGACGGCTTTATTTTTCACATATTCTGCTAACCTATCAAATTATTCTAGGTTAGCCCTCAAATATTCAACCTTTGTCATTTGAATTTTAGTCTTTCTAGCATGATCAATTATATCAAATAATTGAAAAGAACTCAAAATAGAGAAAGAGAGTCCATCATCTAAAACTTTAGCAGGTACAGTATTGGTCTGAGTAATAGAAGTGGAAGGTATGGGGTGGTTAGAGCTACTTACTTTTTTGTGAACTACCTGATCTTTTAATTATAGAGGCAATGGAGTCCCTCATTTAGCGATGGAAACTGCTGGCCAGAGTTCTTCTTCTACCCTTCCTTTATCGGCTTGTGGAGCTGACTGGTATTGATATCTAGTGAAAATAGCATAGGCTCCATCCAACCCTTCTCTTTTACTTCCAACTTCATCCTGATAATCTAGGAAACCGATATTAGAGTCGCCAGCTAATTCTTCTTCCTACTCATCAAAGAGATTAGCATCATCTTATTGGTCCAATTGAGGTTAGAGTGAATAGTCATGTTCAGCGTCTAGATAACTGACCGCTAAATTGGCAGGTGCTGCTTCAATGGCGAATTTCCCTATAGGGGGAGGCAGGCAATTTGATTGCCCTTGATTTCAAGTAGTATTACCCTGATACTACTAATTTTAGAACATTCTCCTGGGCATATCTTGATAGGTGGGAGTAGACGTACCTTGGGCTATTTGCCTCTTCAAAGCTATCAGTTCATTCATCAATTTTTGTACCATAGGATCTGTAGTGCCTATAGAAAAACTTTCACTAGATGAAGAGAATCTATTTTTACTAGGGTCTTTTCTGATCTTACCTGCCAAAATAAGATCATCTTTGATTTTAGTAGCCAAATTTTGAGCTGATGCTAAATCCATAGGGCCAGCTCGCCTCAATTGAAAACTTACTTTGGGAAGTTGCGAGTTGATGAAAAAGCACTTGAGATTCTCTAGCGTGGGCTGAGCAACAATTGGAATCTAGTTCCTCAACTTGTTAAATTTAGCTATGAAATCCCTCATAGGTTCCTAGGGTTCTTTTTTCATCTGTGTTAGCTACACTAACAAGCCGTGTGCATCTTTAGCAGGTTTAAATCTAGCTTTAAATTTAGCTTTGAGCGTGTTCCAGTCAGTGACTGACCCAGCTTGCAGGTGGTAGAACCAATCCATCGCAGTGCCTTGCAGAGTTTCCACAAAAAGTCTCACTGCTACATCTTCAAATTCCACACCGATTACACCGCATGTTATAGAGAAAGTGGCAATATGCTCGTTGAGATGAACTTTTTTGTCACTAAAAAACTTAAGAATTTTTTTTTCCAGAAATACGAAGTAGTTCATGCAAGGGTGGAGTCAAATTAAGAGGACCAAAGAAATTGCCCCATGGACCTTGAGCCATTATAACAGGACGATTAAATGGCGGGATAACAAACTTTGGTGGGGTATTTATAGGTAGGACATGATTAACAGTAGGAAAAGAAGCTATAACTTGCATTGACAACCTGATAACGTTAGGAGGAAAACTCTTAGAACGTTGGAGGAAAGGTGATGGAGAAAAGAGATCAAAGTTGCTCTATTGTGCCAACTCAAACACAGGGTCAAAAACACCCTTAGCTCTCTGGCTTCTGGAGTAGCATGGAGTTGCCAAATTTTGAATGAAAAAATAATTGAGACTGCTTCAAGTTGAAACTTGAGGCTTTAAAATGCACGTTCGTAATCCCCAGTGAAGTCACCAAAAAATTGTTGGATGAATATTCTGTCATCAACTAACTGAGAACAAAATGGAGATATCAACCACAACACAGGGAGATTTATGCCATGAAAAGTGTGGGTTTACCAGATCTGGACAAGGTAAATCTCTCTTCTCATCAAGGGGAGGTTCCCTATGAAATTTATACGCTATATGTATATATAGAATTAAGAAGAAAATAACACATGGGGTGGTATAACAACATCCACCTCTCTTTTTTTAGAAGTAATGTATAAAAAACAAAAGAGGGAAATCTTGGTCCTTAGCTAACAACATTTCTCTTCTTTCAAGAATGATATTCACCGCAAACCAAAAAATTACCTGAAGCAACAAAGTCCACAAAAAACTCACGTAAGCACAAAGACTTCCATAGTCTCCTTCACTTATTCGAAACAAGCGTAACCATAGAATGAAATGAAGCACAAAGTCTTCACCTA
The DNA here is from genome assembly GCA_037957365.1 of Torreya grandis. NCBI lineage: Eukaryota > Viridiplantae > Streptophyta > Pinopsida > Cupressales > Taxaceae > Torreya > Torreya grandis. The sequence continues at coordinate 519,795 of JARHVA010002280.1, read as the reverse complement.
AAACTATAAAAGATAACTGCTTCATGAAGATAAAAGTAGCTCAAAGTCTATCTTCTACCTTTTAGAAACACTCTCAGATAATATTAACACACCCACTTTGCTTATTAAATCAGATAAATAAGAGATTATCAGGAAAGAGAATATAAGAAACTATTTCCTAAATAACACAGATAACTTCAACACAAAGTCTGAAATAAACCTGCCTCTCATTCATTCAAAAAAATATGATTTATAAGTTTGAGCACAAAGTCTCAAAAAGTGTTTCAATTTTGGCAGAGTTTTTGCTCTCTATTATCCAAGATCCCATTTACAAAAGAGGTCTCCACTATATATAGGGAGAAACTCTCAAAATTAGAAAATATTAAAATACAAAAATATCCTAGTCAAAGATGACTCATTTTTGACTTTGAGATATTTTCTGAATTTTTACATGTAATTACATATTACAAAATTGCATGCACTTTTCACAAGACAAAAGTGCATAAGGAAAGAAGAAGAGAGAAGGGAGAAAAACTTCAGTTTTTGCTGCCAGACTTCTTCAAATGAGCATCATACATAGCAATGGATGCCTTAATCCCTATGCTGTCTAGCACAACTGTGTTCTTTGAGATGACTCTAGCTCTGATTAAAGCATCCTTCAATGCTGTGATGGCCTTGGCATGGCTAGTTAACCTAGATTTTAGATTGTCCAGAGTTAACTGGGTGTCTAAAATATTATCCACAAAAGTCATTGAGAAAGTCTTTTCTTCAAAATCCCTTTGAATCATTTCTTTAAAATCTTGGATCATTTCTTCAGCTGAGAGAAATTAGTTATCTCTAGAAGTGAGGTTGCACGGCAGTTCTTCTAGTTTATTGAGCAGGCCTGTGTCGCTCTTCTCACTAGCATCCCTGAAATCTTTGAGATCCTCAATTAAATCTTTGAGTATATGTATCTTATATATCAGTGACTCCTTGATCTCAACATAAGAGTCCTTGCTGGAGATAACACCGATAGATATCAAGGTGCTTTTCTTCAGATCCTTCATCTCTCTTTATTTTCTAAGATATTTTTTTGAACTATCAACATCTTGAGAGATAAGAGAGACCAAGTCATCTAAATTTGCTCTCACCTTCTTCATTTTATCCATCTTTTCTACAACCTCTGTAAGCAATGAAACTCCCTGAGTGTGCATTTTTTCAATGTAGTCCTCCAAGACTTTCCCCTTCAAGTAAGTCTTCTCTACCTTTTGAATGACAAGGTCATCTATAGAGAAAGCCTCTGGAGTTGTCACTTCAGGGGGAAGAGTGAACCTCCTTATTACTGCCATCAACTATTCTATCTTGGCCTTGTAATAATCTTTCATCTCCTTTTCTCGATCAAATTTTTGGACCATGATGTCCATAGCAGACTGAAGGTCAATTTTTGCACCTTTGTGAGTAACTTTGCCAAGTTCAACACGAGAGATGGAATAGCTACTCATTTCAAAACCCTCAAGGGTTGCGTCCTGTGGAGGCTTAGCTATTTCCAAAAAAAATTGCCCTTTTTTCTCAACCAATTTTGAGAGGATTTTTGGCCTCTTTAGAGCCTTAGCTCTTACCAGCACCATTTTGCCAAAATCGAAGTCATCTGGAGAGATGGCCAACTTCTTTCTTTTGGGTATGAATGCTGACATCCAAGGTGGGAGAGAAGTACCTACTGTAGCCATAGTTCCCTCAGCTAGTGTTACTTTGTCAGCTTCCACACTGCTAGTGGTGACAGTGGTTGCAGTTGGAGTAATAGGCAAAACTATACCAGCCAATGATTCTTACTTTTGAGCAAAACTTTCTCTCAAATTGAAAGAAGGAGATGAAAGACTAGGAATGGATCCAGAGGAGCGAGGAGAACCTCCAAAAGTGCCTTAAGAATCATCAAATATTACTCTGAAGGGAGAGGCAGCTCCAAAAAAAGGAACACTGCTAGGGGAGAGAGGAGAAGGAGATGCCATAGGAGATTGAGGCAGAGAAGGAGAGACGCTCTTAAGTGGTTATGCTCCTTCTTGAGAAAGTAGAGGCTCAATCTTTTGCTGTGTTGAAGGCTGATCGTCTGTCTCCATTAGTTGGGCTACTTATGCCTGAGAGCTCTATTCTGTAATTCTTTTAGCTGCCACTTTTCGCTCCTCAATAGCCTTTGATTTTTTAGAAACAAAGATGATTATAGGCTTGTGAGGCCTAGATGGGGAAGGAACATCACCTTTATTTTTGGTCCTATTTTCTGCTTTCTTTCTCATCTCTGCTTGAAACTCAGCCTTTGATTCTATGATAAATTCTTTCAGTATAATCCCTTTGGCTACTAATCAATCATTGGTGTTATCCAATATTGGTTCAAATATCTTCTTTAGAGAAGTTAGTTCTTTGTGGGACCACTGAGTTGGAGGAAGAGGGGAGCTAGCAATCTTTTTGGTCATGTACTTGCTGTTGATAATGCTCCCATCATCGACCAGATTGGAGGGGATCTCCACAAGCCTCAAATATTCAATTTGCTCTAGGGTCAGCTTGCTATAATCCATTCTTTTGATTTCTTTAGCTGTCCTCAGGTCTATCCAAATGTCCTCAATCATGGGCTCATAGTATTGAGTCTTCTGCCTAATCTTGTCCTTAACTCCCCTGTAGTCAAATTTGTCCCTTCTCTTGAACTGCTTCAGAGTGACCAACTGCATCTCTATTTCCATGACTTTGGCTTTGGCTGCTGTCGTAATAGAATACCTACCAATTTTGACTAAAAACTTGAAACTTGGCTTTTTCAGCTCTATTTGCCTAGTATGAATGACAACCAATTATCGGTAAAGTTTCATTAGAACCAACTTGTCAGAAGGGAATTTGGGGAGCATATAGGGGTAGCCTTAGAAAAAGCTAACCCAAAGATAGCAGAAGGTGGGAAATTAGAGGAACATACACCTGTAGTTGTTGAAGACTGTCCAAGCTTCATCAGATACTCTCTTCTGCTCAAGCTGAGGGTCGAAGAGGCATAAAAATATAGCAAAGAAAGTGTTATTTACCCTTTTGAAATGGCAAGTTGACCCTTGAAGTGTCAATTGGAGAATAATATGAGTAGATCAAGGTGGTCTTTCTATCCCCTTTGGTCATCAAACCTGAGAAGGTTTGCATCGAAACAGCTATGTACACAAAGTATGAGGTCATATAAAACTTAGAATAAGTTTGTACCTTGGTCAATTGTTCGTGAAAGGTGTTACTGATCTGCTCCCCCTAAAAGATGACATGCTTACCCTTGGAGTATGATCTTAATAAATGGGTACATCCACTTGTAGAACTGTGAATAATATGGGAGGCCTCGCACTCTGCTGAGAAGGGTGATCAAGTCACCAACTTCTTTAATGAAGTCACTCCTCGAAAAGTTTTACATCCATCTAGATAGACCAAACCTGGTGGTTCTTCAACAACTTGTTATTCATCACCTTCTTCACCCTCTCAAGAGTCCTTGTCATACTCATTTTGGGCTTCTATGAAGTCGATCTTCATCACTTCAGTAATGGGAGGGCACATGAAGACTTTGTTGATAAATTTGGGATTTAGCCGAATTATCACATTACCATTAGCATCTGAGACTAACTTTGCCTCTTTGTTGTAGAAGCGAGCACATTGGAGGATGAACTGTATATGATGTGCTGCCACTGGGAAAGTGGAAACCAAGTGGATGTTGCTTTTAATGATCCTTCTCATTTTGAAACTTGAGTTTGTTGCCTTTGTTCTAGTCACGAACTCGAACATATCTATGTGGCCAATTTCAGTGTCCTAAATGTCATCGACATTGAAGGTGACCGAAGTGATCAGGAAGATGCCTTGGTACTTGTACTTCATCATTTTGGATTTTTGGGAGATGTTTTCGACATTGGAATTGGTCTTGATCGGACAGGTGTTGATGAACAAGAACCTTCAGAAAGAACTGTAGCCATGATCACACAATTAGGGAAAAGGGAACGAGTTGGAGAATTTGCATATCAAGTGATCATGATCATGGGAGGATGCTTTAAAAGGTTGGGTCAAAAAATGAGGTGGAAAAGGAGGAAGGAAGGATAAGAAATAAAAAAGGGGAAAAGTCCTCTAGAGTTAGAAAAACTCAGAGGAAAAATGCATAGGCAGTGAAAATTACTGCCCCTACATAAGAAATAGAAAGACTGTAGAGGTGGTGAATTTTGCTGCCCCTATAAGAAGGATGGACAGACTACAAGGGTGGCAAAAATCACTACCCCTATAGGGTCAGCCTGCAGAGGCAGTGATTTTAGCTGCCCTTACAGATCAGGGAAAAAGGTAGGGGCAGCAAAAATCACTACCCTTGCACATTGGGCATGCATCGATGATAAAATTTACCGCTGATGCAAGTCTTTTGCAAGGAGGGTGCATGGGTAGAAAAAATCACTACCCGTACATGAATGGATCAGCACAGGAGGCAAAATTCACTGCCCATGAAGGTGAAGATAAATGGGGGGGCCGAGACGCACAGGTAGCAAAAATTGTTGCCCATGTGGGTTTGATGAGAAACTATAGGGCAGAGGTGACGGGCAGTGATTTTTGCCACCCCAACATGGGAAGAAGGATGGGAAGGCTGACGTGGAGGGGAAGTGGGAGATGATGAAAATTGCCACTCTCCCAAGATCAGGCTGATCGGTCAAAAAAACAATAAAAGACAAACCCCAACAATGACAAAAAAGAACTAACTAAGCAAAGAATAGGAAAAGAAAGAAAAAAAATGTTAAAAATAAGACCTACCTCAAAAAACACACACACAATAAGCTCAAATCCTCAAAAATGCATTTCCACTCGTTCATCAGATTGCCCAGATGCAAAAGGTAAGAGGAGAGGAGGAAGAATGAGAAGAAATGATCTCTAAATCAAGTTATATGGGGTGAAAAATGCCCCCAACAACCTGCTATATGTGGCAATAAATGCCATGCATGGAAATCGAGGCATGCATGGGTGGAAAAATTCACTGCCCATGCATGTTTGAGTGCAGGGGCAGTGAAAAATTGCCGCCCTTGTAGGTTCAAAATGCAGGGGCAGCAAAAATTGCCACCCTTGCAGGTAAAAATGTAGGGGTGGCAATTTTTACTGCCTTTGCATCTCAAGGGCAAAATGCACTAGCGGCAAATTTTTCCTCTCATGCACAAAAATAGAAGAAATGAAACTCTAACTCTAAAAGAGGTAGGTTTGGTCTACTGGACACATCGAGACCGTAACGACCTTCACTTTTTGAGGAAGACACGATTTATGAATTTTAGAAGGTGTAATCGGATCAAGATGAGAACGAGAAGAACCCGTCTTGAAAACAAACTTAGAGAGACAAAAGATGAAATGGACAAGTTTCATAGGGGGTTGTTCCCAAAAATAGGCTAAACTAATTTTGGAAACAATAGAATACTGATATTCTCTTCATCCTCTTTGGCCTTGTTGGCCATGTATTTCAATCTATATGCTTGAAATTCAATAAAATTTATCTATTTTTGATATTCTTTTCTTCTTTCTTGGATATGTCAAACAAACTTCCCTCAAGAGAAATGACTTGTGCATCAAGATCTTTGATCATATTCCTCATTTTATTATTCTTCTTCTTCTACTCCTTTAGTTCACCAAGTATACTCATGAGCTCAGATTCTAGATCAACTTCTTCTTCATTATCATCTTCTATATTGTTATGGTATACTTCTTTATCTAACATGACGTCCTTTTCTTTTAAACACAAACTTGTCTTAGCATTTACTAGTTGAACCTTGAGATCATTAATAACATTCTCATCTTCTTTGGCATATGTGTTCAAAGTACATATTTGTTCTTCAAGTGCCTTGATCATAGTCTTCCACTGTTGATTATTTTTCTTCAACTACTTATCCATATTTTTACCTACTTAGGATCACCTTCAAGTTGTTAGGATTCTTCTAAATGAATCGCTATGATATCAATTATTAGAGGTACAATCACTAATAAGGGGGTAAACTAGTGAGCCCAAATAATCCAACTTCAATTCTAATATTTATAAACAATTAATCAATTACCACAAGAATTTATGAAGCATATACATCATTCATAACAATGAGTAAGAGAGATAATGAAATATCAATCACATAACACATGACATATGTGAAAAACCCTCTTAGAGAATAAAACCCATTGGAACCTATAATTGGAATACTATCCTATAATAAAAAGAATCAATTTAGACTAGCAAGCTACTGATCAAGGAACTACCATTCCTGATTTTAGTGAGTTAGCAATCCCATAAGGAGGTACTACACCTATCTAGTTGAGCACCCACAACAACTATACTTTTAGCAAGTTTCATCTAACAAGGAGGAAAAACCCCCTTATATGTTGAGCACCCAAAAAAAATTTATGAACACATCCACATTTGCACTGATGTCTTCAACACTTGATGATGAACCTCTGATTATCACTCTTAACCTTAGCTTATACTAAAATAGCAAGAGCACTATTCTGCCAATAAAATTATGACCAATAGGTCATACACATAGTCCTAAAATTAACCTGATCATCAACTCATCCATAGGGAACTCTACCCATCCTTAAATTCCTAATTCATACACATAATCCTCTCTTAACTCTCTCCCAAGTCTCTCTTAAATATCCTCTTGAGCATACTCACCCATTCTACCTTCTCTTTTCTTATTAGGTCTAATGACCTATGTGAACACCTTCAACACCTTGTTTAGACTAACATGTTTGATCCTCTTTGCTCTTTAATAGTCCTCATTGACCTATAAATTTTATTTTAAGGGTTATCTCCTTCACTTGGCTCCACACTCACACTCCTTCATTCAAGTCTTACAAGTCTAGAAATCATCATCTTTGATTTCAATATTTATAGATAATTAATGATCATCACCAACTTGGTTAGCCATTAGGCATACCTTAACCCTTAGGACATATATCTCATTGATACATAGCTCAAAACAATCTTCATAGGTTGGAAAAAGCATTTATGGGTCACCTTTAAGTAGCTACACCTTTTAATAAGGCCCTTATAGCTCTTATAGGTCTCATAGAGATTTATTCACCCATTTAGCACTTCATCAATAAAAAAAAGAACACATGAGCAGTTTAAAACATATGAGTCCACTCTTTATTTCCACTTTGACATCCTTAAATGATCATAGTCATGTTTTCTCACCTTTGTGTATGCTCAAACAACTCAAATGCTAACTTGGTGCACAGGAACATTATGAACAAACACACAATCAAATTTTTAACCTTTATTCATACAAAGTATGAATTTTCAAACCTTCATAATGCACACATATCATCCTTATGGAGTATACAAGACTCTCCAATAGCCAATTCATCAAGATATATCTAAATACTATCAAAACAAGATCAAATACTCTTCTTGGGTCACTTGCAAAAAAAACATGAACACATAGTCAACTTATAACCTTATTATATTTAACTATATAGACTTTTAGATCTTCTAATTAGGTTCATTATATGTGCATGGAGTCTTCTTCATCTTTTATTTTTACAGCATGAGCAAATTCATCCTAGATAAAAAGTTATGGTCCATAAACAAGAGACAAGGTTTTTCCTTTATTAAATTCATATATTTAAATGACAATGGTCACAGTTGAATTTCAACCACTTTTCTCACATCTCATGTCCTCTTATATTTATATCAATTATGCAACATTGATCTTGTCTAAGATTTAATTCATAAGTTCTAATGCTCAAATGTTACATTTGATAGTTGACCTCACCACGTGTAATCTAGAATCTTTGACTCAACATGCTATGTCAATCTATGTGGATCAACTGGGTTTTAAACTATTAATGCTCATCATTTGATCAGTCTATATGACCACCCACTTTCCATTATATCCTTATCCTTTACCTTTTCTTAGTTTTTAAACATCATGTACTTGTCCTCATCTTAGTACTTCCTAACTTCTTGGAGTAATGCACATCATTGATCTTGTTCAAAATTTAAGTTATGTAGAAATGAAAAAGTATGCGAACCTTGCTTATATGCCTGAGTATCTATTTTTAAACCTTAATAACTTCTACACTTATATTTATGATCTCAAATTTGGACCATATAATCTCCTTACATAGGAGAACCCAACCGTGTGACAAACTATTCTTGAAGCCTTTACATGTGAGAGATATATCACCATTAAAATGACTTATCATAAAATTATATCATAGAGAAAACAATGCTTAGAATTTGTTTAGAATACCAAAGATTCTCCTGCATAAATTTTTCTATGCTTCAACGCATTATCTAAAATTTAGTGAAAATAAACTAAGATCAAAACTAAACAGAGCCATATGATCACCTTCTCCCGAAACATCCATATGTGCAATATATTATACCATAAAAATGATTACTTGGCTATTTCTTGGCTCATGCTAATTTGGATAAGTATGGAAAAACATTTCCAAAATTCCTAAGAGCCTAACTTTGCACTTTCATATCTTTTGATGCACTACATTGCATGACCTAAAAATTGGCCCATAAAAAATAGGCACAAAAATGAACAAACCACATGATCATTTTGTCCTAACACCTTCACGCATATAAATACTGACCTCATCAACATTATTAATCAACTCTACTTGAGCCCTTTTTCAAATTTGGCTAAGCATGGGAACATAGTGAATTATGTCTGAGTAAAAAACTTTGCATCCTCATATCTTTGACCATGTCTCATCATATGACTTGAGATCTGGTGTATAGTAGCTAGGAAATAATGTAATAAAAACCATATGACCAACTCCACTTGACTCACTCTCACATGGTAATGGTGACATCATCAAATGCCTATTCATATTTTCTACCACTAAACCCAAAGTGTCTAGATGAGAACTATTGACAACCAGATGAATTCCACTTATGCACATAAGTACTCAAAGCTTAGAAAAACATCTTAAGGACCTCTTTCATATCCTCAATACTCCATACTCATCCCTCAACATATTTAACCATGCCAAAGTATAAGATCAATCAAGCATACTAGGATAAACACATTGCACACTTTGTCATTGTTACTTAGGCTATCAAAGCACTTCATCCACTCACCAAGACACCTCCATGACATCACCATGAAATCAATAATAACTCTCCAATACTTTTATGTTATTTTTGGGAAATATCCATGAGTTTGGAAATTTTATCATTATTCTCTTGAATATTTATCCAGTAAATATAAAACTATTATGTATTTTCAAATAGTTTAGATGGTGTCTTTTGTCGAGATGTCTAAATATTGTTTTTATAAACTCATGATTTGTCTTTTGCTAACACCACTCCATTGACTTCAAACTTATAATTATAAATATTTGGCATTCATTCCCTATAGAAATGATTCCCAACATGTTTAAAAAATATGCATCACATAATTTCTCCATGCCAAATAATGTAATTTCACATGTTCATACATAAGGCGTCTTTGGCATGCTCTAAATTATTTAGAAAATTAGAAAAAACATAGCCTCACTCATAGCTACTATAATTTATAGGATAATTACTTTAATCAAATATTCCAATGCTGATGATGTTGATGGGGTTGGAAATAGTATTGGAAATTAATATAGAGATATTGTTAATGATATCTATAGTTCTGTTGGAGCTTTTAATATTGGAGATCTTATTCCCTACTTAGATAGTATTGAATTTTAATTAAGTCCATGAATGAATAAGCTTCACACATTATTTAAAAAATTAATTCAAACTATAGTAGATATGCATTTCTTATGGTTAAATGTAATTATATTTTAAATGTGAAACACATAATATATGTGCACCTTGAGATAGATAGAGTGAAACATGAACATATGATTTTGGTATGCCCCTTGTTCAATATTTTGAGAGTCTTAAAACACATCAAATTAATGAATTATGGTTTATAATAGTTGATTTTTTGTTTTTTATTTTCATATTTATTATTATTATTATTATTATTATTATTATTATTATTATTATTATTATTATTATTATTATTATTATTATTATTATTATTATTATTATTATTTTATGTATGGATCATCTATTGTTATATATTCTATTAAGCATATTGTTGTACCTCCCATCACATGTACTATATCCCAAAGTGATAAACACACCATGTAATCATTTTGTATATTTCTGATCTCCTAAAGATGCTCATCGGGTGGAAAATGTGCATTATGTGGATTCTATCACTAGTTCTAGGCCAAAATGATCATTTCCAAGATTTCATCTACAAAATATATCCTTTATTTCCTATAAAAACCTCTTAATAAGGTTATAATATTTGTCTTATGTATATAATCACCCCTTTTTTGTTCTTGACCTTAGTCTTTAAGTGTTGATGCCTTGAGGAGGTATTAGGATTATAGGCCTAATGACTATGTTCTCTATATTCTGCCCTTGAAGAGATTGATATAATAACTTAGACACTTTTGAGTAAATGTAAATAACTATATGAACCCATTATTTCACTAATATTATCTTACTTTAACCATTTTTTCACTCCATAACACTTGCATAGTCCACTCATTCAACTTCAAGGTGTAGTTGTAGGTAGTCATTGGCATTTAGAGACCCGTGTAGGTGGCGATCTTGATCTAAAAGGTTGTTTTTCATGTTTATTTATGTTAATTAATGTGATTAGAGCTTATTCACATTAGAATAGAATCAGATCTACCTATAGGGCCTTTAACTTATCTATATTTCCATTCAAGATTGGTTGTAGGTAGTGACTATAGGGTTTTATAGCTTCCTTTGGACATTTGACTATGTAATTTTTTAGTGAACTCAAAAAAGAACTTGAATGTGGTAAACAATAATTCAACCATAAATACTATGTGAAAATGTATTTGAAGCTCATTTAGGTATTTTTGGTTTTCATTATGAGATATCACTGTGAAAGTTCAATTCCTTGTTTGGATAAGTTAAGGTAATCTTTCCCATTTGACAAATTTCATTAAACACTTTAGCAAACTCTTCATATTTTATATCACAAAGTGTACTTCACCACTTATGATGGGTTGGACTATAGTGGATGAAGAGTGTATGAAATATATTAGACCTAGGTTTGATTAGCCTCTTGCTATCTCAAAATACAAATATTGGATTGGTCTTCAAATCAACTTATGGATTTTGTATTTAGAGTTCCACTAAACTTCCCACAAGAATTCAAAACATTTAAACACCATCAGTCTCAATATTTGTCTATTTAAGCTTGGATATAAGTAGTGCCTTTTGGGGAGTTCTGAGCATCTAGTTATGGTTTTGACTTAGCTTATGGTTCCATTTAGAACTAAAGGTCATGAAACCAATTACAAACTCAAACGTTCCCTTATTTCTTCACTTTTTGAAGTGTATTTACTCATTGTAGACCATGCCTATAGGTTTAATTTTGATGCCAATCTTATTGAATCCATGTACTTCTAAATTGTACCACTTTTTCTTTGATAACTTTGTATTATCTCTTCAAAAGGTTTGAATATTCCAAGTGGATATCAATTATCCATCAAATGTTATTTGAGGTGCATAAGACTATGTGTACAATGGTTCACATGAGTTAGAGGTTCATTATTTTCTCATACCTTCTTCAGTGAACTTCAAAGGAGACAATTAGATTTGAATGGATGTTAAATAACTCAAGGTATACCTTCATTTTATCAAACACTCCTAACACAGACTAAGACTCATGAATGTCCACATATAGGCTTGTAGGCCTGTGTCATTAAAGCACTTTATTATCCCTTGATTGAAGGTTAACTTGGATCATCACCATCATTCTCAATTAATATTAGTAATTCAATGGTGTCTTGTTCATGATACTATGGATTTATCTATAACACTTAGACTAAATATTGACACTTAGAGCTAGAGAAGGCTGCTCATAATACTGTAAAAGTTTTCCAAAGAGAAAAACACTTGGAAATTATAGACAAGGGTGAATTAAAAGGGAAGCACATGAAATATATGAAGTTGAGGGATCTTCCATGAATGATTAATCACTAGGGACATCTGAGAATGATAACCATGGAGACAAAATAGAACACTTGTAGCATGAGTGATTGAACACCTTGTACTTGAGACATTTTACATCTTCATTGAAGACACTTCATAGAGATGAGATAAGTGATGAAACCATAATTTAATGTATATATTTTATGTTTGAAAACATCCCTCAAAACCATATCTCTCCATTGAATTCTAAAGTGGAGAAATAGATGCAAGATCAGATGTTGCTTAGATGGACAAGGCATACTGACCTATTATCACTCTTAGAAATTTTTCATAAATAAGGGGAAATGAATCTTTAAAATAATACCACTTATTTAAATATTAATAGTACCCATATTAATATCAAAGTTTCATCTCCTATCTCTCTCTCCTAGTCATACCATTCACTTCAAATCTATTTTTTGAAATTGTGAAGGTAGTGATGGAGGAGATAAAATGTATAAAGTATCTATATGACCTAAAACTTGGTCTAAAGTTTGAAAATTATTTGAGGGATCCAAAGAGACACTCTAAAACTATTTACAACTTAAAAATGATCCTCCAAGGTTGTACAAGTACCCAAAAGTGCTTGTAAAGTGGCATATTTACCATTTTGGACATTGAACCTACAATTTTATTAGTGTCTAATTATTTTTGAACATAATCTAAGATTAGGTACATTGGATAATATTATTAAAACATTTTAAATTAAATTAAGGATGTAAACCTCCATAAAACATGCTAGAAAGGTGGTAAAATGGCATTTTATCATATAAGGATAAAATGAAATGATGACACATGATAATATCACCTTTAGAACTCATAATTACCTATTTTTAATGACTCTAAACCATGTAATAAATTTTACCAACCTTGACAACATCAAGACCTATAAATGACCCCTAAAACTAGATAAGTCATATAGGACTAAACCTTAGGCAATGCTAAACTAGTATAAGTAGGACCACATGAAGACCTTAGACATTTTTAATACCACATAAAATTTTGAGTATCCCTATAAAAGTTTCAATATATAGAGGGTTGACAGTTTTGACTTAAAAGTCAAAAATTGGTCAATAATACCATTGGTAGTTTCCAATGAATAAATAAAACTATTAAAATATTTGATTATTATTCAAGGAAATTTTTATGAGTGATAAACTTAGAAAAAACATTGGGACCAAAAATAATGTCTACTTTATTTCATGTTATGCCTAATCAATTACATTATATTTAGACATAACATTGGGAATAAAAACAATGTCTACTCTATTTCATGTTATGCCTAATCAGTTGCATTATAGTTTATTATTGGGGAGAACTAGGATAGGCATGATGGTAACCATACCATCTACATTACACAAGTTCATATAATTCACACCTAAAGGTTACTCCTATGGATTTCCTATAGACTATAACCCTTTTTATATTTTAAGACTCAAACATCTCAATCACAATTGGATGGTTCAATCATTATTCATCCTTAAATAATTTCTTGGAATAAAAAATTTCACATATAAAATTGGAGAGTCACATACAACCAAAAATAACATAAATCAACAAAAATTATACAAGGATCAATAATAAATATATCAAATGTAAAAAATAACTTTAGTAATACAAAATATAAATAGAAAAAGTGCAAAATTAAATTCAAATATTAAAAAATTAACAATCAATATTGCATAAAAAAAGTCTAGAAGAATAATATTTATAAATTCCAAAACTATAAAAAGAAAAAAATTGAGAGAGACAAGGTATAAAATGAAAAAAATAAATACAAGTGGAACAAGAATGTATCCAACAAGAGCATCAAGATAAAAACAACAAACAAGAGGCTATTGTTGATCTTCCTTTATTGGCTTATTTATAAGTACAATATGGTCATGTTTTTTTAATATTATGATAGTGATTATGATGATACAAAATTATTAATATGACAAATGATCGAATACACAAGTTAGAATTTAATCCTTTAGATTATTATTTATCTCATACCTTCTTTAGACCTATTTCTCTCAGAAGTCACCATGATGATTCAAATAAACATAATAGAAATCAATCATATTCAAAGGGCAAGTAACTTTTAGGCATGTCTAAAGAGGAAAATTTGAGTAATGATTCCAATAATAGTTCTTATATAGCACTTTTGAGAAACTCAATGAACAATGTGGAAATACCAGGAATAAATGTTCCATAGTTATTGTAAATTATATTGCATCAAGATGCAATAACAATAATTTTAGAAAATCCATTAAAAAATAAGCTTATAACATTAACTATTACTATACTTCAATCACAATCACATATTTTTCATATAGAAGGTAAACCATTTTATGCTTATCATAGGGTCAAAATACATGAGATAAGACATTGTAAGATATCAGAAGATAAAATTCAAATGTATATGAATGAAAGAATTATAGAAATAACACAAGTTCAATAAATGTTTTATACTACAAATATTTACAAAGTATTACCTATAGCTGTAACAAACAAAAAGTGGTTTCGACAAAAGAATTTAACCATCCCAATATATATGAAAGGAGCCTATTTCAATCATAATTAAATTAATTATACTCAAAATTAAACTATTTTTAGTAAGAGAGGATTGTCACAAACTGGATACACTATTGTTTATTTACATCATAATGTAAGTTGGAAAGAATTCCTTGGATATATCATATACTCAATTTCTTGTGGGCCCAAAGTCATCAACTCTAAGGTATGGGGTACACCCCATACATATTGAAAACCATTTACATTGGGTAAATATTATGATTATGTCACATATTATTATGAATGCATAATGATTAATATTTTAAGAAAATACTAAACCATAAATCAAGAAATAAAAAGGAAAAGCATTTGTTTAGATAATATTCAAGTAAAGTTAAAGTTTTCATGAAAAATACATTCATTTACCAATTCTCAAATATTGGTATGATCACCATAATTATAAAATAATTTGGTATCTTGTTGGATTTCCAAGTATTCCTAATATATATATATATATATATATATATATATATATATATATATATATATATATATATATATATATATATATTAAAAAAAGATTAAACATACAATTATACATATCTTCTAGATTGTTGCATCATATTCTTCTATTTTCCTGAATATGTGATCAAGTAATCAATTATTGTAATCCCTTGGTTCTTGTTGACTTTTTGACATTTTGGATCTTATATTTCTTTCTATATATCTAAGAAGTTCAAATAAGTGAACAAATATTGCTAAAACAAGCCACTTGTCTCTTTGTTTTCACACTCTACACTGACACATTGTCTTTTCTCTTCTAGGACATAATTGACTAGTATAGGACAAAACCATTTTCAATTATTATCCCACTTAGTTGATCCTATCCTTTATCAATTTCTACCTATAAATCACATTTCAATACACAGAGCCTTAATTATTCTAATTTTTAGATATCTCACTTAGTTTCATTACACAAATCCCTATTTTCATACAAAATCTATCTTTTTCAGAGATATTTTGTTCATACATGTGACATATTTCAACAAGTGTAAATTTAATGACATGAAGATATAGAATATGTTATTTTCATACATTTTTAATATCCTACAAATTCCTCAAAGCTACAATTTACAATTAATGGGGGCATTTTTCTCACATTTGGCCACATAATCCTTTCTAATGCATATTTCATATTGATACATGTTAAGAATTATTCAAATATTTATAACTTATTTTATTTTTAACACTTTTATTCATCCTAGTTTTTAGTGTTGTTGGTTTTAATATTACAAAAAATGCAAAAAAATCAAAATATTATTAAAAAATCAAAAAATAATGTTTGAGAATTATTATCAATCTAATTTACATATTTTTAATGTGTTGTTTATTTCATGATTAATAGATAATAGATTGTTTATATATTAGACATGCATTTCATTGGTATTCATGAGTGTTGTGTAGGACATACAAAATTTGATTGAGTTGTTGGACTTGCCTCCACATAGTAGCCTTGCTAAAATTGAGGAATCATCTTAAAAAGTGATAATATGCATGTGTTATCATTATATGACTCCTATATTATTGATATTTATACTATTTACAATTTTTTTGCTAACATTTCTATCTTAGATAGTGTACATGAACATGTTATTTGCTAAGATATAATCACATTAAATATGCAATGTTTAGAATACCTTTATAATTTAACATTCCATTTATGGTATTTAATTTGACATATTCTATTAAATATTTAATATACGTTATGTTCATCTTTGGCCCTTGTGTGAAAAAAATTGATTGGTGCATCTTTGTGATATCTTGTGTATTATGTGTGATATTTAAACATTGATTTTTATTTTTGACCCTATTTTGTAACATTTGAACATGTCCCTTGATTATGACATTATTCATGTCTATTATCTATTAAATATTCTATGTTATGACATGTGAATATGTCCATTATATTCATCCCTTGACCTTATTGTTTGACACTTATATCATTATCTGTGTGTGAGGGAGGGATAATTTTAAAAAGAGACCCCTAAAATCTTGCTATAAAATCTTGGTGAATCCTAAAATCTAGGTATAATTCCATTGGAGAATCTTTGGCAAAATCATCATGCTGGTATAAATTGACTATATATTTCTATTAGCTCTTTCAAAAAACTTGTAAATAGATGGAGAATAAAGCTTCATATTCAAATCAAGAAATAATGGCAAAAAACTAATGTAGAAAGAGGTTAGAGGATCAAAATTCTAAAGTTGAGATCTTATTTATAGTTCCTTCCTTTTAAGGATTAAATTTGTCTTTCTTTTTATAGGTTAAATTTATCCTTTTTAAGTGCTACATTTGATGGCCATATGAATAAGTATAAATTGAGTACAAAGCTCTTTAAGTCTCTCAAAAGACCAACTAGATAATATAATAAACTAGGTGTAGCAAAAATTGTGATAAAAATCAGAGTGCAGTGTATAAAACAACTATGGGACAGTAGGAAAAGATAACTATAAAAAGTGAGGATGACATAACTGAAAAAAATTCAAAACATTTTCATAGTTTTAAAATTATAAACTATATAATAAGGTTTGCCAAAATGTCTAAATGACATCTATATTAGACTTTCAAATATTTCTTTATTTCAATTAAAAAACCATGCCAACCAGAATATAATTATTACCTTAAACATTTAAAAATAAAATATTTTATGATCATGAGGCTATGTTATCCTTATTCAGTTTTTTCTTCGTGCATTGTTTAAAATAAGTATCTTGAATGTTATTATTTCTCAAAGGACATCAATTTATTGTTTGTTTACAATACATAAGTGTTAAAAACCAACCAAATAATAAAATAAATTGAGTATAATAAAAATATAATGAATAAAAGAATAAATATAATGATAAGTTCCTTGAAAGCATTTCTTTAAAGACATTTGCTCAAAAAACTATCTTGCAAATGTCTTGACCATATCCATAATCAATAATGGCCTTTCATATATATATATATATATATATATTAAAAAACCATGTCAATTAAAATATAATTATTAACTTAAATATTTAAAAATGAAATATGGTATGATCATGAGGCTCTGTAGCATTTATTCATTTTTTTTTGTGCATTGTATAAAAGAAGTATCATGCATGGCATTATTTCTCAGAGGAAACTAATTTATTTTTAATTTAAAATAGGTATGTTGTAAAGACCAAACAGAAAATATAATAAATTAAGTATAGAAAAAATAGTGACAAAAAACTAGATTATATAGTATAAACCAACTATGGGGCCATAGGGAAATACAACTATGAAAATCGAGGATGACAACTGAAAAAACATTCAAAACATTTTCATGGTTTTAAAATTATAAAATATATAGTAAGGTCTGCCAAAATGTCTTAACCACATCCATATTGGCCTTTGAAATATTTTTGTATTTTAATTAACAAACCATGCCAACCAAAATAACATTATTACCTTAAACATTTAAAAATAGAATACAGTATGATGATGAGGCTCTATGACTCCTTTTATCTAGTACATATGGTAAGATTATGTATAATACTTAACTTAAATTAAGTACATACCACAACTCACACTTTTGGCATAGTTGGTTTATCTAATAGACTCAAATAAGTTCTTGTTACAAGGGATTGATTCTTGAGGTTGTATCGTATGTAAGTTATACCTTGAAATACATTATAAAATATTTCTCTTCAAATATTATATATCATTTTACTCAGAATGAAATACTAGAATCCATGGTTGTGATGTACCTTGAATATTAGAAAAATGTTAGCTCATCATATTTTTAGAATAAAATCAAAACATTAGCCCAACACTTCTTCAAGAGTTTAGAATTCAATGGTGAACAAACTGATCAGATTTTAGATAATATAAGGAAGCATTCTATCTGATTTGCCACAACAAGTTTTGGACCATGATTTCAAAGATGGATCGATCATTAGACTATGGAATACCTTAAGTTTGAGTGAAATACAATGTGATGGTATCTCAGAATATTTAAATATTTTTAATCAATTCCAAATAATGATTTTGGTCTCAATGGAAGATGAGAGAAATTTTAGTGCATTGTCATTTTTAAAATCAAAGTTAACAAACAAATTTGACAAAAATTGGAGACTTTCTTTAGGCTCTATACAACTAGATATAATATCCTCAATTTTTCATTTGATAGAGCTTTGGCAATTTGGCAGTCAACATTTGAAATATGGGGATTGATTAATAATTTTCAAGCATATTAAATTTATACAATACTAGATCGGAGTCCAACAAATTTTGAAGAGAATGCAAATGACAATTATCAAGGACAAAATGAATAAAATTGGAATGTGGAAATTCAAAATTTAGTCATTTGATATTCGAGGTTGATCAAGGAAGGACAACAAATTTTGTGATCAATTTTGATATTTATTTTATCAAGATTTTAAAGAAGTTTCGTGAAAATAATGTAGAGTATATAAATTATTAAGAGGTAATTTTTGTATTTTTTTCTATTTCATTAAGATAAAATGTCTATAATAGTTTTAAACTATATTATAGAGATGCATAAGTATATTGTGGTGGTCCCTTGTTAGTTTAAACCAAGTAGGTGTATTTTCATTTTCTTTTTTATTAAGAGAACATGTCTATAACAATTACAAAATCTATTATATATGCATTAGTATATTGTGGTGTTCCTTTTTTATTGTATACCAAACTTATTTGAGGTATCTACGGAGTAATAAATTGTAAGTATCTATATTGGACCAACAACTTCACTTCCACCAATAACTTGCATAAATGACTATAAAATTTGAGAAGAAAATACAATATGTATTCAATCAACTTACATTAATCCCATGGGTAATATGTTGGACCAACATTAGATTTTTGATTTCCCCCCCTCAATATGTCGGCACCAATTCACTAAATATGGGGCAAAATCTAAACCATGATCCCCATAGCTTTAATTCCACCTACACCAAATTCAGTTTTAGAAATAAAATAAACAATAGGTTTGAAAATTATTTATTATTAAAAAATTTAGTAATTAAAACAATATAGAAAGAAGAGCATGTTTTTTTAACTCAATTTTATAAATGTGTCAAATACAACTTGTGACATAGGATACAATAATCTTAAGGTAATAATTATATTTTAGTTGGAATGGTTTGCCAATATATATAAAAGAAATATTTGAAAGGTCATTATTGATTATAGATGTGGTTAAGATATTTTTGTAGACCTTATCATTATTGATTATGGATATAATTAATATATTATCATTATACTTATTCATTTCAAGATAGATAATTGCATGCAAATAACTACTCTCGGTCTTTAGAATAAAAGAAACACAATTCCATATGTTCCAATCACAAGGAAACCATCTTGAAAATTATGTGCACTTTTATTTCAAAACTTTTATCCAAATATTATGACTACTAGAGATTCATTTATGCCAATAGCTTTAATGACTAGAAAAATCAAGAAACCATCAAATATGTATCCGAGCAACTTACATATTATTGAATATATATGTATCACTATAATAGAGTTTATAACTATTATAGACATATTATCTTTATCAAATAGAAGATTGAGAGTAGTTGTTTGCATGCACATTCATCTATCTTAAAATGAATAAATATAATGAAAAGCTCCTTGAAAACAATTTCTTTAAAGATATTGGCTCGCCATCCTTGCTTTTTATAGTTGCCTTGACCTATAGCCTCATAGCAATTTTAAGTTAATAATAATATTTTGGTGGGCATGGTTTGTTAATTGAATTAAAATAAAAAATATTTAAAATGACATTATTGATTATGGATATGGTTAGGACATTTTGGCAGACCTTATTATATATATATATATATATATATATATATATATATATATATATATATGTTTTTATATTTTAAATAATATAATCTAACCTATCCAATAAAGTAAATCCTATAGAAGAGGAAATCTATTGAAGGAAAGATCTCTAATTCTATCGAAGTGTTTTTATCAATCTCTTGATATCCTTTTTATATATTTATAGATGAAGAGAGGAAAAAAGACTCATTATACTCAATCTTTTCTTACATATTAATCTCTTATATATCAATCTCTTGATATCCATTTTATATATTAGATTAGTCTTTTGAAAGACTTATAGAGGTCTGTAATCAATGTATATTAATCCCTGCACATGATATTACCACATGTACTATACAAAAATAACCCTAGAGAACCATAATTTTGGGACGTTAACGATAACAAAAGAAATTGTGAATAAATAGTTTTTGGTAAAAAATGTGTCATTTTTTTTCATTAACCTCAATGTTTTGGATCATTCCCCATGATCTTTCATCAGGAGAACAAATGATTAATGATTGAACATACAACCTATGCTTTCTTAAATATTGAAGAGGACAAACAGTCACCTAGGGTATTAGATATGAGGGTAGACATTTCACCTCTTGTATTTCTAATAGTAATGTACCCTGAAGTGGTAGAGGAAATAAAAACCTAAAAAAAATTAAAAAAAAATTAGTGAACGCCAAATTAAAATTTAAGTGGTTGGATGTTTAGGAATTAAATTGAAAGTGGTTCAAAACATGGGTAAATATTTATAAAGCCATGAGTAAAATTAAATTACCTAATAAAAATACTATCAAGGTTAAACATGTTGGAAAATTATTAAAAGATTTACTTATTATGAATTAAGTTGGAAATTATGGTTAGAAAATATTTATTAGGATGAGAGTTCAACAAACCTAATCCAAAATAATAATAAGGTAAAAAAGTTTTTTATTACAAATTTTAACCAAGGTTAGAAATAACTAAACTTAATAAGTAGACTAAAGCAAAAAGCTATCAAAGGTCAAAAGAAGAAGGGAGCCTAGCTGAAAGGTTGTTGATAATGGGTCTTCAGGCATGACTTACCCCTAGGCCCTCATCTCTATTGAGATTAGAGGAGTGTTTACTAATCTCAATGGCTTCCCTGAACTCCCATTTATGAAAATAGTTTTCTAAAAAGATAACTCTGGCATCTTTGATGTATATAGCATGCTTTGATTTTCATGAGTGTTCCACCAGTATTGACTTCTATTTCCTTTTTAGTCTGATATTTGATACATGTTACTTGATTTTGGTGTGGATGGACCTTCCTATTTCCCTTATCTATGGGATGCCATAAGAAAAATCAACTATGTAAACCCCACTATGTAGGCTAGTATTCATAGGGTGTTTTGTTGATCCTAAAACATTACGTAAGTTTTTGACAGGGAAAAAGGTAGAATGAATGTTTTGACACTTGAGGATTTTAGCCATCTTGTTGGAAATACCTTCAATATATGATAAGAAGGCCAGCATGGCACCATCCCTAGACACTTTTCACTATGCCTTTTGATGTTACTCTTGGCTTGTTTTAAATCCCTAACAATTTGTTTTTGATTAATTAAGGTAGCAAACTAGGGGCTGAACCCTATACAGTAAAAAAAGATAGGAACGCTAGCAAACAAAAGATGTTAGCATCAAACCAATGGTACAACCGAGAAAAAAATTTAGAAGCAAAACAAAACACTAGAAAGACCAGAGTTAGAAAGGACGAAACTACATAACTATAGAATTAACAAGATCCTTAAGATTCTCATTGTCTGCATTGTCAGCATTCCCTAGATTACCCACTACTTCCAACATAGTCATATTCAACAAAATGTTATTTCAAAGGCCTTTGGCGAAGACCTTTTCTAGCTTTTGAATGTGGACCTTCAAGGCCCCAATATCTATTTTCCAATCATTCTCATTCTCTGAACCCTCACCAGCTTCTTCTACATGCATCTTCTCCTTATTATCAGTAGTTCCCCTAGAATCAACACCCTACTCTTCAGTGACCTCAAAAACTCGAGAAGCCTATTTCCCTGTGCATCATTCATGCTCTGTCATCTCCTTCTAAATTATCTCTCTAATGTTTGGGGG
This sequence comes from Torreya grandis, assembly GCA_037957365.1. Lineage (NCBI taxonomy): Eukaryota > Viridiplantae > Streptophyta > Pinopsida > Cupressales > Taxaceae > Torreya > Torreya grandis. The sequence continues at coordinate 497,350 of JARHVA010002280.1, read as the reverse complement.
TATATGAGCCCCTTGTTTCCATACCCTCCATCCTAAGAATTGTTGGCCAAGGTTGGCACAAGCATCAGTGACCCTGTTACCTTCTCTGTAGGTGTGGGTAATCTCAACTTCGGAAAACTTTTTAAAAAGAAACTGGATGTCCGTAATGATGTCTTTTAGATGGATACAAATGTTAGATGCTTTATTAACAGAATCTATGACTAACTTAGAATCTCCCTAAATATTCAAATTTCTAATTCCTAGGGATATAGCTAACTTTAATCCCCAAAGTAAGGCCATAGCTTCAGCATAGTTATTGCTCTGGCAACCCATGCCACCAACATAGACAACAGACATCCCTCCTTTTTCATTTCTTATTATTCCTCTTCCACTTGCTTTACCACTCAACTTGGATGCCCCATCAAAATTGAGTTTCATCCAATTGGGTTTAGGTGGTATCCATTTAGTATGAAGTCTCTGAAGAATTTTGGAATTGTCATGCCCAGGGATAAGGTTTAAAACCTTCCATTTGGTATTAATTTGAATTTCAAATTTAGATAGGGGTTTCTCTGCAACACTAATATGAGTTGTTGTAACACTTTCCAAGATGGTCCTAAAAAAGGAGTTAAACACCTAAGCAACATTTCTAGCAGTGTCCCTAAAAATTATGTGATTTCACTCTTTCCATAAAGACCAGCTCAAGCATGGCAGAGCTTGATTCCATAATTCCTTAATCCAGGGATGTGTGAAGGTTGAATTCTAGCTAAGAATTACTTCTTTAAGGTTAGAATTGCAAACCCATTCAATGCCAAAGTTGTTAAGTATTGTGCCCCATAAATCTTGGGTAAACTCACAATGTATGAATAGGTGTGAAACTGATTCCTCTCTAGAACCACATAGAAAACATATGTTGACCAAAGTAAACCCTCTCTTTTGAAGGTTGTCCTGAGTAAGGATTTTGTTATGGGTAGCATCCCACCAAAACAAGTTAATATTTGGAATGAGTTTATGATTCCAAACCTTTTTCCATACCTCCTTATTCTGAGCTTCAGGTGTAAGCAGATGATAGGTAGATTTGATACAGAATGATCCATTCTTATTCGATCACCAGTATTGTTCATCCTCTTGAGGGAAGAGTGGGATTATGATCTATTGAACACATTTTTAGATCTCCCAAATTCTTGGGATAAGCTCAAGCTTGTGCACACAACAATCTAAAAGGTTTTTCTAGCTCCTTATCCCATTGTTATATTCCATATAATCACTAACCCTATCACCAAAGAATTGAGTAATCAGGTCTATAATTTCTCCATAGTTTCCTTGGGAGATGAGAGGCTTGTCCCTTAACCAATTATCCTCCCATAATTTAATCTGTCAACCATTTCCAAGCTTCTACCTAATTCCCTATTTGAGAAGACTTCTACTTTTTAGAATTTTATTCCATATCACAGACCCTTGGGGTAATCCTGCCTATTGAAGAAAGTTGGAATCATCAATGCTATACATGTATTTGGCATAAATTATTTCCCCCCACTCACTATTGTTGTGAATTAGATTCTAACTAAATTTTGAGAGGAGGGCTTTATTCATTTTCTTGATGGATCTTATATTAAGTCCACCATGAGAGTTTTGGAGACACACTTTTTCCCATCCGACTAAAGACATTCTATGTTTGTCTTCCACTTCCTTTGGATGTATTCCAACTTTTCAAAAAACTACGTAGGAATTTAAAAAGAGACATGAAGTAAGTAGGAATACCTTGCAAGGATGCCTAAAGAAGTTGCAGCTTACCTGCACTACTGAGTAATTTCCCCTTCCACACAAGAAGTTTCCTCTGTGTACATTCCACAATACCATTCCAAAAACTTGAAGATACCTCTTTGACCAAGAGTGGGAGACCTAGGTAGGTAGCTGGTAGGCCAGCCTCAACATAATCTAAGATATCAATGATTATATGTCTAAATTCATTGGGAGTGTTGAAGAAGTACACATTTCTTTTCCAAGAAATTTATTCTGTCTCGAGTCTCTAGCATAATCATTAAGTATATTCTTCCATCTTCTATCTTTGATCACCGATGAGATGCCAAATAAGATGGTATCATCCAAAAATTGTTGTATAACCATAGGATGGAGGGAAGAGGCAGGTTTGATGCCTACTAAATTTTTTGAAACTATATCAACTTGTATGTATCTTCCTAGTGCCTCAGCCATAATGATGAATAAGTATGGGGAGAGAGGGTCTCCCTGAAGAATTCCTCTCGAGGAGGAGAAAAACCCTCTAGGGACTCCATTAACTAGAATTGAGAATTTAGAAAAAGAGACTGCATTCCATAATAAGCAAGACAATTTATCATTAAACCCAAATTTTATAATCACTTGGAATAGAAAAGTCCATGAGACTCTATCATAAGCTTTGGATATATCAAGCTTGAGGGCCATCCCAAGGATTTTTCTCTTATCCATGGAGTGGATAGTCTCATGTGTGGTGATCAAAGCATCAAGAATTTGTCTGCCCAGGATGATACCTTTTTGAGTAGGAGAAATAATTTTGTCAAGCAAGGGTTGAATTCTCAAAACCAACAGTTTAGTACATATCTTAAACACAGTGTTGCATAAGCTAATGGGTCTAAAATCAGCAAGGTGTAAAGGTTGATATTTTTTAGGAACAAGTACAATGAAGGTATTATTGACTTGTTTCAAATGTTTTCTAGATCTAAAAAAATCATGAACTACAGCCATGAGGTCCACTCCAACAATCTCCCAATATTCTTGAAAGAATATAAGAGGAAAGCCATCAGGACCTAGGGCTTCAAAAGTGCCCATGGAGAATTAAATATCATGTACTTCATTAGATACAGGCTTTAACATTTCCAGATTGTCTTCTTCTGTTATCAAAAAGGGGATTTTATCAATGAATTGACTCATAGATCTATCAATTCTATCATTATTATTTTCTTCCATAAGTAGATTCTAAAATAACACCCTATCTTGCTCCCCTATTTCATTATTCTCAGTAATAATGTCTCCATTATCTAGGACAAGCTTAGTTATTGAGTTGGATTTTCTATGTTTCATAACTGAGAGATGGAAAAAAGCAGTGTTCTTATCACCCTCTTTAAGCCATTAAACACAAGATTTTTGTTTCCATAAAACCTCTTCCCTTTCCATTAGATTATTCCATTCTAAAGACAGACTATTATCTTCTTCTAAGGTGCCCTCAGAGTCATCCCCTTGATCAATTAGTTGCTGAATAGCCTTGAGTTTTCCCATTATATTTTTCTTCTGCTAGAAAACCTGCCCAAAACTGTATCTATTCCAGCCATAAACTTCTTGTTTAATTTGTTTACTTGTGTATCCATTCATTATAAAAACCTTTTTCAAGTATTCAATTTATTGATTTAGGTTGTATTTATCATAAATTTTGAAAGTTTTGGTGGCCAAGGTTTTTAACACTCTTACCTTCTGAGATAGGTGGTGATGTGAAGAAGCATGCAAATAAAGGTCAGTGCGGGTCCCTTTTATGTATACCTTCCTAGTAATGGAACCATATTCATTTTTATAAATGAGAAAATCTAAGAAGCATATTTTTTCCCCTTCCTCAATTTCTTTAGTGATTTTGATGCTAGGCACAAGACTATTTAGGTGGGAGTGAAATTATTCTAAGTTATCCTTTCCATGTTTCTATCATAAGTTGGTGTCATAAATATACCTCTTCCACCTTTTGGGTTTCAAAGGGAAAGTATGTAGGGCTCTTTCTTCAAAATTTTCCATTAAGAGGTTGGATACCACTAGAGAAAGAGGACAACCCATTGCCATACCTTCATATTGTTGAAAGATCACACCCTTAAAGGAGAAAAAGGTTAAATTTAGACATAAAGCTACCAAATACATTATTTATTCACATGTGACACTTAGGACTACTTATATTACTTCATCAATAGGAATTTTTTTTAAGAGGGACACCACATCAAATATAACCAATAGTTCCTCACTATCAATCCTCTTTTCTTTGATGAAATCGATAAAATCCCTTGAATCATGGATAAAAGAAGTTTTTCCTACTAGTGGTTTTAACTTATTAGATAGGAAAACAAGACTATAGATAGGTGATTAAATAGTGTTGGATAATTTTAAATAATGTCATGGTGATGTCATAAAATTTTCCAAGTGAGTGGATGAAGTGCCTCGATATTTTGAGTGATAATGACAAAGTGTGCAATATGCTTGTCCTAGTATGCTTGAAGAAATCATGGTTGATCTTTAGAGTTCACATGGTTGAGGATGTTCAAGGATGAGTATGGTGATCTAATTATATGAAATAGGTCCTATCATAGGTCAAGGATGCATTCAGTTCTTGTGTGCATAAGTGAAATTCATCTAGTAGTCCATATTTTTCATCTAGACATTTTGGGTCCAATGACAAAATTTGAGTAGGAAATTTGATGACATCACCATTACCACATGTAGATAATTTAGGGGGAGTAGGTCATAGGTTATGATAAAATTTGTTCATATTTATTATTCACTAAATTTCAGGTCATGTGATGAAGTGCGAAAAAAGATATGCAAGTGAAAAGTTAGGCTCCCAAGTAGTTTGACAATGTTTTCCCATATTTCACATGTGTAAGCAATTTGGTGATGACATACTTTGCACATGTGAAGGTAAGAGGATAAAATGATCATATAGGTTTGTTTAGTTTTTTATTAGTTTATTTCACTAAGTTTCAAGTCATGCAATTAAATGCATCAAAATATATACTTGTATAAAGTTGGCCTTCCAAAGAATTTCTTGACATAGTGTTGGCTCTGTGGCAGAAAAAATTGGGTCAGTAGATTAATGGAGTTATATCTTGCACATGCAAAGATTTTAGGATGTTAATAATACATGGTTAGATTCATTTTTTAAATAATAACATATGGTCCAAATTTTATAACATGCGTGTGAGCGAGGTAAAAGTTATTGAGGTCTAAATTTGGCCTTCTAGGTAGATAAACAATGGTCCCCATACTTAGTCATATTTGTATGATGTTAAAGATCAAGACTATATATATATATATATATATATATATATATATATATATATATATATATATATATATATATATATATATATATATATATATATATATATATATATATATATGGGTGTAGTGAGTCAAAATTTTCAAATTTTTTTTTGGTTAATGAATTTAAAGATTGAGCTCCTTAAAAAATTATCGACGAAGCATGTTTATTCCAAGATGTCAAGATGTAGCGAGATGGTGCCAAGTGTTCATTATTTAACATTGAGCAGAGATAAATATTGAGCTTCTTTCAAAGATAAAAATTGAGTGGGTAATTATATAGATAGATAAAAATGGTGTGAATTATATTCAATAATTTAAAGTGAAAGTTGTCTACCATAACTAAAGTGAGGATAATCTCAAAGAGATTGATAGAGTGTATGAGGTCAAAGTTACTAGATTGCTTGAGATGAGGTCAACTGTTAGAGGTTTAACATTTGGGAATTGGCACCCTATGATTTGAACATTGAATAATATTGATGGTGCATAATCAATATGAATACATGAGGACACAATATGTGAGCATAGTGTCTGAGGTTTAACTATGGTTGTTTGTATTTGAATATTTGAATTTAACAAAGGAAAAACTAGTGCTCTATATTTTGGCCATATCTTTTGATACAGGCAAAAATTTTCCATGGTGTAAAAATTGAACTTTTAAAATAATCTAAGGAATACATATGAATATATATTTGATGTTTGAAAGTGTGTACATTAAAATTTGTGAAATTTGAAAGTTGATTGTGTGTTCGTGCATGTTCTGTAAATAACTTGAGAAGGGTAATTGAGCTTGCATTGATGTTGTTTAAATATTTCATGATGACTTAGCTATTGATGAATGTTTTATACTACATGAGGATCATATTTGTTAATTTTGGAAGTGTGATCAAACTATCTTGAGTTTGAATAAACCTTAATAAGCTAACTGTGTATTCGTTCATGGTATCTTTATAAACAAGATCATTGTTTGAATTAATTGAGCATATTTAGAGGTGAGTAGAGATGAATGTGATCATTTTAAGATGTCAAAATGGTAATATGGAGTGTAATTATGCAACTTAAAGTGGTCCTATGTTCTTTTTTTCTCAATGAAGTGTTAAATGGGTGAATAGGTCTCCATGAGACCTATAAGAGCTACAAGTGCCTATTTAAGAGGTGCAGTTGCTTAAGGGTGACCCATAGATGCTATGGCCAACATATGTGGATGTAATTGAGTTTTTTATTTATGTGATAAATTTATTAAGGGATAAGTAATGTCTAATGGCTGACCAAGAGAGTGATGCTCACAAATGCTCTATAAATAGTGAAATCAAAGAAATTATTTTCTAGACTTGAAGAGGAGTGTGTGTGTGAGAATTGTGGAGAAAAAGAGAGGGAGACTACCTAATAGATGAGTTCATGAGAAGAGAAGAGTGTGGACTGAGTGTATGGATTTTTTTTCATGTTTTTAATGTCAAAATAGTGATCTTGCAGGTTGAAGATGAGCGAAGACGTTTAGAGTGATCCAAAAGGTTAGTTTGGATGCATTGAGTGTGTAGTGTTGAAGAGATCTGATTTAATTTATCCCCATCAGATTGGTAGGAAATCATAGTTCAAGGGGTGTTATGTTCATACGTTTTTTTGTGACATCTCAACATCTAGGGATTTTAGCCTCTTTTCAAGGTAAAACTTAATAAAGGCCTAGTTGTTGTGGCAACTCATGTAGAAAGGTGTTATAATACCTTGTGGGACTGTAGTCTCACTAAAAAAAGGATGGTAATTCTTTGATCAATTACATCTAGTTTAAATTGCTTCTTGTTATTATAGGATAGTAGTCTAATTATAAGTTCTAGTGGGTTTTCTCTACAAGAGGGTTTTCAACATATGTTATGTGTTATGTGCTTGATCTTATATTATCTTTGTTTTTAATTGCAATTAATGATGTGTATGCTTCATGAATGCTTGTGGTAACTGATTAAGTGTTTCTAAATAGTGAAATTAAAGTTGGATTTTTTGGGCTCATTAATTCGCTACCCCTCCTCTCAGTGATTGTACCTCTAATAATTGGTATTAGAGCAGGTCCTTTGTTAGAGGCTTGATAGCTTGAAGCTGATCCAAGGTAAAATATGGGTAGTCATCAAGGAGGTTTCTCTAATAATCAATCACCAATGTTAAATGGATACAATTATGATTTTTGAAGTGCAAGGATGAGGACATACATTATCTCCCTAGGGTTTGATGTATGGCAATCTATTGTGGATGGTTATGTTTCCCTTACTACTCATTTATCTAGTGCTACAAACAAGAAATTGTTTGAGAATAACATTAAGGCAATGAATTCCATCACTTATGGTCCTACAGAGACTAAGTTCACCAAGGTAATACATTATAAATTTGCTAAAGAAATATGGGGAAAAATGTAGATCATTTATGAAGGAGATACAAATGATCTAGAGGTCAATTCAAAAAAGGTCCCTAATTAGACGAAAGCCTACACCATTATGAATATCCCATCAAGAGATTTCCAAAAGTTTGTGAAAATTCAAACATGAAGCTCATTTTCTCCTTATGTAACTGGTCAAAGTTTTGGTCAAAGTAGGTCAATAGGTGGTCAGTACTAGCCAAAACTAAAAAATTGATGATCTTAGAATGATTATTAACTAGTTCCATGATGTAGAGCTCATTGCAAGCTCTTTGGCATATTTTATGATTAAAGAAATGGAGTCTGTATGTGCAAGTTATGACTAGTCAAAGTTATGGTCAAACTTGATGATGTGGCAATAAAGTGTTGTGGAAATATGGCTTGATCCAAGTCATTAATATTTGTAAATTCAACCTTAGTAAAGGGGGATAAACACATTATATCAAATATTGGGGGATAATTATCACCCCATATTTTAAAATGTAATAGATAATTTAAAATCCCATTAAAATTGAGTATGGAATAATTATGAAGTTGATTGAAAAATATTATGGATAATCATCCCAATCATAAAAAGTGGACCTCCCACAAGCATATAGAGGGTTATTTTTAAATCATTAGAATTGGAATTTAGTGAATTCATTCTAAAGTCTCAAAGCTCTGATGGCAGAGCTAAAGAGTCAAGAGCTAGAGCCAGAGCCAAGATCCAGACTTAAAGAGCTAAGAGCTAGAGCTGAGAGTTGAAGAGCTCGAGCTAGAGCTAGAACAAAGAGATAGAGCCAAAGATCTGAGAGCTAGAGTCAAAGCTAGAGCTGAAGAGCTGAGAGCTAGAGTTGAAGAGTTGAGAGCTAGAGTTGAGAGCCAAGATCCAGAGCCAGAGATCATTCTAACCATATATTGAGTGTTTATATTTGAGGTATTTTGATGCACTTTTTAATGCCTCAAAGTGAATAATAGAGCAGACTATGTATAGGCCATAATAAACCAGTTTATAAAATCCCAAGTTTTGAGGGACTTGGAGAGATTCTCACTTCTCAGTGTAAACTAGGGATTTGTCCTAGACTCTGAGATGATTTCAAAGGTATGTCAAAATCCCTATAATAATTTTTTTAATACCATTTTAAAAGTCCATTTTTGAGGCATTTGGTATAAATTCATAGGATTACGAGATTACATTCATGTGACAATAAGGTGAAAGGTCTGTTCATGGGAATACCAAGACTTTTTGAAGCTCTATTATTTGAGTTGTGTGCAATCTTAGAGTATCCATTTGACAATCATGAGGAATTATACATGTACTCACTTTTCAAGGAAATGGATCAGTTCATACTATAAGTAAACCTGGAGATGTAAGAATTATTGAATTCCATTATCACATGCTTATCATGAGTGGATTCTATTTATTCATTATTTTTCCATATTTTGATTAATATTTTTTATTAATCACTATTGAATGCATAAATAAATAAAATAAGATAAAAGGTCAAATTCAGTTTCATTTTTTTGAATGTTTCATAAAATTATGTGATTTGACTAAAGGTTCTAAGGTAAATGTTTTTGTATGGAAATTAATGCTAGTTTATGGATCAACAAAGGTCAAGGTTGCTAAGTTACACACTCATAAAAGGCAATTTGAAAGTCTCAAGATGAAGGAAGAAGATTTTGTGGCATCCTTTGTGTATAGAGTTGATGATATTGTGAACATCACCAAAGGTCTTAGAGAGAACCTTGAAGAGGATACTATAGTTCAAAAGGTATTAAGGTCTATATCCCTCAAGTTTGATGAAAAATTATCTACTATAGAGGAAATTCATGATATTGCTTAGTTGAAGATGGATTAATTGCATGGGACCCTTACTGCATATGAGATGAGAATAAATGATGATATACCACCAAATAAGGAATCAACACTCAAGAATTAAATGAATCCAAAGAAGAAGTTGCAAGGTAAGAAACCCAAAGAGGATGACATATCTAAAATTTATGAGGATAAACTAATTACTTTGATTACTGGGAAATTGAACACATGATCAGGGAAGTATAAGGGTAAACTACCCTTAAAATATATCAATTTTGGAGAGATAGTACATTTTGCTCATAAGTGCCCTCATAAGCATGAGAATAATGTTGATGAAGATCATGGTGAAGGACAAGATAAAGACAAGATGACATACAAGAAGAAAGGATTTAGAAAATATAACAAAAATAAAAAATCCTTTAAGAATAATAAGAGTCTCTACACCAAATAAGATTGCAGCTCATCAGATGAGAGTGACGATAGTGACTCAGAGTATGATCATGAAGATGATGATCTTGTTGAAGATGAAGCCTTGTTCATGACTGAGGAAGGAAGTTGTTCACATCATAAGGAGTCTACTTGGAGTGATTTATATGATGATGAAGATGAGATGGAATATGAGACTACATTGATGAATGCTCTTGAAGAACTAACGATTGAGAATAAGTTTAAAAAAAAGATGAACTCTCAAATCAAGGACTATGAGTAGAAATTTAGTGTATATGAAGAAATAATGAATGAAGACACCAAGGAACATGAAGATATGTTCAATATTCTTAGTTTTCAATTGAAAATTTTGTCTACAAGCTTAAAATCCAAAGAAGATGAATGTTCAATGTATGTAATTGAAAATGAGTACTTGAAATCTGAGCTAGAGAAGACATCTAATAAGGTGAAGTCATTTGAGAGATTTGAAAATATATCAAGAGATCTAGATAATATTCTAAGTGGTTAAAATCATACTAGTAATATAATTGGTCTTGGATATGAAGAAGAAGAAAAGAATGTAACTCAAGACAAGATAAAGACTAATGTGAACAAGGACAATCATACTTTGAAGATAAATCATTAGAAAAGGAATGAAGGTGCTAGTAGATTGAAGACAAATTAGATCAGACAGCCAAATACCATTAGGTATGCATGTTTTAATGGTTACTATTTCACATGTAATCAATTGGACATAAAGATAGAGAATTCAATAGACCTATTAGAAATAAGTTTGTATGGAACTATGATGGGGGTCATCATTCAAAAGGTGTGAACAATGTTAAGTGATTGAATTATATTAATGTGGGACACTTTGAAAACCATTGTACACATGAGATTAGACAAGGTGATTCCTCTTAAAAAATAGTAGGTTGTTTTGTTTGTCATAACATTAGACACATTAAAAGTTTCTTTCAAAACAAGGTAATACAAAAATTGTTTCCATCAAGGAGTATTATTTGATAAAATTGTGAAAAGATTGGCCACATTGATGGGTTTTGAAAGTAAATGTCATCAAGTCAAAATGAGTTTAATAAGGATTCTAGAGGGCAAGGAATAAGGCAAGTTAATTATTAGAAGCCAAAGGTTACAAGTATGAGTCATGATGATTCTATAGGTCCAAGTAATCTATTTGCTATGGTAGAGAAAGATACAAATGTTGAAGAGTGCCAAGAGGTCTCTTTATTTAATCGTGTTGAGAATGAAGAAACCAATCTCAAAGATAAGATCAAGGTGATGGTTGGGGATTTTTTAAAGGTATTATGGATTAAAGTGAGCATCTTGCTATTGCTGAGCATATATCATGAAAAGAACATCAATTATCAGTGGTTAGTGATGAAGTTCCTAACTACAAGGTGGATTATTTAGATCAAAAGTTATGTCATGAATCTTTTTTCTCTCCATGTATTGTTAATCCAATCCTATAAAAAAAGGAGAATGTTGTAGTGGTGGATCATTTTTATTCTATTAATTCTAAGAATAAGAAGAATAACTATAAGTATCAGATGACCAAGGAGGAGATGGAATATGATGAGTTGTGGGTTACTCTTGGTTTCACATAGTGAAGTAGGGTGTCTCTGCCTATACTTCTTTGGAGACATATTTCTTGTGGAGAAGTAATTTTGTGTGCTAAATATGTTAATTCCAATTAGGGAAGGTCATTAGTTAAGGGGGAACAACAAGTTCATTAGCTTGTTCCAAATATTTATGAAGGAGCTATAGTATGAGGTCATGTTGTGTGTTTTTAGGTGGCTTAATGATATTGATGTAATCTCAAGAAGATTTTGATGCTCAAAAAGGTTTGTACACTTATTTGTGATATTTTCCAGTTGGTTTTATGTCTTGATGATCATGTTTGTGCTTTTCGGAGGTTTTTGTGTGCTCTTGGGTTTATCTATCTTATTGTAGGTCAAAATCCATGGTATAAGAAGTTAAGTTCACCAAAGGTATGGAAGCTAAAATATTAGTACAAAAAAGTGTGATGACTATCTCTAGGTGTACAAGAAGTTTCAGAGTTGTATGTTGACCAGAAGGAGAATTGTTGACTCTATTTGTTTTGATATTATAGAGTTTTGGGATTTTCTATAAAAGTGGTTTTCCTTATGAGTTGAGATATGAGGTTTATTAATAATTTTAATGGGCCAAATGGGTTGTCAAATCAATATTCACATATATCTTAAGGTTTGTGGATTTCACATTACTCAAGTTTTTGTCATGATAGAGGCTTAATTGGCCACCTAGTTTGTGAAGGAGGTATGTTGAAGAAGATGAGATAGGTGATTAAAATTGGTGTGATTGAGGTTTCATATTATAATTCTCTAGATATGAAGTTTAAATTATTGAAGGTGTGTCTATTGAAATTTGTGGGATCTTCAAGTTTTAGGTAGGCCTACAAGGAGTATAGACAGGCCTAATAATGAAGATGTGATATTTTTCTTAGTTTCTCCAAAATATAAAAGAATGAGTTTTTCAAGGACAAGTATTAGGTTGGTTTATATCATGTTTTTTATTTGGTTAGTGGCATGAGGTTTTTTGATGATCCTTGAGGTGGCTCAAGAGAGAAGGCTAGTGAGCCTGTGTAGTGAATCATCTTGGTGTACATAGATATGAAGATGCTCAGGAGGTGCAATGGATAAAGAATATTAGGGGGAGTCCCTATTATATGTTTATTGGTGTGTTCCATCATATTTTTGTATTTCGTGTATTCTATCTTCATTGGTTTTAGTGCTTAGTTGAAGAGAGTGTTGGCATGGAGCAAGAGGAAGTTGTCAAGGTAAAAAGAGGTAGGCTCAAGGTAAAGGGGAGTTTTTATCATCTTTATAATATGTCCCTCTCTTTTTGATGGCCTTTTTAGGTCCTTAAGATTAGACTATGGCCACTTTGTCATTATGTCAAAGGGGGAGAAAGTTCTTATGGTGAGAGTGCTTAAAAATAGAGAAGGAAGATGAGTTGTATATTAATATATGATGGTTGTTGATGTTAATGAAAAAGAGGTATATTTTTAGAGAATTTTAAATTATATAATGGTGATGTCATGAATTTTTCAAATTGAGTGGATTAATTGACTTGATAGTCTGAGTGACAATGACAAAGTGTGCAATGTGCTTGTCCTAGTATGCTTGAAGAAAGCTTGGTTGATCTTTAGAGTTTGCATGGTTAAGGATGTTTAGGGGTGAGTATGGTGATTTATGGTTGTGAAAGGGGCCCTATCAAATGTGAAGGATTAATTTATTTATTTTTTGCATAAGTGTAACTCATCTAGTAGTCCATAGTTTTCATCTAGATATTTTGGGTCCAAAGGCAGAAAATGTGAATAGGTAATTTACCGACATCACCCTTACCATGTGTAGATGATTTAGGGTGAGTTGGTCATATGGTTGTGATATAATTTGTGCCTAGTTTATATGTGATAAATTTTAGGCCATGAAATTAATTATGAAAAAATATATGCAAGTTTAAAGTTGGGCTCTTGGGTAGTTTGACAGTGTTTTCCCATAGCCAAATTTAAATGAGGCAAGAAAGAACCAAGTAAGTAGTTTGGTGATTACATATTTCACACATGTGAAGGTACAAGGAGAAAATAATAATATATATTTATTTAGTTTAATTTTTAGTTAATTTCCTCTAATTATAAATTCACGTGATGAAGCGCATCAAAATATATGCTTGTGCAAAGTTGGCCTTCCAGACAAGTTCTTGACATAGTTGGCTTTATGGCAGAAAATTTTGAGTGAAAATATTAATGGAGTTATATCTTTCATATGTGAAGGTTTCAAGATATGATTAATATATGGTTGGATTCATTTTTAAAATAAGAACATGTGATCCAAACTTGAGAACATGTGATTGAGCGAGGTAAAAGTTATTGATGTCCAAAGTTGGTCTTCTAGGCTGATAAGCAATGGTCCCATACTTAGTCATTTTTACCTGATGTTAAAGATCAGGACCAGATAGAGATCAAATAGTTTTTTGGAATTCATGTGTGTGTGTGTGTGTGTGTTACATATAGAGTCAAAATGGTCAAAGTGTTTATATATATGAGCATAGTGTTTGAAGATGTGAGGACACGAGATATGAGCATAGTGTTTGAGGTCTAATTGTGACCATTTTCATTTGAATATTTGAATTTAAATAAGGAAAAATTAGTGCTCTATATTTTTTCCATATATTTTGATAAAGGTATATCTTATTCACTTTAAAAACTAGGGTTATTAAATATTTAGATCCTAAGAATACTAGAATTTCACTATGTTTGTAACAGATCATAGTGAATCATTTGCTTGGTCCTATAGCAATATGCCTTGTATCAATCCTGCTATCATCATCCTTAACATTATCACTTTCCCCGATGCTAAATATTTAAAGAAAAATCTTTGAAATATGCATCCTCACATTGTACTCTTAGTCAAAGAAGAGTTACAACATCTCTTATTTATTAAATTTATCCAACATATCAATTACCCTTAATGGGTATCTAATATCATCCTTATCACAAAGCCTGTAGGGGGATTATGCCTTTATACTAACTTTTGAGACCTTAATTTCACTTGTCCTAAGGATGATTTCCCTCTCCCTAATATTGACCAATTAGTGGATTTCATCGTTGGGCATGAAATGTTGTCACTTATGGATGGTTTATCTGGATATAATAATATCCTTATCACACCATAAGATCCACATAAAACTTCATTTATTATTCCTTAGGGGACCTTCTACTATCTATTTATGCCTCTCATCCTAAATAAAGTAGGATCCACCTATCAAAGAGCCATGACTTATATCTTCCATGATATTATCCATAAAACTTTTGAGGATTATGTGGATGATCTCCTAAGTAAATAAAAGTTACAAAACATTACCTTTAAGTCCTAAAAATTATCTTTCTCACCTAATCTAATTTCATATCTATCTAAATTTTAAGAAATGCATTTTTGGAGTATTGATGGGTAATATTATAGGCTTTATCATCTCCATCCATGGGATAGAAGTCAAGCCTTCCAAAATCAAATCCATTTTAGAGATGCCACCTCCATATTCTTAAGCATCTTCATAGTTTGCAAGGTAAATTGAAATCTATCCATCATTTAATCTCCCAGCTATCTGATAATTTTCAACCATTCATCACCTTATAAGGAAGGATATCCATTTCAATTGGGACTATAGTTGTTATAAGGCCTTTAAAATTATTAAGAGATACCTTCTTTCACCACTAGTTCTCACTCTTCTGAAATAAGGACAACATTTATTCTTGTATATTTCTGCTAAGGAACATGACCTTAGAACAATGTTTTCCCATCATGATGAACAACATAAAGAGTAGGTGGTTTACTATATCAATCACACACTTGTTGAATATGAGACACATTATTCTCATACAAATAAGGTGTGCCTAGCTCTGGTCTTTATTACTTCTAAGGTTTGACATTATCTACTTAATCATAAAACCTATGTGGTCACAAACATCAATCCCCTAAAATTTATTCATTTCAAGCCTTATCATAATCAATAAATGGCTAAATGGATTATGATTTTGGTAAAAATTTATCTAGAGTCTATCCATCAAAAGTTAATTACAGGTCAAATTATTGATGATCAGCGTGTTGAGGTGCCTCTTTCTTATAATCAACTAGTTAATTATGAATTTCTAGATGAATCTATAGCTTCACAACTCAAATAGATTTGCAATATCAAATGACTTTATTCTTTGATGGATCTAAATATGAGCATGGTAGGGGAGATAGAATTATCCTAATCCCTCCTTAGGGGATTCCTATACGTCTATGCTTTAAGATTGATTTTGAATACACTAATAATTGTAGACATCTAATTCCTAACACCATTTGTGTTTAAATTGTCAATATTACTCAATTTGCACTCAAATCCACATTTTAGGTCAAAATCCATAAAACATGATAAATGGTTCAAAATTTTCATTTACAAGTGCCAATTTATGTCAAAGTATCCCTAAATGTGGCAATGCAATATATGGGCTAGCTAAATTTGATCAATTCATTTTGAGTCAAAATGATGATTTCACCTTTTGTGATTTGGATCACTCTTTTCTCATAAATTCATTGGTACATGCCACATACCTTTGTTATTTTGTGTTAGAAACATCTTTAATGGAAATATGGTTCTAACACATCTAATGTCACCTTCTAATTCATCACGATTCAAATTACAACTCAATAATATGACTTTCTAACCTTTTTGATTAATTGAAGGCCAATTTTCAAAGAATTGCACTAATGTTGATTAACCTTGTAAGGCTAATTAGTCAAAATCAAGAGCTTAAGTGGATTTTACATGAGAGTTGTTGAATATTTCTTTTTGAAAATTGATTCCTATTAACTGCATCATTAGGGGATATCATTTCTTGGGAAGACATTCCTAGGCCATAAATGCTAAAAATATCAAAATTATGGGTCACCCATGCCTAGTTAATTCCTTCCATGCCTCTTCAATGCCCCCTTTTCCAAGGTCATGATGAAGATAATTATGGATTTAATTCCAAATATTAGAATTATCAATGGACAAAGATCTCAATCTTGAGATGGATGGTCATGGTTGATCTTGACCAATCTCAAAAATATATAAATAGAGAGGCCATGGTCATGAATTTTAAGCTTGAATGTTGTAAAGTTATAATGTTAAATTTTTTCCACAAGGTTTTGAATTTGATCATAGCTTTTTCTTGCAAGCTTCATTGATAGGCTAGTTTAGTGATTGGAATCAAGAGCCTAGGTTTCATGGAGTGTTCTTAAGGTATTGGAGGAGCATACCACCATTATTAACAAAGACAAGGATGCTTGATCAAGGGAGAACATGTATTTGAGCTACATGGGTATGGTGAATCCATTTGGGAAGGTAATATGGTGTTGCTTTCTTTCATTTGTTTCTTGTTATCCTTTGTAATTCCTATAAGAATAAATAGGCTTGGTTAGTTTGTTCTTTATGCATGTTTCATTGTTTATGGACTAATGCTTGACTAACTTCCTTTATAATCCTCTCTACATCTTAGACTAATTCTTGACTAAGATGTAGAGAGGATTAAAAAGTAAGTTAGTCAAGCATTAGTTCATAAACAATGAAACATGAATAAAGAACTAACTAACCAATCCTATCTATTCCTAAAGGAATTACAAAGGTTATCAAGAAACAAATGAAATAAATTAACACCATATTACCTTCCCAAATGGATTCACCATACCCATGTGGCTCAAAAACATGTTCTCCCTTGATCAAGAATCCTTTTCTTTTTCAACAATGGTGGTAAGATCCTCCAATGCCTCAAGAACACTCCATAAAACCTAGGGTCTTGATTCCAAATCACTAAACTAGCCTATCAATGAAGCTTGCAAGTAAAATTTATGATCAAATGCAAAACCTTTTGGAAGCAATTTAACATTATAAATTTTTGATATTCAAGCTTAAAATTCATGTCCATGGCCCCTCTATTTATAGATTTTTGAGATTGGTCAAGATCAATAATGACCATCCATCTCAAGATTGAGGTGTGTGGCCATGGATAATCCTAATATTTAGAATTAAATCCATAATTATCTTCATTATGACCTTGGAAGAAGGGGAATTAAAGAGGCATGGGTGACCCATAATCTTGATATTTATGGCATTTATGCTTAGGGATGTCTTCCCAAGAAATGATGTCACTTGATGATGTAGTTAATAGGAATCAATTTTCAAAAAAAAATTCAACAAATCTCATGGAAAATCCACTTAAGCTCTTGATTTAGATTAATTAGAATTACAAGGTTAATCAACATTTGTGTAATTATTTGAAAATTGGACCTCAATTAATTAAAATGGTCAGAAAGTCATATTACTATGTAATAATTTGACTCAGGAAGAATTAGAAGTTGATGTTAGATGCCTCAGAACCGTATTTCCATTTATGATGTTTCCAAAACAAAATAACAAAGGTATGTGTCATATACCAATGAATTTAGGAGAAAAGAGTGATCTAGAGCACAAAAGGCAAAATCATCATTTTGACTCAAAATGAATTGATCAAAGTTAATTGGCCCATAAATTACATTGCCCCATTTAGGGATACTCTGACCTAAATTGTCATTTGTAAATGATAATTTTGAACCATTTAGCATGTTTTATGGATTTTTACCTAAAATGTACATTTGTGTGCAATTAGAATAAGATTTAGAATTTCAACATAAATAGTGTTAGGGATTGGATTTCTATAGTTTGCCCTTGTTTGAGAAGGTATAGCAAGACATTTAGGTAAAGCAACATATTTTTAAAAAAAAGAGTTGTCAAGAATAAATTAGAACATACCCATGATGCCCACTCAAGAGGACATACTAGGATGAAAGAGAAGGATGAACTCTCGAAAAGAGAGAGAAAGTGAGAGGTTAACACATGGAATAAATCACATCTAGATAATTTAATACTTGCACATGTGATTACCATCAATTATCAAAATATAATTAGAGTTATAATAGGCCCTAGAGATAAGGGGAATAGAAAATATACAATCCATAAATATAAGGGACACACTATAAACATACCCAATTTGAGAGTACAAGCTACATGCTTATGTTATTGATTAATCTTGAGATAAGTTGCACACTAAAATATTACCATTGTGTGTAGTAGTGTGGAGAGCTTGGAATTAGAGGAAAAGAGAAAGGATTCTATGTCAGGAAGGGAAGCACCACTAGAATAGGGTCTCTAAAGAGAAGATAATAAGTAATACTATAGTAGAGAAAATTTGATCATGATAAATTTTTTTTCCATAGTAGGGAGAATCTTGATCATTGATAAAGAATAAATAATGATTTTCCATTGTAGATATGATTTTATTTGGATGTTATTCAGATGATAGGCCCCAATATGGGCAATTAGCAAGAAAAAATATCTCAAGGATATAATCTAAAAGATAGGTTAAAGTGAGCAGGCACAAACATACATACAATGGTGTAATGGCTTAGAAATCCATATAAAACCAAACATATGAGAATTCACAAAGTGATGAGAGAGATGGAAAGAATAATGGAGATAACTAAGCTAACCTTAATAGAAATTGAGCACTTCCTACATAGTTCCATGGACTCATGTTCCAACATGAACTTCAAGCCAAAATTTCATCCAAGTTTAGGAGAGAATGGAATGAAGAATGATGAAAAATGACCAAGAATTGATTAGACTCATAATGTATGTAAAGAGATGCACATCTAAGCATAGAGAAAGAAGCCTGAAAAGTATGCTACCTAAAAGCCTAATTCCATATCATGAGCCTAAGTTTTGTAAAGTGTTCTTGAGAATCATTCATCAGAGCTTATGTTAAAGTTAAGACTTTGAGACCTGAGCACAAAGTGCTTGCTATAGAAAAAGAAACTAGGCATCATAAGTATAAATAACATAGAATGGCATAAGATTTAAATTATGTTGAGCAATTTCAATTATGGAAATTTATAACTAAGGATAATGGTAAAACAATGACCAAAACCAGAGTTACAATGATATACATTTAAACAAAAAAGCAAAAGATAAGGAAAAAGATAAACATAAATGAACCTAACTTGAAATAAAGATATGATCTATCAATACTTAAGTAGGAACAAAAATGTTTAAAAACAAAAGGCAAGAACATCTTAATGACATGAGATAAGATATGAATAATTAAGATCCATGTGGACCATCAAGGCATTCCTGAACACAAAAAATAAAAATCAAATATAAAAACAAGACACCAACAACAATAAAATAAACAAAATGGTCAAAGAATATTGTAATAACATAGGATCAAGATCTATGTGAATCATCAAGATATTTTCAAACACAAAAGGGATAAGCAAAAAATAATCAGGAAACATAAGACCAAGATGAGACAAGAAGTAAAAAAGAGAAAAGGAGAAGGAATAAAAGGAGAGGTGAAAAATCACAATAAAACACTAATAAAACACAATAAAACACCAGGAAAACTCAAATAAACACACACAAAAAAAAACCAAGTTAGTGCGATTTAAAGATAAATGTTCATGCATGTGTGGTAGAGGTGTTACTTTCCACCACATCATAACAAAGAACAATGACAATTGTTCCCTAATTAAAGAGGAACAATGAAAAAATAAATAGAGGAAAATAAGAAAAGGAACGGGTTGGTCAAGCTAACTCTAGATGTATCAGACAAGCAGATGTTACCTACATAGTTTTATAGATGCATGTTCCAACATGAACTTCAGGCTAAATGTAGTTCTCCCAAGAAGTGTGATAGAAGAAAAATGATGATCAAACCAACATGATTAATAATATAGAATTGGAATTGGAATGTACAAATGTATAGAAGTGTGAGACAATGTTTTTGTGATTTTATGTATCATGTTCTGATGTTTTTGGTATTTTCAAAGTATTTTTAATGTTATCGGTGTTTTTGAGATAAAATATGTATAATGTGGGACCATCTAGTTGAGGAGATGCACGTCCTAAGAGTAGAGGTTCCAATAAGATAGCTAAATTGGTTGTAACAACCCATGCTCATAGATTAGTGAGAGTGAGGTTATTTATAAAATTAGAAAGAGTAGCAAATGTTAGAACGAAGAAGATGCATTTGTTCACTTGTTTGAAACTATAAAAGACTATCTTTGTTAAATTATATTGTATAACTACTACTGAAGATGCTTATAATATTCATGAGACATATTTGAAATCATAATTGGTCAAGGGACAAAAAGTGTTCTAGCTTATAACATGTCTTAGACAAAATAAATAATATGCTTCTTAAAGAGAGAAATCCATAATGGGATGAAGAATGTGTTTAGAATGCCAAGGATTTAGAGCCTTTACTGTCGATACTCATGAAAAGTGGACCAGGGTAGTATAAAATGTGTTTAAGGTAGGATAAAAAGGTGGGATAAAATTATGATAGCACAATTTACCCCCAATTTAGTGGTCTTATAGATAATGGTTCAAATATGTTCATGTGTAGAACCTCTTAAGGTGTATGATGTTCATGGGCTCTAAAATTTCTTCACCATTAGGTTTAGCCAATCCATATGCTCCTGATCCATAGTTTGTTTTGATAATATATGGTCTTAACCAATTAGGCTAAAACTTGCCTTTATTTTTGGGTTCAACATTCATGTTCTTCTAGTTCTCTTTCATAACTAAGTCACCAATCTCAAATTTTTGAGGGAGAATGTGTTTCTTTTAACTTCTCTATAATTTGTTTTGATAGGTGTACAATTTTTCTAGGGCAGTCAAATGCTTACCATCAAGAAGTTCTAGTTCTTGTAGCTATGAGACTTTATAGTCCTCATCATCTTCAATGTGCTCTAGTGATATTCTTAATGATGGGATCTCAATCTTGATTGGGATGATAGATTTAGTGCCAAAAAAAAGGGAGTATGGAGGAGATCTATTTGGGGTGTGATGATTGTTTCTATAAGTCCAAAGGGTAGGAAATAATTTCAAGTGCCAATTATGGCTAACATCATTAACAATCTTTTTTAAGATGGCTAGAATGGTTTTATTTGATTCCTCAGCTTGTTTATTGCCTTGCGGGTTATATGGATTGGATTTCTTGTGCTTGATCTTGAATTTTATATAAAGATATTTCATATCTTGGTTCACAAAGGATTAACCATTATCGAATATAATACAAGATGGGATGCCATATCGACAGATGATATGGTAATGAATGAATTTGGCTATTTGTTTCTTGATACCATAAGTGAGAGGAATGGCCTCAATCCACTTGTTAAAGTACTTAGTTTTAGTCAAAATGTGCTTATGGCCATATGAAGATGTTGGGTTAATTTTCCCAATGAGATCAAGACCCCATGTTGTGAATGACCATGGTGTTATAATCATTTTAATGGTGAGGAAGGTGCATGTATCATGTTACCATGTTTCTGATAAGGAACACACTTCTTTACATAATTACAAGCATCTATCTCCATTTTGGGCCAATAATAGCCTATTTCGATAAGTTTATTTTCTAGGACTACACCATTGGTATGGGCCACACATATTCCTTCATGAACCTCCTTTAGTGCGATCTTAGATTCTCCCAAAGATACACAACAAAAAATCATTCCATCATAGCCTTTTCGATAAAAGTGTGTGTCTAAGGAGGATATAACATGTTAAGCAATGAAGGAAATTTTTTTGTTGGTTGTTAGAAAGGTTGGCAAGAAATACATGACAATGGAAAT
Source organism: Torreya grandis (assembly GCA_037957365.1). NCBI lineage: Eukaryota > Viridiplantae > Streptophyta > Pinopsida > Cupressales > Taxaceae > Torreya > Torreya grandis. The sequence continues at coordinate 475,431 of JARHVA010002280.1, read as the reverse complement.
AGTTATAAAAATCTTGGTACCATGGTAGCTCAAGAGAGGGATTAGGATCAGCAATGGTGCATATCCTCTCTAAATCTAATAGAATATGTGCTAGTTGAAGAATATTTTTAATCAAGAATTGATACTCTTTAGTAATATCATGCATTTGAATCATGGAACCAATCATTGCCATATCATTGGTAGATTTGTTGTTGACTCATAGAACTTACTCAAATTATAGAGATTTAAAATGTGTTTTGAGGTTATCAATAATTTACTTTTAAGGAACAATCTTCTGATCTTTTGCTTGATACTAGTCAGTTGTCTGATTTATGATTAACTATGAATCTTCATAGAACTTTAAGCTCTGAATAACCCACTATATGTCAAGATGAAGCCTTGTAACTAATGCCTCATATTCAGCCATATTGTTTGTAGATTGAAATTGTGTATGGAATACTTTGAGGATAAAATCCCCTTGTGGCATGATTAACAATATGCTAACTCCAGATCCTTGGGATGCGAAGGATCCATCAAAATAGAGTATCCACTATTTAGGTTCTTGTGATGATTGTTTTATTGTCATGATAGAATTATCTAGAAGGTCAAAGTTGAGAGGTTGAGTGGCCATAATAGGAGCTTTTGCAAGTTGGTCAGTAAGAACTTATTCTTTGATTAGCTTTTGATTCTGATACTCAATATCAAACTCACTGAGGAGCATAATCCATTTAGCCATGCATCCTTGAAGATATATTTTAGATAAAAGGAACTTGAGAGGATCTACCTTGGTAATAACAATAGTTTTGTTATTTATCATATAATGTCATAATTTTTGAGTGGTGAAAACCATAGCTAAACATGCATTCTTAATAGGCATGTAATTATGATTATAGGCTACTAATGTGTAGCTTAAATAATAAACTACATATTCCTTACCATGATCATCATGTTGAGCAAAAAGTGCCCCCAATACATGTTTTGTGGCTGATATATAGAAAAGTAATGGATTTCCTTATGTTAGAGGTCATAAGACTAGTGGATTGGCCAATTATGTTTTAAGCTTTGAAAATTCTATATGAAAACATTCATCCCACTAAAATGTTACCCCTTTCTTTAAGAGGTGGGTAAATGGGTGGCACTTATCTACCAATTAAGAAATGAACTTACATATAGATTGGATATTGCCTTGTAGACCTCATAACTATTTAAGATTGTTTGGTGGAGGCATTTCCATAATAGCGTTGACCTTTGTAGGGTTGACTTCAATCCCTCATGATACAATGAACCCTATAAATTTTCCTGATGTGACTCCAAAGACACATTTCTTAGGATTTAAGTAGACTTTAAATGCATGAAGCCTCTCAAATATTCTTTGTAGAATGTCAAGGTGTCCAACTCTTGCTCTTGATTTTGCTATTATATCATCAACATAGTCCTCAATAATGTCATGCATCATGTCATGAAAGATGATATTCATTATACACTAATATGTGGGTCCAACATTCTTTAAACCAAATGGTATGACTTGGTAATATAATGTCCCCCATGGAGTGGTGAACGTGGTCTTATGCTAATCCTCAAGGGATATCTTGATCTGATTATAACTAGAAAATCCATTCATTAAGGATAACATCTCATACCAATTAGTTGAGTTGATAATCAAGTCTATTTTGGGTAGAGGAAAATAATCTTTAGGGCATGCTTTGTTGATATCACAAAAATTAGTAAAAACATGTATGCCTGGGGTCTTTTTCCTTACTAGCACTATGTTAGAAATATATGTAAAGTATTCTAGTGGTCTAATAAAATTATCTTGTAATAAATTTTCTAACTCAGTCTTAACCAAAAGGGTGATGTATGGATGCATCTTTCTCAACTTTTTATTGACTAGTTTAGCATCAGGGTGAACAACAAGATGATGCATAACTAAATCTAGGTCCAAGCCTGGCATGTCAGAGTATGCCCATGCAAAAATGTCTATATAATTCTTAAGAATGGATATAATATTTTCATGTTCTACTTCAATAAGGGAAGCTCGAAGATAAATTTTTTTGGGATCCTCATGGGTTCCCAAATTCACTTTTATTATACTCTCCATAAGGAGTGTCAATTTGCCTTCTAGAATTATAGGCAATGTATGGTCATGATCATATTCTTCTATTATATCTTCTTTTTTTTCCTCCCAAAGATCTGAATAATATAAAGAATCAAAATCTACCCTCTCAGGTAAAGGCTAATTGGAAAAAACCTCTAGAAACTCAAGGGTAAGATGCTTAAATATTTGATGTTGTTTTGAAGAGATGTTTGTACTAGCTATCGAACTTAGGCTAGATGGGATTTCTACATCCTGAGGGGATGAGCAAAATTTCCCACCTAATATCACCTAAAATAGGTTTTCACTCAAAGGCTTATCTTTTTCTTTACTTTTTCCCTGATCAAAAAGTGCCTCAAAGAGGTTTTCACTTGAAGATCTCAATGGTTGTTTTCTATTATGACCAAGAAAGTTTGCCTACTCTCCAAAGTAGGTATAAGAATTTAATGAAAAATTTGAACCCTACTTATGATCCCTGATAGGGAATGCATCTCATATGCACATGTATTATACAATTTATTATTCATTTTGAAACTCATTGAGGCATATGAATAAAAAAATTTGATCCAAATATATGAGTTCAGGATGACAAAGGCATAGGTTACAGTGAGGGATTTCTTCAAGACATGAAGCACCAATGGTAAAGATATAATGTCCTACTTGAGAAAGGGAAGCACCACTAGGATGGGTTTTTACTTCAATATGGGAAGCTCCATTAGTAAATATTAATATCCTACTTTAGGAAGGGAAGCACCACTAGGATAGTTTTTTACTTCAAGATAAGAAGCTCCAATAGGTGTTATGGTCAATATGACATTTGAGTCAAAAATATCATCAAAAAGGCTATAGTGGGATGTTGTGTCATTGTTAGGAGTCTCATTACTAGTCACTTTAGAGGAGTCACTATCAAATGTCATGAGGTCATCATCTAGTGGTTTAAATTTGAGACCATGATTCTAGTTGATAACTCTAGCTAATAAGGGTTCTAAAATTCCTTGCGCCTATGGGCTAAGGCCTTTCCTTATTATAGTCAAGATGATCCATTATCTTGTTAGGGATAGGATACTTTGGATTCTAAAAATAATCAACAAGGCCTTTAGAATACAACCAATCTCCCTTGGTAAAAGCCTTTTGATCTTTCTTTGGTGCAATTACTGGTACAAAAACCACATGAGGTTTTTATTATTTCTTCTTTGGTTACCAAATCTGATCAATTATGTTTGAAGTCCAAGAAGTTTTAGGTTGACCAAATTTTTTAGGGGGTTTTGGTAATTTTCCAATATGGAGGAGGTCCTTTAGATGGTACATGGAAATGCCTATGTAATTAGTAATAACCTGCTTGGCCAGAGCTATAGGAAATGGATCAGCCAAAGTGGAGGCTAAATCACTAGGGTATATATAATTAGATGGAAATGGATGAGAAATGATGGTTTTATTATTCTTTTTAATGAATTCTAAACCTAGGAAATAGTTATAATTACAAAACTTTGCTTCAATATGTTTACAATATTGATATGGCTACTGATCAGTAGGAATAATAAACTTGATCCCATCATAGGGAAACTTAAGGCATTGTTGAAGTGTAGATGGAACTAACTGTACTTCATGGATCCAAGGGTGACCAATAAGTATGTTATAAGGAAGCTCAATATCCACAATATGGAATAATGTGTCATGAGAAATAGACCCAACCATGACAAGAAACTAAATTATACCAAATGACTCCCTCTCAGCATTGTAGTAAGCCTTGATTATAATATTTTTTGGCTGAATGTCTTTATCCATGTAACCCAATCATTTTACCAATTTAAGAGATATGATGTTCATCCGTGAGCCATTATCTATAAGAACCTACTTGATCTTGTGATCTACAATGATTATAGTGGGTTATTATGGTTTGGATCAAGGGTGGACATGTCCTTTTGATCAAATGTAATTTGATAAAATGAAAACAAATGTCTAACTAGGTTTTGGAACTAATCAAGGTTTATATCATTAGGCATAATAGACTCTTCCAAAATATTGTTGAAGATGGTCCTATAGACATCAGATGTTCACAAGAGTTCTAATATGGAAATTTATGTAGGGGTTTTATCTAATTGATCTATTACACTATAAGGCCTTTGAACTATGGATTGGACTAGTTTAGTCTTTGTTGGGACAATATTCAGCTTTGGAACCATTAGCACAATATTCTCATTGGGTTTATTGAAATAAGTGGGTGAAGGGCCCTGGATGCTAACTCACATGCATCTAGTTATAACTGCACAACCTAGAGGTGGCAAAGAGTTATTATAATTATAAGAGGGAAGTAAGGGGCCTTGGATGGTGACTCATGGGTGACTAACTATGTTACTATAATTTTAGGTCAGTGAGGAGCCTTTATAATTAAAAGAATTGTATTATTGTTTAGGATTATTAACATGTGCAAATAGAATAACAACATGATGATGCAAACTCAACATGGTATTATTAAGGGGAAAGGGTACTGACCCTATAATGATGGGTCTCATGTTACGATGAAGATGATATTGGCCATGTAGTTTTATAGTAACAATGGCAATGTAGGTTGTAAAAATGCATCCCATATTATTATTATAGTCATAAGATACATTGTTATAAGCCACATTAGTAGTGTGGGAATTATGATTTTGATTATGCTCATTATGATTTTGACCTTGTTGGTTCTAATTCTACCTCTATCCCTAATTGTGATCATCTTGATTTTTTCTTGGTGGTGGTGGGGGATCATGTCAAGGAAAGGGGTCTATGTAGATTCCCACATCCTAATTTTTGTCCTAAGTAGGGGTCAACTTAATTTACATTTTGCCACTTTCAATAAAGTCCTCAATAATATGTCATAATTGAATGTAATGATATGTACCATGACAAACAACATGATGGAAGTTACACCATTCATATTCTTTGTACCAATCTATTTTGGCTGATCTTGAGGAAATGGCCTTGATACTGGCCATATAATTAAATTAGCTGCAATGAAATTTTGTAACACTATTTCAATTGATTCTCGTATCTTACTAAAGACTCTAAAATTGTTATGAAAATTCCTTCATGGAGGTTGTCTCTAGAAAGTAGGTAATGGATTTGGGGGAGTTAATTATACATTTGAAGGAGGCATAACTTGTAATATTTATACATGTCTTATTTCTATCACCCCATTTCCAACCATGTTCTTATTTTTCAAAAGACCTTAGACTTATCCTACATAACTATTTGAGCCAGTGATTTATTCTGATTAGACACTTGACCTTATGTAAAAATCTTAACAAGGCCCCTAGCAATAAGAGCCTTCTCAATCTACACTCCTTTGTCAATAATTTCTTCAAACGAGTTAGCACAAGCTAACCTTAGATTATGCATAACTTTAGGATAAAAATTCTATGCAAAGATATCAACTAACTATTTGTTTGGTAAATTTTGTTGAAAGTGGCCTACCAATTTTCTCCACCTTTGCAGATATGCAACAAAACTTTCACCATCACATTGCTTGGCTCTGCATAAGTCAACAATGGTTAATTCATGTTTTATGTTGTATTATAAATGGTTAAAAAACTTTTTTGATAAGTCATTCCAATCTGAAACTAATCCTTTGGGTATTTTAAGCAGTCAATCAAGATTTTATCCCATTAAACTTTTCAAAGATAGTCATAATAGGTACTCACTACTGTAAGCAACCTCTTGACATAGGATGAAGAATGCCTATATGTGCTCACATGGATCTCCTTTTCTTTTGTACTAGTCAAAGTTGGGTACCTCAAAATAAGGTGGAAAGGGGTTTTGGATAATAGATAGGTCAAATGGATATGGGTATATCTCATCGAATTTGTTCTTTTTGAATTTATTATTTATCTCCAATATTGGGACAATTTCCTTCATATAATTCCATTCTTTCATGTTTGGTGCATATATGAATTGAATAAGATGTTGTTAGGGTAGAATGTACCACTAGTTATGATGTGATTTGATATATACCTTTTTATCCATGACTTGGTTTTGATTTTCCCCTTGAGTTGAGAACATAGGCTGTTGATTCTTGGATTGTAAAAGATTCCCTGAATTTAGTTGTTTCACACTTTACTGATTTTGGATATTTCTATGTTTATTTACCAATATTTGGGTTGGTTGAAAAGAACTAGCCAAATTGTCTTGATGGATTTCCTCAATTCAGACTAAATGTTTGGGTTTCTGAGTTTGTTAAGTAACAAGAGGTTCTTGATGATTGAAAAATGTATGTTCTATGTCAAAGGGAACATTTTGTAAGGTCTCTTGTGACTTTAAATATTCTTTAAATTACCTTAATCCACTATCGTAATTCTCTTATCCAATATTTGTTTCATACCTTCAACCACATTTCCTTGTTCTTTTGAACCATTGTTGTGAATTGAAGTGGAAACTAGGGAGTCAGTTAAGTCTGTGACAATTTGATCTACATATCATTCACTTATTATCTTGATCTTATCTATAAGATCCAAATTTTTGGGTTTTTAATCTATTTGTATTTCATTTCCTTTGTTAAAGGAATAAAGTATGTCTATTTGTGCAAAAGCTTACTCTTTCCATCATTGTTCTCCTTCGCTAACTAAGGTATGTAATTATTCTATAGGAAAGTCATAAGGTAGTCTAGCACCTGATTCTATCAATCTAAGAAGGGCTTCATCTTGATATTCTAGGGGTTGATATTAATTGTAATCATCTTTGAATCCTACTATTTGTTTTGGGCAGCATAACTCTACCCTTCTTAACTTAAATACATGATTTTGACATGGCTTATGGACAAACAAACAATTTTTAGCCACAAATCATACTAAGTAAATAATGACCAAAATACACTAAGTATTATCATCCAAATCCTTGCAAGGTTTCAATCATTCTAGGGGAATCAATTTCATAATGAATTTCATGTCAAACATTGTAAAAGATAATCATGAAAATTGGGTAACCATGGCATTGTCTAGTTGTAAAAAAGTCTAGTCCTTTTTACAACCACTATATCCTGTTATTCACTTAGTATAGTGTGATTTCTAAATGAAAATACATCCCATGTGTAAATTTAAAAGAGTCAAATGAATTCAATGTTAGGATATGAAACCCTGGGTTAAATTTTCCCTAAATAAATCATGGGAGGTAATGACATCCCCCTCGTAAGCTAAGTTTGCATGAAAATAAAGAAATAATAAAATAGAAAGATTTTAGGGTCATTTTCAAGATCACCCAAACTTTAGAAATTTTTTGGGGAGTGGTTTAGATGACATTATTTATAAGCCTTAGACTAGGCTATTTGCAACAATAATGGTTATTTTGATTCCAAGGGTTCCCTAAAGGGGACAAATGGAAGAGCATACATGCAACATTCCTCTTTTTTCCAATAAAACCTAAGTAAATAGATATTGCAAGCAAAAATTGAAAAGTGTGCTTAATTTTAAACCTAAATGTAATGTTTGGTGGTGTTCATTTGACCCTTTGGTCTTAGTTTCAAACTTTGAAAACATTCACTAAAACATCTAAATTCTTTATTAAACACCCAAAACAAAGTTCTTAATTAATTTTTAAGCATGCAAGAGGTGATTTAAAAATGTTTTTATCAAAGCAAAAGCTTGTTCCAATAGAAAAAATGTCAGCATGTCCTTTAACTTTGAAGCTCTTTTTAGCTTGAAATAACAAACTTTCAAAAAGTAGCTCTCAGGTCTATATTTTTGGAAAAACACAATGACCGATATCAATTATTACAACTGATGATGGTTACTTTGGCTAATCAGGACCTAACCAATGTCAATTTTTCTAAACGACGTCAGTTAAGCCAAGTAACCTATGTCAATTATTGTGTAAAATTATGGAAAACAAAAATGGTAAAATAAAATTAGAAATCAATTTGCATGAGTTTTAGGGGTCCAACTGGATATTTTAGGGTTATAAAGTGATCTTATTTAGATATGAGATGAAGATTACAAATCAATTTAGTCAAGCATTAGTCCATAAATAATGAAACATGCATAAATAACTAACTAACCAGGCCTATCTATTCCAATGGGAATTACAAAAGATAGCAAGAAATAAATGAAAGAAAACAACACCATATTACCTTCCCAAATGGATTCAGCATACCCATGTGGCTCAAAAATATGTTATCCCTTGATCAATCATCCTTGTCTTTGTCAAAAATCATGTTAATCCTCTCCAATTCCTCAAGAACACTCCACAAAACCTAGGCTCATGATTCCAAATCACTAAACTAGCCTATCAATGAAGCTTACAAACAAACACTATGATCAAATACAAAGCCTTTTGTAAATAATTTATTATTATAACTTTGTAATATTCAAGATTTGAATATATTTGAGCATAATAACCTTTAACCAAAATAGATTAAAAATGATGTTCATGGCCTCTCTATTTATAGATTTTTGAGATTGGTCAGGATCAACCAAGACTATCCATCTCAAGATTGAGATGTGTGGCTATGGACAATCCTAATATTTAGAATTAAATCCATAAATATCTTAATCATTACCTTGGAATAAGGTCATTGAAGAGGCATGGGAGGTATTAAATAGGCATGGGTGACCCATAATCTTGATATTTGTGGCATTTATGGCCTAGGGATGTCTTCCCAAGAAATGATGTCACCTAATGATGTAGATAATATGAATCAATATTAAAAAATAAATATTCAACAACTCTCATGGAAAATACACTTAAGCTCTTGATTTTAATCAATTAACCTTAAACAAGGTTAATCAACATTTGTGAAATTATTTGAAAATTGGTCCTCAATTAATCAAAATGGTTAGAAATTCATATTATTGGGTCATAATTTGATTGGAGAGGAACTGGAAGGTGATGTTAGATGCATTGGAACCATATTCCCATTTAGGATGTTACCAAAAAAAAATAACAAAGGTACATGATGTCTACCAATGAATTAGAAGAAAAGAGTAATCCAAAGCACTAAATGACAAAATTGTCATTTTGACTTGAAATGATCTGATCAAAGTTAGCTGGCCCATAAAATGCATTGCCCTATTTAGGGATACTTTGACCTAAATTGGCACTTGTAAACAACAAGTTCAAACCATTTAGCGTATTTTATGGATTTTGACCTAGAATGTGCATTTGAGTGCAATTCAAGTAAGATTGATAATTTCAACACAAATGATGTTAAGAATTGGATGTCTACAAGTGGCATATGAACAAGGAAAGGTATATATACAAGGAACTTTTAGGCCTATTTATGAAAGCCAAGAGGAAGTGAATGAAATAGAATATCCTTGAGTGGAAGGAGGTATTAAAGACCATAAAAATATCTTAGAGGGACTATCATGAATATATAACAAAATGTATGAGTATGAATATCAAGATCATATGACCTATTTAGTCTTCAAGAGACCTAGTTGAGCGAAGAAGCATAGAAGGTAATTTGAGAGGAATAAGAGTGTGAAGAGATGAATAGGTGGTCATCATATATTGTATGAGAACATGGTATTATGAAGGTGATCAAATTAATCAGGTGGCTGAGTTGGTGTTGAGTCATCTAGGGGGTTGGTGCCTCCTTATAAGTGGGTGCTTGCTAAAGCCTACTCAAGTGGGTACTTGACTAGTTGGGGTTGGTGCTTCATGTAGATTTTATGCTTAAATAAATTTTATTTTTATCTTATAATATTATATTCCAATTTTATAGATCAGTGTGTTTTCTTCCACTTGAGGGTTTCCCACACATGTGATGTGTTTATGTGTTCCATGCTTATGTGGATAATTGATTATTCTTGGTAGATTTATATGTTTGTTTTAATGGTTAATTATTGATAATGTGTAATTGAATGAAAGGGTTTGAATACTGATTCAACCCCCAACTCATTTTTCTTCCAACACATGCAACTTTTTATACGTTATACAAGAGGCAACAATTGACCATAGATACATAGACAATAGGCTTTAGAAGGTTTTAATGACATGAAACTTGGATCATGTATAGTTTCTAATTAAATGATGTTGGATTTTATTCACACATAAAATAACTTTTTTAATACAATAAATTAAGTAACAACACACTTTTATTCATAAGAAAATGATTATTTTGACTACAAAGACCCATGTTCTATCTTGGCAGACTATCAACTCTAGTTGTAGTCATGAAGTTTTTCACTTTTTAAGATTGTTCTCACCTTAAATTGTTTATTATTTATAGTTTTGAATTTGATCAAGTTCTTGTATATGTGTTATACTTGGGGTTTATTCTCTTTTCCTTATAATCTTCTTAACAACCTTGTTCTCAACATAGAAAATGAACATTAATTAATGGGTCTATCAGTATGCATAAATTAATATCCTATAACATTAAACCTATAACATACATAAATACATAAATACACACACACATATATATATATATATATATATATATATATATATATATATATATATATATATACAATCATTCATACATTAAATATACCACATACATACTACTACATGTAGGTATGCAGTCACTCATACATGAAATCTTCTTGTGGTCATGATACGGTCACTCATATTAGACATAAATGTAGCTAATCACCCTAACACATTCAATATCTACCTAAACCATTAAGCCCAAACCCCTAACCCCAAACCTTAAACATTTAAATCTAAATCTTAAATCCTAAACCCTAATCCATAAAACCTAAACCATGAACACTAAATAATAAACCTAAACCCTATACCCTAAGCCCTAAACTTTAACCCTTAACCCCAATACATTAGCCCTAAATCCAAAACTATAATCCATAAACCCTAAACTATAGACCTCAAACATAAAAAATTAAAACATTAAACCATATACTTTATATCCTAGAAAATAAATCCTAATAACTAAACATATTACTTTAACCCTAAATCCCAAACCACAAACATAAAATCCTAAACGCTAAACCATAAACCCTTAACCTTATACCCTTAATTTTAAATAATAAAACCTAAAAAACTTCAAAATTAAGAATGTTAAACCCTAAACACTAAACCCCAAACCATAAACCATAAATAATAAACCTTTACCCCTAAACTCTTAAACATAAACTCTAATCCTAAAAACCTAAACACTATACCGTAAAACTTAAAAACTAAAGCCTATACCACAAACCTATAACCATAAAGATTTACATTCAAAACCATAAACCCTAAATCCTAAAACCATAAATCCTAAACCTTAAAACCTAAATGGTGTAACCTAAATAACCAACCCTAAACACTAAAGTGTAGATCTTAGATGTTAAATTCTTTACCCCAAACTCTAATAAATTAACCCCAAACCATGAAAACTAAAGTTAAACACTAAAACTTAAACCCTATATACTAAACCTTAAAACCTGAATCCAAAATCCTAAACACCAAGCCCTAATCCATTAAACCCTAAAACCTAAAAACTAAAACTTGACACCAAACCCAAAACCCTAAATCACAAGATGTAAACCCCAAACCCTAAATAATAAATCCTAAATTCAAAACCTAGGCCCTACACTCCAAACTGTAATCTATAGACCTTAAACCATAAAACCCTAACCTTAAACCCCAAACACCAATAAATTATCCCTAAAAATTTAAACCCTAACCCTAAATAACAAAACACAAGCCCTAAACTCTAAAACATAAATCCTAAATTCCAAACCTAAACCCTAAACCCTTACACTTAATCCCTAAACTGTTAACCCCAAGCCTAAAACCATAAACCATATGTCATAAACCTTAAACAATAACTCCTAAACTAAAAATTCTATACCCATACTAAAAACCCAAAACCTAAAACCTTAAACACTAAACATAAATCCCTAAATCCTTAACCCTTAACCCTATACCTAAAAAACTAAACCCAAAATCTTAAACCCTAATCATTTATCTCCAAACACTAAATCCCAAACCTTAAACTAAGTTCTAAACCCAAACCTTCAACCAAACCACCAAGATCATAATGTTGAGCCTTACACCCTAAACCCTAAACCTAAAACCTTAACCCCAAACACCAAACACTAAAATATAAACCCTTGGTACCTTGAGCTACAAACCTTAAATCCAAAATATTTAATTATAATATATAAATTATAATCCCTAAATCCTTATCCCTAATCCATAACACTAAAACTTGAGCCCTAAATGTTAATCTCTATACACTAAACCCTACAATCTAAATCTTCAACTATCAAAAATAAACCTTAAACCGTAAATTTATAAATCCTAAAACTCTAACCATAAACTATATTCTTGAGTCATTCTAACCTATATAAAGAAATAAGTAACTAGGGGCATTCATGTAAAAGGCTTGAAGGTGGATTCAGGATGAATTCCTAAATAATTTGTTGGTTTTTTAATCAGTGGGTCCATCAATATGCATAAATGGCTAGCCTGTAGCATTTAATATATACCATACATATATTAATGATACAATCATTCATACATTACATATACCCCATACCTAGTACTACATATACGTATGCTGTCACTCATACATGGTATATTTCTATATTCATGATACAGTCACTCATACCAAACACAAATGTAACTGATCACCCTAATACACTCTATTTAAACCTAAACCATTAACCCTAAAACTCAAACCCTAAACATCATAAACCTTGAATTTTGAACCCTAAACCTAAACCCTAAATAACATAAAGCTTAAACACTAATCACTCTAGTAGAATATCCCTAGAGTAATCCATCATGACCCTACCTAATCTACTAGACATGAATGAGAATAATCACCCTAGTATACTTGAATCAGAATAAAAAAATTGAAAAAACACTAAAGATTCATTTGAAAAGATATTGTTCAGTTTAAAATAAATTTATTGACAGTTGGATTAGAACACACTCTACTAGATGAGGGAATGACTAGTGATGATGGAGTGATTAGGTACAATTATGGCTAATGGGGGATGAGGACAGATGATGAGGGTTTGATTATGGATGATTAAGGATGATGAGAGTTGATGAGGGAGTAATGGAGGATGATGAGGGATAATTAATGATGACGAAGGATTGATTAATGATGATAAAAAATGATGATGGTTAATGAGGGAGTTATTCAGGATGATGAGAGTGTGATTAGGGATGATGAGAGAGTAATTAGGTATGATTAGGGTTGATGAGGGTTGATGCGGGAGTTTTTAGGAATGATCAAAGATAATGAGTGATGATTAGGGATGATGAGGGAGTAACTAGGGATGATGAGGGAGTGACTAGGGATGATTAGGGTTGATGAGGGAGTGACTAGAAATAATGAAGGCTGATGATAGCCAATGAGGGAGTGATTAGGGTTAATGAGGGACAATGAGAATTGATGAGGTAGTGAATAGGGATGATAAGTGAATATGAACCCATTCATGAGGGGATAATTAAGGATGATGAGGGTCAATAAGGGACTATCTTATGTGAGTTTGGAGTGCTATAATATGATTATATTCTATATGGCTTAGGAATAATTCATGATATTGGAATCAAAGACTGCATGGATTGACCATTTATCTAACATTTATTTTATAGTGAGTGGTATATTTTTAGAAATAAATTTTAAAGGATTTTTGATTTATTTAATTTTGAATGGAGTATTATAGGGTGATTATCTACATTTATGTCTAGTATAAGTTATTGTGTCATGACTATAGGTAGATGTCATGTATGATTGAATGCATATATATATATATAATAGGTATGAGATAGATGTAATGTATCAATTTTACAAGTTACATGTTATAGGAGAGTCATTTATGCATATTGAGAAACCCATTGATTTAAAAACCCATAAATAATTTAAGAATCCACCTTCAAACTTGGGTATTCAATTATGTAGGGCATACTCAAGTAGGTAAAGTAGGTAAGTCATGATCAATTAGGTAAAATGTGTGGAATAATTAATGGTATATATTTATTACATATGTAACATTATTTATAACCTTGTTTCTCATTATATGTTTCAATCTTGATATTCTAAAAACTATGTATTGACCAAATTAGATTTTGAAAAACTAACTTTTAAATGGTAAATCCTATATCTCTAGAATCAATTTCATAATATGAAGAGTGACCCTAATTTATTATATTTATTAAAATAAATTCAAAGTATAAGAGTATAAAATGTAATATAAATTAGATGTAAATTTATACTTATAGAAAACAAGTCAACAACACAACAAAAAAACCACCTCGAACTACATAAAAACTAAACCACAACAAAAAAAACACTTACAATTCTTCAAATGCAAAACAAACTAGCTCTAATTGCAATAAAAAAAAATATCTATGAAAAGGGTGTACACCCTTTGCAAAGGGTGTGCATACTTTGAAAAGGGTGGGCATCCTTTGAAAAGGGTGTACATCCTTTGTAAAGGGTATGGATCCTTTGAAAATGTCATATCCCTTTAAAAAAGGTGTATGTCCTTTGCAAATGACATGCATCTATTTCAAAGGGTGTGCATCCTTTTAACATTTCAATACTTTTTTTGCATTTTCCCTCCAAAATTACCCTTTACATAGGCTTGGGGAGGTCTGAACCTAGCTTAAAACTAGTAATGGAGCAGCCCACTTAGTTTCTAATAAATTCAGGCATCTTTTTCATCTTTTTTGACACATCAAATCAGGGAAATTTTATTATTTTAAGAAAAAAATATATGGGTTTGTAGAGGATAAAGTGTAGTTTTAGAATATATATTTTTCTTTTAATGTTAAAATATTATTTATAATTATTACTTAATTTCTACATAACATACCTCATTATGGACTATATGTATATCATCACAAATACCCTTATAAATTTTTAAATATTAATATAATTCTTATAAAACTTATATCTCAAAAATCTACATATTTTCAACTATGCTTTAAAAAAATTGATTTTCATGGAGTTAAGGTCAACCAGTTGTGTCCATACACTTGCAGTTTCAATTTTTGAGTTGTTTTGACCTATAAAATTATTTAAAAATTATATATGTATATATATAATAAAAAATAAATAAAAAGTATTCTTAAAAATTTCAACATTTCACCTATCCATATATGAATTTTCATACAAAAATTAATTCATTTACTCAAAAAATGTGTGTTCATACATATGCAATATCCTTATCTTTTCACAAAAATTACCAACCTATTGTCACAAATGGATCTATTTCACACACTTTTTATCATCTAGGTATTGAAAGAATTATATATTTAGAAACTACATTTAGAATGCCACAATTCATATTATTATGTCATTTTCAAATTCTTTTTCAAAGTGTCTCTAAATTTCTCTCCAAGTTCAACTATTATTATTTTATGAAAAAAGTGTCTCTACCCTCTTTTTATCCCCCATTATCCTGCATCTACCCAAAATCCATTTTCTTTTACTAACAAGTTTAATTTTATTTTTCAAAGATTTCAGTAATTACATCACATTTTAATTTAGTATTTTATTTGTGATTATGGAAATCATGTATGCTCTTTCCTTAGCATCACATAGGTGATGAGACTCAAAAATTAAAAAACATTTTCATAATTATTTGTGTTAGCCAAGTAGTGCTTGCATATGCTTTGTTTCTTGGAATTACACTAGTGATGATACTCAGAAATCAGAAATTGATACTTACTTTTTATTTTCTTTTTTAGGGGTTCTATTGACTATGGATTTCACCAACATGTAGTAGACAAAACCCCATTTACCTAAGGGGTATATAAATTTAGATCTAATTGTTTCAATTATAGAAATGGTTTTGTGCTTTAGGCACACTATGACATGAGGGGATTTCATTCTCCAATACTTATGGTTTCAAAAGTTGTCTTAAAATATGATATCATCTATTATCAATACACTTAGACCCGTAATGGTATGTTGGGCACTTTGGGACAAGACCCAATAGTTTGCATCCACTTTATCTATTTCTTCCATAGTTTTTCCCCATAGATAATCTTGTTTAAACCTTAATCTTAGGATAACCTATTTTGTCATTCAACTTTGGTGCATTAATTAGAAATTAGTGACAAGAATATACCTTTCACACACCTTCTAAATTGGACTCAGTGAGCTATATGAATGATATAATCCTCCATGGTTAGTGCCTTGAAATATTAAACCATAATTGAGAGTACAGATGAGTCAATGACATTGGAAGGCCCAACATTTATTCATGACCCTCATCCTAGTTTTACACCTTTTGTGTGCAATTTTTGGAATTTTTACAATAGAAATTTGTTTATTGTTTTATTTATGTTTATCACATGATGAAAAATCCTTTTTTGAAAATAAATTCTTTTGAGTTTAAATGTAATCCTAAAAATCACAACCTTCTCTCTAAAATCATAAAAGCATTTAGTTAACAATTAAACTTTTAGTCACTTTGGTTTTGTGCTTTACTAGAGTCTAATTTCAAGTCTTTTTTGTCTATTTTCAAGTCTTTCCCTTAGAAAATTTCACTCATTGCAAGGCACATGGATATGTGGAATAATCCATTAATCAATTTGGTCACAACCCCAAATCGAAATAATCCTTATTTTAACCTAGGGTTCTATCCAACCAGTTTTGATTCAAAAACATATCTGAAACAACATAAAATAAATCATCCAATAAATATAAATCATAGTTTCAATGTCATTACAAACTAACCAATCAATCATCTAAAAAAATCAAATCTAAGTTTGAATATGTATTCATCATCATTCATCAATCAATCAAATTCAAACTTGAAAGGTTACTCAAGTTTACCAATCAACCAATCTAACCAAACCATCAATCAATCAAATTCAAACTTGAATACTCATTCATGTTTACCCATAAATCAAATGCCACCAATCACAAATCAAAATACGTTTATAGATCCATCTAGTTCCAACCTTAGCAATCCAAATCAATGTTTCAACTCCTACCCCCTTTAAAACCAACCTTTCCAAATTCATCAAAGTCAATCATTTGATTTTACATTAACCCATTCCAAAAATTGAACCAAACTACATCAAATCCACATTTGTTCACAAATCCAACAAGTTCAAATCCTATTAACTTCATAAAACCAAATCACCCCTTTAACATGAATCCATCTATTTCTACGCTATATCACTTTCTACATTCAAAGAAGGAATTAAGAAACTAAGAGATGGTCAAGGTTAGATGTTACCTGGATGTAGTCATGCACACCGAAATCAGAGGTTGGAAGGTACTCCTCTTTGGCTATGGAGGAATGACACCTGCAAAGAAAAAGAGACTAAAACATGAAAAACGTTAGATGAGGAGATGGTGGGCTGTCAAGCAAAAGCTTGATCCCTGAAGTACGAAGACTTCCTTGAGGGATATCAACCCACTGATTAAAACATAATATTTGACAGAAATAGAAATAGTGAAAGACAAAATGAAAGAAATAAAGACAAAAGGCAAAATGCGTACCTAATATGTAGCAAATTGCTCTGCACAGTCGCCGGTGTCGGTCTCTATGCTGGCGTCGGTCAAGTAAGAGTGCCAACGTCGGTTAAAGTGTCGACATCGGTAGGGGTAATGATCGGTGTCGGTCGGGGTAGCAATTTTTGGATGGGGTCTGGTTGGATCTGAACAGGGTTTTAGGATTTTAGAATGGTCTAAAGTTTTTGTCTGGGGGTTAGGGAGCTGGTTTAGGAGCCAGAGGGATTGTTTGGGGGTTTGTGTAGAAATCTGGGTAGAGTTACAGACTGAAAAGGGTGGATAGAGGTGATATGGGAGGAAGTCAAGTCAGGTTTGTAATTTGAATCTAATTCAAGGTGGTAATATCAATTAAAAACAATAACCAAAGAACAAAATAAAAGCACAGAGGAAACACTTACCTGTTACACGTTGAAGACAGAGTAGGAGACATAATTGATGTTGTCAATGTGTTGCAAAAGTTTGATGTAGCAGACCTCCAGCGAGATGACTGAAGTAGAATACCTGTACCAGAGAAAGAGAATACGATAGATTTGATTGTAGATTGATTAGATGCAAAAGTTGGCTGATCGTTGCGAAGGTTGAATGAAAGAATGTTTTGAAAGAAGGTCAGATAACCGATCGTGAAACTAATTGGCAACTGAATAACGAATAATGGATAATGGATAACAGATCCTATGTTCAGGTCGAGAATGCAGTGTTAAGGATAACCGATGCCAGCAAGACTGCCGACGTCGGTCGAGTGGTGACCGACATCGGCGACGTCGACTGAGTAGTGACCGACGTCGGCAAATGCAGAATGGGGACAGAGGCTAATTTTAGCTTTTTGCTCATTTTGACATGCTTCCAGGGGACAAGGCTCATGAGAAAATGGTTGACAGGGTTTAAATAGGCATGGGAGAATAAAATGGGAGTTAAGGGGAGGACAACAAGGGTTAGACACAATTTCGGTGTCTACATTTGCCCTTTTTTATTTTGTTGGTTGTTTTGGATGAACTGAAAGACAAAAATAGGAGGTGGTTACCCCAGGTGGGAGATAAGGTCGATTTTGTCTTGTTGGTTGTTTGAATGAACTGTAAGACAAAAATAAAAGGTGGATTGCCCCGATTATGGATGAGGTATTCCCCCTCAAAGCAGGAGTCGAGGGAAGGGAACCAAGAATCGGGTGCTGATTTGATAAAGAGTGGATGAAAAAGGGGTGAGGGTGAACACTGCAAAAGTCGTGGTTGTGCACATACCACTTCACGAGATGGTCAAGTCAAATTGTCATAGGTCAAGGGTCGAGGAGTGCCAAAATTAAAATAACTAGGCCCCAGCATTTAGTTGTCTGTTGATTGGGGTATTCAATTGAAGCTGTAGCTCCAATGGGTCGTCATGTTCCAGGTATCCCTGGCTTAGGAAGTGCTCCTAGAAACACAAAAAAGTCACAAGTAGTGTAGATCAACCAGCTTGCAATCCTATACTTGTGAGGGTCAAAAATAGTCTGTGCACAATTCGGCTAACTAGTCATGAGTTAGCATACATGCAAAAACAACCAAGGCAACATTGTCTTGGAAGTGGTCAAAGTTGGAGGAGATAGGCATGATCTCCAATGGTCATTGGTCGAGGTGGATGAATGGACGAAAGGATGTGGCCGAGCTAACCTCAGAAGACATTATGTGATCTGAGTGCTGCCTACATAGCCCTTATGGAAGGGCCTTAGGCCAATGTAGTTCTCCCTAGAAGGGAGGAAGGGTCAAAGGGATGGAATTGGTCTTGGTTGAGGGAAAGGTCATAGTCAAAAGGAGGAAAGAAGGTTTGTCCATCAGAGAGACGAAAAAATGAGGGTGGTCAAGCTAACCCTAGATGATGTCGTATCATCTGAGTGCTGCCTACATAGCCCAGGTCATAGGGCCTCAGACCAATGTAGTTCAAACTAGTTGAGAAGAGTGGTCGATGATTGGTTTGGTCATGTGTCGAAATGATGAGGAGAAAAAGATGTTACAGCCTTTTCCAAATGGTGTATTCTGCAACATTAGTTGAGGGGTCTTTCATCCCTAGCAATTTTCCATATTTGTGATGGATGTATGCTAAAAATGAATTGAGGTCTATTTATGCTTCATCAAGTATTGGTTTATGCTTAACATAAATTGCGTTTGGTCGATAGTTTCCATGTGTATTGGTGTCAAGAGAAACTAGTGTGAATAGGCTATGGGAGTGGCCTGAAAAGAGAGTTGAGTTGAGTTGATTGACAAGTGATGAAGTTGAATGTGACCAAAGTGCAGAAGAAGTGAAAAGCATATTGCTCTTTCATTGACAAGGACCAGAATGACAGCATAGATAGGGGTTATTAGAACCAAGAGCCCCATTCATGCATGACGTCGTTGACCATATGTTGTTCTAGAATGGTAATCGAATCACTTTGATATTAAAGTCAGCTCAATGTCCTTTAAGCAGGTGAGAGGAGGAGGAAATAGGGTAACCCATTTTAAGAGCAGAGATAACCTTGCCCTTTTTTATGGGAGAACCTGAGACAACTATAAGTCAAGTCCATGACTTGTTTTTTTTTTCACAGACTGATCAATGCGAGAAGCCTGTATAGAGATGTCATTTTCTTGGTGGTCAGTTGTGAAGCTGATCGATGCGGGAAGCTTCTAAGATAGTGTTGTTTATTGCCAAAGTTAGTCATAGCCATCCTTCGAGGGAGTGGTCTAGAATTTTGCTTAATATAAGGGCTTTTGAATAGCTATCCTTCGAGGGAGCAGTCTGCCTTTTGATTATAATATTGATATGGTGACCGTAGATATTTTGACATCTTGATTTGTTTTGATAGAAATGTGAGTCATAGACAAGATTATAGAAGGTCAAGGGCTCCCTTTTATTAGGACAAAGCATCCATACTGTATAAAAGGGTTATAGAGGAATTGTTAAGGGGAGTAGGGATGAAAGGAATTAGGACTAAGAGGATGGGGATTGCTTAAGGGATGAGCTCAAGTTAAATGTCAAGTGAATGAGTACTCAACTAGTAGTAGAACGATCGCAGATGCAACGCATTAAGAGGCTCAAGTTCTGGTCGTCTATCAAGAGAGGACAGACGATAAGTCCCTGATCCATACTTGTGCATGATAATGAAAGGTCCAAGCCAATTAGGGGCAAACTTGCCTTGTTTACTTTGCTCCATATTGGTCACGTGTTGATGATGATTAAGAAGTTGGTTGATGTGGTCGCTAATTTGTCAAGACTGGTTGAGAGCCGGGTCGAGATTGGTGTTTGGTCATGATTAAGAGGTTAAGGTTGATGATTGGTCAAGGTTTGGTTGCTTGGTCAAGGTTTGGTGTGATGATTGATTGAGGTCATGGTTGATGTGTGATTGATGTTTGGTTGAGGTCATGGTTGATGTGTGATTGATGTTTGGTTGAGGTCATGATAAGAAGTATGAAATTGAACTCCCCCAGCCATTTGGTAGTAGGAAGAATGTCTAACACCCAGTGCGGATGAGATGGAGAGAAGATGAGGGGGAGAGACCTGGGTACCCCACCTGGTTGATAGGTTAGGGGTTCTCAAAAGAATGGCATTTATGCATTGAAAAAGTTAGGAGGGATGGAAACCATTGACTCCGTAGGTGAAGGAGGAGGAATGGGTGAGCCTGGAGATTGGTCAATGGTTGGCTCGGGGCAAAGGTCTGTAGGGTCTTGAGTGGGGTCTTGATATCCTAGACCATATCATTTCTTAGCATTGTCATCATTGAGCAGCTCAATGGGCTGATGGGAGCCCTGCTCATAGTGTCTAAAACCAAAACCCTTCCATGCACACTTGTAAAGGTAAGTGTGTGCAAAGGTGAGATTGCCAAGAAATGAGAAGTCTGATGTGAAAGGTTAAGGTGAAGAAAGATGATTGCCATTAGTAGGAGCTTGATTGAGCCCCCCATAGACAAGGTTGGTTCGGAGCTGAGGAGGACCATATGGCACGATCATCCCAATCCGATGGTCATAACTAGGGATGTGATGAAGGCATCCATACTCTTGTGGAGTTTGGAACATGTCTAAGGTCAGCAAGCGATACTCCCCCAATGAAAGTCTTTGGAAGATGTCTTCCATGGGGTCTGTGGTTGTCACTTGAAGGGGAGGTGTGAGGGCGACCGCCTGTTACGAACTGGTCAAAGCTTCCATGGATGGAGGTGGTGCTGGGATTGATGGCTTGATAGGAATGAGGACATCATTTGGATAGTAGGTGGTGTTACAAGTTTTGAAGGGTGAAGGGTCAGTGGGAATGGTGTGGACTTGCCCATCGTGCTCAAATTTCACACAACAGTGTAGGGTGGAGGGGACATAGGCCATGGCGTGGATCCAGGGTCGGCCCAGCAACATGTTGTATTGAAACTCTCCTTCGATAATATAGAAGAGCTCTGGGACTGTGCGTGGACCAACGCGAATGTGAAGGATGACTGTGCCAATGGTCGTGGTAGTGGTGTCATAAAAAGAGTGCAAGATTGCGTCAGTTTTGGAGATGCAATTATTGGGAAGAGCCAACTAATCAAAGGCATGGGTGGAGATAATGTTGATGCTAGTGCCTCCGTCGATCATAATGCATTTAATGCATGTTCGATCAACATAGGCAGTGATGAAGAGGGCGGCATCCTGATCTTTCATGTTGGATGTGGGAATCTCAAAATCGATGAATGTGATGGAGGCAATAAGGGCTAAAGAGTGGACAAGGGCAACAAGTGGTTGGGGGTCCTCGGGTTGGACTTTTGCTATCTGCAGGGCTCTGATGAGGGCTTCACGATGCTGGGGTGAGGTTTGGATGAGGTCATAGAGAGACATCTTCACAGGCATCTGGTGAAGCTGTTTCATCATGGAGTCATGAATTGGTCTGGAAGAAGAAGAAGATGAGGGTTGAGGCGCGCCAAGGATAGAAATCTTAGGCGTGGGCAGTTGAGGTGGATTGACGAAAGGGTAGGTCTAAGGAATGGTAGCTTTTTCTTTCACCTTGTCCTTTTGTGATCTAGTGGTTATGTGAATGGCATTGATTTCAAAGATAGGAGGTGAAGGAGATAAAGGGGTTGTAACCTGTTGATGAGATGTTGATGGGTTGGAAGAGGTTAGAGGGTTATGAGAAGGAGTCAGGGGTCGATCGAGAGTGTCCTTAAAGAGAAGAGTGTCTTTCTCCAAATAGCGGCAAATGACAGCCTTGAGGGTATAGCAAGTCTCGATATCATGTCCTGGTGTACGATGGTATAAGCAAATCTTCGTGTCGTCGAACCAGGAGGGCTTAGATCGGAGGGGTTGAAAAGGCATGATGGGTGGAAGAGTTATGCCGGAAGTCTATAAAATTGGATGCAAGATCAAAGAGTATGAGCCCACTAAAGGGTTTGTGCTCGTTGATGTGTGTAATGCTGGTGACTTTTGCTTGGGCGAAGTTGGAGGAGGCTTCCATACCACCTTCTGGATTGACGGTGCAGTGACAGGCAGAGATGGTACATTCTTCATGAGAGGTACCACCCCTTTGGGAGAGGGTAGGCTAGCAGTAGGCAAAGGAAGTAGAGGAGGCAACCGATTTTGATTAGAGGTCAGAGTGGGAAGGACTCTGGTCAGGGTCGAAGGATGAGGACCCAAAATGGAGGGCAATGGTGACGGGGGAGGAGGAGTTTGCCTCTATGTTTTGGCAGTCTTCTTTGACTTGATTTGAAGACTACTATTGGTCAAGGTCTGGTCTAAGTCCACCTTCACTTGTGGGTGAGTGAGGGTAGAAACAGGGCGAACACCAAGTGACTTGATAGGTTTAGATGGGGTAGATGAGGGTTTCGGTCTTGATGTGGTCAATTGAGGTGTAGACGGTCTAGAAGTGGAAGTCTGGTTTTTGTTAAGGGTCTTGGGAGATTTTGCCATGGGAGGATTAGTAGTATGAGATGAGAGGGCATGGGAATTTTGAAGAGCTGTGAGACGCTCCCACAATACCTGATGCTCCACTTTCCTTAAAGGGAGAAGTTTGAGTTTCTCCACTAATCAAGAAAATGGTTGAGAAGATGTTGGATGAGATTTGAGTTCTTGAGAAGATGTTGACGGTTGTGGGACTGAAGTTGTGGTAGTCTCGGTCCCAAGGCATGATGAAGTCGTGACAGGTTAATCCTTGGTTGGAGATGAAGGAGAGGCAGGTTCTTCTCTGGGTGGAGAAGAAACCGGAGAATGAGGCTCCTCAAGCGGGTGAAGGACAAGGATGATGGTGCCCTCCACTTGAGCTCGAGGAGTAGGAAGGGTTGGGTCCTCCATGGGCAGCAAGAAGGAGGATGGTGAAACCGGCGGTGCTAGTAAGGTCAAGGCATCCTCCAAGATGAGAGAGGTTGACGGAGAACTAACCGGAGAAAGAGGTTCATCCACATGTGATGGACTGATGGATGGACTCACCTCTTGAGGTTGGTCGAAAATGAAGGGCGAAACCGTATTGACTGTTCGAATGTTGTGTTCATGAGTGTTGTCAATCAAGGTCTGGACATTGTTTTGAGTTGATGGATGATTGGGGAATGGTTGTTTGAGGATGTCAATACCCTGATTAGGTGGTGCATTGGGATTGTCTAGGATGAGGTCACCCTTTTCAAGCATGTCTTGGATTATATTTTTAAGGGTTTTACAGTTGCCCGTGTCATGGCCTTTAACACGGTGATAGTTGAAGAAGTTATTTTCCCTATACCACGCAGGGATGGCATGTGAGGGATCAAATTGTGGAGGTGGTCAGATCTAGGGGAGATTGATGACCCCCTATTTGACGAGTTTTTCCAGCACAGACGCGTATGATTCTCTGAGTGGAGTATACTTTCATTATACGTATCTCTGCTAGAATTGGTGGGTGATGCTTTGGGACGTGGATGGTTCAAGTTGGTTAGTTGAAGGGGAAGAGGAGGAAGAGCTAACAACCATAGCGTTTGCTAAAGCTTTAGATTTAGGATTGGATGAGGAAGGCTTAGAAGAGGGGTCATTGGTCTTGGAGTTGAGATTCTTGCTCCGCAACTTAACTTTATTCTCCTTGATGGCACGTAACTCAAGTTTACAGGCCATCGTGAAGGCTTCATCAAAAGTGCGGAAGGTCTGAACCCTTAAGGTGGAAGAAATATGTTTGGCACAGGCTTGGGAGAAAAGTTTAATAAGTTCAGGTTGGGGTAAGGAAAAGGAGAGTTGATTGATGAGGCCCCTCCATCGAGCAACAAAATTAGCACTGGATTCATCCTCGAATTGGCAGATAGAATAGAGGTCTGTGATTGAGACCTTCTTGGTGATGTTGATAGATAAATTATTAAGGAAGAGCTAGGCCAGCTGAGTGAATGTGAAGAGGGAATGGCTGGCAAGGGAGCTGTAGCAGTCAAACGCAGCACCTGAGAGAGACATAGGAAACGTGCGTAAAAGCAACACATCGTCATGGGGAATAAGGTAACAGGCATGTCTGAATGCCCGTAAGTGTTGTTTTGGGTATTCCTTGCTTTGAAAATGAGAAAACTTAGGAAGTTCTCACTGGCTAAGATATGGCCTGATCGGGATAAAAGGATGAATGGGCTCATTGCAAATTTGTTCGTATGAGAGAGTATTGTGTGAGCTAGAAACGGAGGTCTCTAGGCTAGACATCTTGTCCATTAGCATTTTGATGATATCTACTGACAGATTAGCGGGTGGAGTGCCCCCTAGATTGTAAGGTGCTTAAAAGAGGCTAGAAGAGGCATACGATGTAGTCGGTTGTACCAGTAAGGGTGTAACATACAGATGACTAGTCGTAGGGATAGAAGAGGAGACTAAGGATGGTTGGGTAGAAGGCATGGCTAGGTTCGATGTTGCCATGGGAGTTTGGTTAGTGGTAACATGGGCCAATGGATAGGTAGCCACCCTAGTGTTGATAGGAGCAAGGGTAGGTGGAATAGAGATGACTAGATTTTGAAAGGGGGTAGAGATTGGTTGAGTGGGCTGAGGTTGATAGGGGGCTGAAACCCCAGTGGAAGTGGGCCCAAAGATGGAGGGAGAGGCCACACTTGGATGGTTGGTCAAAGGCTGGTCATTGGTCGAGGCAATAGCCTGGGTGTCTAAAGGTTAAACTACGGACGCTGTTGATATGGCTGCAGTCTCGAGAAGAGAGGTTGACATTCCTTAAATTTGATTGCCCAAAGAGTCTCACGTTTGGCTATTCACGAGATAGTGCTTCAAGGATTTGACGTTGAGGTCCAAGAATCGTGCAAAATCTTGGTCCCCTTCTGGGACAATAGGAATCTGGGTCGGGGATGGTCTAGTAGGAGTTCTTTCAGTCTCCGAGTGGAACTCCATTATAGGACTGGTTATGGACAGGGTAGACGGAAGCAGATGATGCCTCGCATGATCGACTAGAGCCTTGGCTTGGTTAGGATTCAAAACCATTCAAGGCAAGAAAGGACATCCTCACAAGCTCAAATAAGTAGATAAGAATAGAAAAGATTAAGAACACAAGTAGATCTTAAAAAAAACCCTAGGAGTAAATTATTAGGATTATAGTGGCTTATGCCTTAGAATATGTGTAGAGGAAGATTGGCTTTTGAGTCAAGTCCTAGAAGAAGTAGTCTATGGATGGTTTCGGGTTAGTTATGGTGCTCAAAAGTCTGTGTTAGGTTCCGTACTTGGCCTGGTGCTAAGGAGAAAGCTCCCCTCACTTCATGAGTCCAGTGATAAGCTGGTCTTGCTTAGCCAAAATATACTTCCCCTAGAGATTAGACTCTGCCAGAGAATAGAGTGGGCTTTCCCCTTGGTGATGAAATCCAAGTAAGATCACCGGGACGGGTAAGGTATCTGCTGGGTGATGAAATCCCAGTCAGGCCTTGTCTCAGGTAAGTTAAGATGTTTGTTTTGTGCAAGTGGTTTGGTCATGTAACATCAAGTGGACTACGATTAATTCATGATGCAGTTATTAATTACTAGGTGTGGTCTAAGAAATGCAAGCAAGCAAAAATGAATGCAAAGTGTTTTAAGCCCAAGTCAAAATGTGAAGTTGGAATGAAAACAAGTCGAGAAAGGGTTGAAGAATATGATTTTTGACTAGTCTAGAAGTGCAAGAAAAGAAAGAAAAGTTCTTTTTATTCCTGCTGATGGTGTTGTTTAGAAGAGATGAAAGAGGTGAAAAGGGAGAAACCTAATGCACCTATCTGAAAAGAAAGAAAGAAAGAACTCAAGGAAGGCCCTAGGGTCCCACCGGGCGTGCCAAAATGTTTCTACGCTATATCACTTTCTACATTCAAAGAAGGAATTAAGAAAATAGAAAGAATGGTCTAAGGCTTAGATTTTACCTGGATGAAGTCGTGTGCACTGAAATCAAACGTTGGAAGGTACTCCTCTTTGGCTGTGGAGGAATGACACTTGTAAATAAAAAGAGACTAAAACATGAAAAATGTTAGACGAAGAGATGGTGGGCTATCAAGCAAAAGCTTGATCCCTGAAGTATGAAGACTTCCTTGAGGGATATCAACCCACTGATTAAAAACAAAATATTTGACAGAAACAAAAATAATGAAAGACAGAATGAAAGAAATAAAGACAAAAAGCAAAATGTGTACCTGATATGGAGCAAATTGCTCTGCACAGTCGCCAGTGTTGGTCTCTGTGCCGGCGTCGGTCAAGTAAGAGTGCCGACGTTGGTTAAAGTGCCGGTGTCAGTAGGGGTAATGATCGGTGTCAGTCAGGGCAACAGTTTTTGGACGGGGTCTGGTCCAGTCTGGATAGGGTTTTAGGATTGCAGAATGGTCTAAAGTTTTTCATCTGGGGGTTAGGGAGCCAGTTTAGGAGCTAGAGGGATTGTTTGGGGGTTTGTGCAGAAATCTAGGCAGAGTTACAGACTGAAAAGGGTGGATAGAGGTGATACGGGAGGAAGTCAAGTTGGGTTTGTAATTTGAATCTAAGTCAGTGCCATCTTGTTGGTTGTTTGAATGAACTGTAAGACAAAAACAAGAGGTGGATTGCCCTGATTATGGATTAGGTATTCACCGAGCGTGCTAGAATGTTTCTACGCTATATCGCTTTCTACATTCAAGAAGGAATTAAGAAACTAAGAGATGGTCAAGGTTAGATGTTACCTGGATATAGTCATGCAATACCGAAATCAGATGTTGGAAGGTACTCCTCTTTGGCTATGGAGGAATGACACCTACAAAGAAAAAGAGACTAAAACATGAAAAATATTAGATGGGGAGATGGTGGGCTGTCAAGCAAAAGCTTGATCCCTAATGTACGAAGACTTCCTTGAGGGATATCAACCCACTGATTAAAAATAGAATATTTGACAAAAACAAAAACGTAGTGAAAGATAGAATGAAAGAAATAAAGACAAAAGGAAAAATGCGTACCTGATATGTAGCAAATTGCTCTACACAGTCACTGGTGTCAGTCTCTATATTGGCGTCGGTCAAGTAAGAGTGCCGACGTCAGTTAATGTGCCAGCGTCGGTAGGGGTAATGCTGGCATCGGTCAGGGTAGCAATTTTTAGACGGGGTCTAGTCGGGTCTGGATAGGGTTTTAGGATTGCAGAATGGTCTGAATTTTTTATCTGGGGCTTAGGGAGCCAGTTTAGGAGCCAAAGGGATTGTTTGGGGGTTTGTGCAAAAATCTAGGCAGAGTTACAGACTGAAAAGGGTGGATAGAGGTGATACGGGAGGAAGTCAAGTCAGGTTTGTAATTTGAATCTAAGTCAGGGTGGTAATATCAATTAAAAACAATAACCAGAGAACAAAATAAAAGCACAGAGGAAACACTTACCTGTTACATGCTGAAGACAGAGTAGGAGAGATAATTGATGTTGTAGTGTGTTGTAAAAGTTTGATGTAGCAGACCTCCAGTGAGATGAGTGAAGCAGAATACCTGTACTAGAGAAAGAGAATACGAGAGATTTGATTGCAAATTGATTGGATGCAAAAGTTGGCTGATCGTTTTGAAGGCCGAATGAAAGAATGTTTTGAAAGAAGGTCCGATAACCGATCGCAAAACTGATTGGCAACTGAATAATGAATAACGGATAACGGATAACGGATAACAGATCTTGCGTTCAGGTCAAGAACGTAGTGTTAAGGATAACCGACGCTAGCAAGACTGCCGATGTCAGCCGAGTAGTGACTGATGTCGGCGACATCGACTGAATAGTGACTGACGTCGGTAGATGCAGAATGGGGACAGAGGCTAATTTTAGCTTTCTGCTCATTTTTACATGCTGCCAGGGGCAAGGCTCATGGAAAAATGGTCGAAAGGGGTTAAATAGGTGTGGGAGAATAAAATGGGGGTTAAGGGGAGGATGACAAGGGTTAGACACAATTTTGGTGTCTACATTTTCCCCTTTTTGTCTTGTTGGTTGTTCTGGATGAACTGCAAGACAAAAATAGGAGGTGGTTACCCGAGGTAGGAGATAAGGTCGATTCCATCTTGTTAGTTATTTGAATGAACTGCAAGACAAAAACATGAGGTGGATTACCCCAATTAGGGATGAGGTATTTCCCCTTAAATCAGAAGTCAAGGGAAGGGAATCGGGAATCAAGTGCAGATTTGACAAAGAGTGGATGAAAAAATGGGTGAGGGTGAATGCTGTAAAAGTCATGATTGCGTGCATACCACTTCACGAGATGGTCAAGTCAAATTGTCACAGGTCAAGGGTCAAGGAGTGCCCAAATTAAAGTAACTAGGCCCCAGCATGTGGTCGTAGCTGATCGGGTTATTCAATCAAAGCTGAAGCTATAATGGGTCATCGTGTTCCAGGTATCTCAGGCTCAAGAAGTGCTCCTAGAAAACACAAAAAAGTCATAAGTAGTGCAGATCAACCGGCTTGCGATCCTATACTTGTGAGGGTCCAAAATATAGTCTGCGCACAATTTTGATAACCAGTCGTGGGGTAGCATACATGCAAAAACAACCAAGGCAAAGTCGTCTCGGAAGTTGTCGCAGTCGGAGGAGATGGTCATGATCTCCAAGGTATGGTGGGCAAGGCAGGTGGATGGATGAAGGAATGGCCGAGCTAACCTTAGAAGACCCCATGTCAACTGAGTGCTGCCTACATAAACCCTATTGGAAGGGGCTCAGGCCAATGTAGTTCTCCCTAGAAGGGAGGAAGGGTCAAAGGGATGGAATTGGTCGAGGGCAAGGTCATGGTCAAAAGGAGGAAAGAAGGTTTGTCCATAAGAGAGACAAACAAATGAGGGTGGTCAAGCTAACCCCATATGATGTTGTATCATCTGAGTGCTACCTACATAGCCCAGGTCATAGGGCCTCAGACCAATGTAGTTCGAACTAGTTGAGAAGAGTGGTCGATGATTGGTTTGGTCATGTGTCGAAATGATGAGGAAAAAAAGATGTTACAGCGTTTTCCAAATGGTGTATTCTGCAACATTGGTTGAGGGGTCTTTCATCCCTAGCAATTTTCCATATTCTTGATGGATGTATGCTAAAGATGAATTGAGGTCTATTTATGCTTCAGCAAGTATTGATTTATACTTAACATAAATTGCGTCTGGTCGATAGTTTCCATGTGTATTAGTGTCCAGAGAAACTAGTGTGAATAGGCTATGGGAGTGGCCTGAAAAGAGAGTTAAGTTGAGTTGATTCACAAGTGATGAAGTTTAATGTGACCAAAGTGCAGAAGAAGTGAAAAGCATATTGCTCTTTCATTGAGAAGGACCAGAATGACATCATAGATAGGGGTTATTAGAACCAAGAGCCCCATTCATGCATGACGTCGTTGACCATATGTTGTGCTAGAATGGTAATCAAATCAATTTGATATTAAAGTGAGCTCGAAGTTCTTTGAGCAGGTGAGAGGAGGAGGAAATAGGGTAACCCATTTTAAGAGCAGAGATAACCTTGCCCTTTTTTATGGGAGACCCTAAGACAACTATAAGTCAAGTCCATGACTCATTTTTTTTTCACAGACTGATCAATGCGGGAAGCCTGTATAGAGATGTCATTTGCTTGGTGGTCAGTTGTGAAGCTGATCGATGCGGGAAGCTTCTAAGATAGTGTTGTTTATTTCCAGAGTTAGTCATAGCCATCCTTCCAGAGGAGTGGTCTAGAATTTTGCTTAATATAAGGGCTTTTGAATAGCTATCCTTCGAGGGAGCAGTCTATTAGTTACAACAATGATAGTATAGCTGTCCTTCGAGGGAGAAATATGCCTTTTGATTCTAATATTGATATGGTGACCATAGATATTTTGACATCTTGATTTGTTTTGATAGAAATGTGAGTCATGGACAAGATTATAGAAGGCCAAGGGCTCCCTTTTATTAGGACAAAGCATCCATACTGTATAAAAGGGTTATAGAGGAATTGTTAAGGGGAGTAGGGATGAAAGGAATTAGGACTAAGAGGATGGGGATTGCTCAAGGGATGAGCTCAAGTTAAATGTCAAGTGAACGAGTACTCGACTAGCAGTAGAATAGTCGCAGATGCAATG
This sequence comes from Torreya grandis, assembly GCA_037957365.1. NCBI lineage: Eukaryota > Viridiplantae > Streptophyta > Pinopsida > Cupressales > Taxaceae > Torreya > Torreya grandis. The sequence goes on along the minus strand of JARHVA010002280.1, from coordinate 444,547 downwards.
CATTAAGAGGCTCAAGTTCTAGTCGTCCATCAAGAGAGGACAGACGATAAGTCCCTGATCCATACTTGTGCGTGATAATGAAAGGTCCAATCCAATTAGGGGAAAACTTGCCTTGTTTACTTCGCTCCATATTGGTCACGTGCTGATGATGATTAAGAAGCTGGTTGATGTGGTCACTGATTTGTCAAGACTGGTCGAGGGCCGGGTCAAGATTGGTGTTTGGTCATGATTAAGAGGTTAAAGTTGATGATTGGTCAAGGTTTGGTTGCTTGGTCGAGGTTTGGTGTGATGATTGATTGAGGTCATGGTTGATGTGTGATTGATGTTTGGTTGAGGTCATGATAGGCAGTATAAAGTCGAACTTCCCCAGCCATTTGGTAATAGGAAGAATGTCTAACACCCAGTGTGGATGAGATGGAGAGAAGATGAGGGGGAGAGACCTGGGTACCCCACCTAGTTGATAGGTTAGGGGTTCTCAAGCGAATGGCATTTAGGCATTGAAAAAGTTAGGAGGGATGGAAACCACCGACTCTGTAGGTGAAGGAGGAGGAATGGGTGAGCCTGGAGATTGGTCAATGGTTGGATTGGGGCAAAGGTCTATAGGGTCTTGAGTGGGGTCCTGATATCCTAGACCATATCATTTCTTGACATTGTCATTGTTGACCGGCTCAATGGGCTAATGGGAGCCCTACTCATAGCATCTGAAACCAAAACCCTTCCATGCACACCTATAAAGGTAAGTGTGTGCAAAGGTAGGATTGCCAAGAAATGAAAAGTCTGATGTGAAAGGTTGAGGTGAAGAAAGAGGATTGCCATCACTAGGAGCTTGATTGAGCCCCCCATAGACAAGGTTGGTTCGGAGCTGAGGAGGACCATAAGGCACGATCATCCTGATCTGATGGTCGTAACTAGGGCTATGATGAAGGTGTCCATACTCTTGTGGAGTTTAGAACATGTCTAAGGTCAGCAAGTGATACTCCTCATATTAAAGTCTTTGGAAGATGTCTTCCATGAGGTCTGTGGTTGTCACTTGAAGGGGAGGTGTGAGGGCGACCGCCTGTTGTGAATTAGTCGAAGCTTCTACGGATGGAGGAAGTGCCGAGATTGATGGCTTGATAGGAATGAGGATGTCATTTGGATAGTATGTGGTGTTACAAGTTTTGAAGGGTGAAGGGTCAATGGGAACGGTGTGGAGTTGCCCATCGTGCTCAAATTTCACACAACGGTGCAGGGTGGAGGGGACACATGCCATGGCGCAGATCCAGGGTCGGCCCAATAACATGTTGTATTGAAACTCTCCTTCGATGATATAGAAGAGCTTCGAGACTGTGCGTGGACCAACACGAATGTGAAGGATGACTGTGCCAATGGTCGTGGTAGTGGTGTCATTAAAAGAGCGCAAGATTGCATTAGTTTTGGAGACACAATTCTTGGGAAGAGCCAACTGATCAAAGGCATGGGTGGAGATAATGTTGATGCTGGTGCCTCCATCGATCATAATGCATTTAATGCATGTTTGATCAACATAGGCAGTGATGAAGAGGGCGGCGTCCTAATCTTCTGTGTTGGATGTGGGAATCTCAGAATCACTGAATGTGATGGAGGCAATAGGGCCTAAAGAGTGGACAAGGGTAGTAAGTGGCTGGGGGTCTTTGGGTTGGACCTCCACTGCCTGCAGGGCTCTGATGAGGGCCTGACGATGCTGGGGTGAGGTTTGGATGAGGTCATAGAGAGACATCTTCACAGGCGTCTGGTGAAGCTGTTTCATCATGGAGTCATGAATTGGTCCGAAAGAAGAAGAAGAAGAGGAGGGTTGAGGCGTGCCAAGGATAAAAATCTTAGGCATGGGCGGTTGAGGTGGATTGACGAAAGGGTAGGTCCAAGGAATGGCAGCTTTTTCTTTCGCCTTGTCCTTTTGTGATCTAGTGGTTATGTGAATGGCATTGATTTCAAAGATAGCAGGTGAAGGAGATAAAGGGGTTGTAACCTATTGATGAGATGTTGATGGGTTGGAAGAGGTTGGAGGGTTATGAGAAGGAGTCAGGGGTCGGTCGAGAGTGTCTTCAAAGAGAAGTTTGTCTTTCTCCAGATAGCGGCGAATGACAGCCTTGAGGGCACAACAAGTCTCGGTATCGTGTCCTGGCGTATGATGGTATAAGCAAATCTTCATGTCATCAAACTAGGAGGGCTTAGACCTGAAGGGTTAAAAAGGCCTTATGGGTGGAAGAGTTATGCTGGAAGTCTACAAAATTTGATGCAAGATCAAAGAGTATGAGCCCACTAAAGGGTCTGTGCTCGTCGATGTGTGCGATGCTGGTGACTTTTGCTTGGGTGGAGTTGGAGGAGGCTTTCGTACCACCTTCTGGATTGATGATGCAACGATAGGTAGAGACGGTACATTCCTCATGAGAGGTACCGCCCCTTTGGAAGAGGGTAGGCTAGCAGTAGGAAAAGGAAGTAGAGGAGGCAACCGGTTTTGATTAGAGGTCAGAGTGGGAAGGACTCTAGTCAGGGTCAAAGGATGAGGACCCAAAATGGAGGGCAATGGTGACAGGGGAGGAGGAGTTTGCCTCTGTGGTTTGGCAGTCTTCTTTGACTTGATTTGAAGACTACTATTGGTTATGGTTTGGTCTAAGTCCACTTTCACTTGTGGGTGAGTGAGGGTAGAAACAGGGTGAACGCCAAGTGACTTGATAGGTTTAGATGGGGTAGATGAGGGTTTCGGTCTTGATGCGGTCAATTGAGGTGTAGACAGTCTAGAAGTGGAAGTCTGGTTTTTGTTAAGGGTCTTGGGAGATTTTGCCATGGGAGGATTAGCAGTATGAGATGAGAGGGCACGGGCATGTTGAAGAGCTGTGAGACGCTCCCACAATACCTGATGCTCCACTTTCCTTGAAGGGAGAAGTTTGAGTTTCTCCACTAATCGAGAAAATGGATGAGAAGATGTTAGATGAGGTTTCAGTTCTTGAGAAGATGTTGACGATTGTGGGACTGAAGGTGTAGTAGTCTCAGTCCCAAGGCATGATGAAGTCATGATAGGTTCATCCTTGGTTGGAGACGAAGGAGAGGTAGGTTCTTCTCTGGGTGGAGAAGAAACTAGAGAATGAGGCTCCTCAAGCGGGTAAAGGGCAGGGATGATGGTGCCCTCCACTTGCGGTCAAGGAGTAGGAAGGGTTGGGTCCTCCATGGGCAGTAAGAAGGAGGATGGTGAAACCGGCGGTGATGGTAAGGTCGAGGCATCCTCTAAGATGAGAGAGGTTGACGGAGAACTAACTAGAGAAAGAGGTTCATCCACATGTGATGGACTAATGGATGGACTCACCTCTTGAGGTTGGTTGAAAATGAAGGGCAAAACTGTATTGACTATTCGAATGTTGTGTTTATGAGTGTTGTCAATCAAGGTTTGGACATTGTTTTGAGTTGGTAGATGATTGGGAAATAGTTGTTTGAAGATGTTGATACCCTGATTAGGTGGTGTATTGGGATTGTCTAGGATGAGGTCACCCTTTTCAAGCATGTCTTAGATTATGTTTTAAAGGGTTTTACAGTTGCTCGTGTCATCGCCTTTAATACGGTGGTAGTTGTAGAAGTCATTTTCCCTATACCACGCAGGGATGGCGCGTGAGGGATCAAATTGTGGAGGTGGTCGGATGTGGAGGAGATTGAGGACCCCCTATTTGATGAGTTTTTCCAGCACAGACGCGTATGATTCTCTGAGTGGAGTATACTGTCATTGTATGTATCGCTATTGGAATTGGCGGGTGATGCTTTGGGACGTGGATGTTTCAGGCTGGCTAGTTGAAGGGGAAGAAGAGGAAGATCTAACAACCACAACATTTGCTGAAGCTTTAGATTTAGGATTGGATGAGGAAGGCTTAGAAGAGGCGTCATTGGTCTTGGAGTTGGGATTCTTGCTCTGAAATTTGAATTTATTCTCCTTGATGGCATGTAACTCAAGTTTGCAGGCCATCGTGAGGGCTTCATCAAAAGTATGGAAGGTCTGAACCCTTAAGGTGGAAGAAATATGTTTGGCACAGGCTTGGGAGAAAATTTCAATAAGTTCGGGTTGGGGTAAGGAAAAGGAGAGTTGATTGATGAGGCCCCTCCATCGAGCGATGAAATCAACAATGGTTTCATCCTCGAATTGGTAGATAGAATAGAGGTCTGTGATTGAGACCTTCTTGGTGATGTTGATAGAGAAATGATCAAGGAAGAGCTGGGCCAGCTGAGTGAACGTGAAGAGGGATGGCTGGCAAGGGAGCTATACTAGTCAAGCGCAGCACCTGAGAGAGACATAGGAATTGTGTGTAAAAGCAATGCATCATCGTGGGTGATAAGGTAACAGGCATGTTTGAATGCCCGTAAGTGCTATTTTGGGTCTTCTTTGCTTTGAAAATGAGAAAACTTAGGAAGTTCCCACTAGCTGGGATATGGCCTAATCGGGACAGAAGGATGAATGGGCTCATTGCAAATTTTTTCGTATGAGAGAATATTGCCTGAGCCAGAAACAGAGGTCTCTAGGCTAGACATCTTCTCCATTAGCATTTTGATGATATCTACTAACGGATTGGTGGGTGGAGGATGAGTGAGGTTGGAGACACCGAGCCTTGTCCCCTGGCGGCATGTCAAAATGAGCAGAAAGATAAAATTAGCCTCTATCCCCATTCTGCATCTACCGACGTCGGTCACTACTCAGTCGACTTCACCGATGTCAGTCACTACTCGATCGACGTCGGTGGTCCTGCTAGCATCAATTATTCTTAACATGGCATTCTCAACCCAAATGCAGGATCCATTATCCGTTATCCATTATCCGTTATTCATTATTCAGTTTCTAATCAGTTTTGCAACTAGTTATCTGACCTTATTTCAAAACATTCTTTCATTTGACCTTCGCAATGATCAACCAACTTTTGCATCCAATCAATCTGCAATCAAATCTCTCATATTCTCTTTCTCTGGTATAGGTATTCTGCTTCAGTCATCTCACTAGAGGTCTGCTACATCAAACTTCTGCAACACACCGACAACATCAATTATGTCTCCTACTCTGTCTTCAGCGTGTAATAGGTAAGTGTGTCCTCTGTGCTTTTATTTTGTTCTCTAGTTATTGTTTTTAATTGATATTACCACCCTGACTTAGATTCAAATTATAAACCTGACTTGACTTCCTCCCGTATCACCTCTATCCACCCTTTTCAGTCTGTAACTCTGCCCAAATTTTTGCACAAACCCCCAAACAATCCCTCTGGCTCCTAAACCAGCTCCCTAACCCCCAGACAAAAACTTCAGACCATTTTGCAATCCTAAAACCCTGTCCAAACTTGACCAGACCCCATCCAAAAATTGCTGCCCTGACCGACGCCGGTCATTACCCCTACCGATGCCGGCACTTTAACCGACGTCGGCACTCTTACTTGATCGATGCCGGCATAGAGACCGACACCGGCGACTGTTTAGAGCAATTTGCTACATATCAGGTATGCATTCTGCCTTTTGTCTTTATTTCTTTCATTTTGTCTTTCACTATTTTTGTTTCTGTCAAATATTCTATTTTTAATCAGTGGGTTGATATCCCTCAAAGAAGTCTTCGTACTTCAGGGATCAAGCTTTTGCTTGACAGCCCACCATCTCCTCATCTAACGTTTTTCATGTTTTAGTCTCTTTTTATTTGCAGGTGTCATTCCTCCACATCCAAAAAGGAATACCTTCCAATGTCTGATTTTGGTGCGCATGACTACATCCAGGTAACATCTAACCTTGACCATCTCTTAGTTTCTTAATTCCTTCTTTGAATGTGAAAGCAAAATAGCATAGAAACATTCTGGCATGCCCGGTGGGACCCTAGGGCCTTCCTTGGGTTCTTTCTTTCTTTCTTTTCATATAGGTGCATTAGGTTTCTCTCTTCTCACCTCTTTCGTCTCTTCTAAACGACACCATCAGCAGGAATAAAAAGAACTTTTCTTTCTTTTCTTGCACTTCTAGACTAGTCAAAAATCATATTCTTCAACCCTTTCTCGACTTGTTTTCATTCCAACTTCACATTTTGACTTGGGCTTAAAACACTTTGCATTCATTTCTACTTGCTTGTAGTTCTTAGACCACAACTAGTAATTAATAACCGCATCATGAATTAATCGTAGTCCACTTGATGTTACACGACCAAACCACTTGCACAAAACAAACATCTTAACTTACATGAGACAAGGCCCAACTGGGATTTCATCACCCAGTGGATACCTTACCCATCTTGGCGATCTTACTTAGATTTCATCACCAAGGGGAAAGCCCACTCTGTTCTCTGGTAGAGTCTAATCTCTAGGGGAAGTGTATTTTGGCTAAGCGAGACCAGCTTATCACTGGACTCATGAAGTGAGGGGAGCTTGCTCCTTAGCACCAGGCCAAGTACAGAACCTAACATAGACTTTTGAGCACCATAACTAACCCGAAACCATCCATAGACTACTTCTTCTAGGACCTGACTCAAAAGCCAATCTTCCTCTACACATATTCTAAGGCATAAGCCACTATAATCCTAATAATTTACTCCTAGGGTTTTTTTTAGGATCTGCTTGTGTTCTTCATCTTTTCTGTTCTTATTTACTTGTTTGAGCTTGTGAGGACGTTCTTTCTTGCCTTGAATGGTTCTGACTCGTAACCAAGCCAAGGCTCTAGTCGATCACGCGAGGTGTCATCCGCTTCCGTCTACCCCATCCATAACCAGTCCTATAATGGAGTTCCACTCAGAGACTAAAAGAACTCCTACTAGACCATCCCTGACCCAGACTCCTATTGTCCCAGAAGGGGACCAAGATTTTGCATGATTCTTGGACCTCAACGTCAAAGCCTTGCAGCACTATCTCGTGAATAGCCGAATGCGAGACTCCTTGGGCAATCTAATTTACAGAATGCCGACCTCTCTTCTCAATACTGCAGCCGTATCAATAGCGTCCGTAGTTCAACCTTTAGACACCCAGGCTATTGCCTCGACCAATGACCAGCGTTTGACCAACCATCCAAGTGTGGCCTCTCCCTCCATCTTTGGGCCCACTTCCACTAGGGTTTCATCCCCTTATCAACCTCAGCCCACTCAACCACTCTCTACCCCCTTTCAGAATCTGGTCATCTCTATTCCACCTACCCTTGCTCCTATCAACACTAGGGTGGCTACCTATCCATTGGCCCATGTTACCACTAACCAACCTCCCATGGCAACATCGAACCTAGCCATGCCTTCTACCCAACCATCCTTAGTCTCCTCTTCTATCCCTATGACTAGTCATCCATACGTTGTGCCCTTACTGGTACAATTGACTACGTCATATGCCTCTTCTAGCCTCTTTCAAGCACCTTACAATCTAGGGGGCGCTCCACCCGCTAATCTGTCAGTAGATATCATCAAAATGCTGATGGACAAGATGTCTAGCCTAGAGACCTCTGTTTCTGGCTCATGCAATACTCTCTCATATGAACAAATTTGCAATGAGTCCATTCATCCTTCTGTCCCAATCAGGCCATATCCCAGCCAGTTGGAACTTCCTAAATTTTCTCATTTTCAAAGCAAGGAAGACCCAAAACAACACTTACAGGAATTTAGACATGCCTATTACCTTATCGCCCATGATGATGTGTTGTTTTTATGCATGTTTCCTATGTCTCTCTCAGGTGCTTTACTTGATTGGTACAGCTCCCTTGCCAGCCATTCCCTCTTCACGTTCACTCAGCTAGCCCAGCTCTTCCTTGATCATTTTTATATCAACATCACCAAGAAGGTCTCAATCACAGACCTCTATTCTATCTGCCAATCTGAGGACGAATCCATTGCTGATTTCATCGCTCGATGGAGGGGCCTCATCAATCAACTCTCCTTTTCCTTACCCCAACCTGAACTTATTGAACTTTTCTCCCAAGCCTACGCCAAACATATTTCTTTCACCTTAAGGGTTCAGACCTTCTGCACTTTTGACGAAGCCTTCACGATGGCCAACAAACTTGAGTTACGTGCCATCAAGGAGAATAAAGTCAAGTTGCGAAGCAAGAATCCCAACTCCAAGACCAATGAACCCTCTTCTAAGCTTTCCTCATCCAATCCTAAATTTAAAGCTTCAAAAAATGATGTGGTTATTAGATCTTCCTCCTCTTCCCCTTCAACTAACCAGCCTGAACCATCCACATCCCAAAGCATCACCTGCCAATTCCAGCAGAGATACGTACAATGACAATATACTCCACTCAGAGAATCATACGTGTCTGTGCTAAAAAAACTCATCAAACAGGGGGTCCTCAATCTCCTCCAGATCCAACCACCTCCATAATTTGATCCCTCACGCGCCGTCCCTGCGTGGTATAGGGAAAATGACTTCTGTAACTACCACCATGTTAAAGTCCATGACACAGGCAACTGTAAGACCCTTAAAAACATAATCTAAGACATGCTTGAAAAGGGTGACCTCATCCTAGACAATCCCAATGCACCACCTAATTAGGGTATCGACATCTTCAAACAACCATTCCCCAATCATCCACCAACTCAAAACAATGTCCAGACCTTGATTGACAACACTCATGAACACAACATTCGAACAGTCAATACGGTTTCGCCCTTCATTTCTGACCAACCTCAAGAGGTGAGTCCATCCATCAGTCCATCACATGTGGACGAACCTCTTTCTCTGGTTAGTTCTCCATCAACCTCTCTCATCTTGGAGGACGCCTCGACCTTACCAACACCACCGATTTCACCATCCTCCTTCTTGCTGCCCATGGAGGACCTAACCCTTCCTACTCCTCGACCACAAGTGGAGGGCACCATCATCCCTGCCCTTTACCTGCTTGAGGAGCCTCATTCTCTGGTTTCTTCTCCACCCAGAGAAGAACCTGCCTCTCCTTCATCTCAAACCAAGGATGAACCTGTCACGACTTCATCATGCCTTGGGACCGAGACTACCACACCTTCGGTCCCACAACCGTCAACATCTTCTCAAGAACCCAAACCTCGTCCAACATCTTCTCAGCCATTTTCTCGATTAGTGGAGAAACTTGAACTTCTCCCTTTAAGGAAAGTGGAACATCAGGTATTGTGGGAGTGTCTCACAGCTCTTCAACATGCCTGTGCCCTCTCATCTCATACTACTAATCCTCCCATGGCAGAATCTCCCAAGACCCTTAATAAAAACCAGACTTTCACTTCTAGACTGTCTACACCTCAATTGATCGCATCAAAATTGAAACCCTCATCTACCCCATCTAAACCTATCAAGTCACTTGGCGTTCACCCTGTTTCTACCCTCACTCACCTGCAAGTGAAGGTGGACTTAGACCAGACCTCGACCAATAGTAGTCTTCAAATCAAGTCAAAGAAGACTGCTAAACCACAGAGGCAAACTCCTCCTCCCCCGTCACCATTGCCCTCCATTTTGGGTCCTCATCCTTCAACCCTGACCAGAGTCCTTCCCACTCTGACCTCTAATCAAAACCAGTTGCCTCCTCTACTTCCTTTGCCTACTGCTAGCCTACCCTCTCCCAAAGGGGTGGTACCTCTCATGAAGAATGTACCATCTCCACCTGTCACCACACCATCAATCCAGAAGGTGGTACGGAAGCCTCCTCCAACTCTACCCAAACAAAAGTCACCAGCATCTCACACATCAATGAGCACAAACCCTTTAGTGGGCTCATACTCTTTGATCTTGCATCGAATTTTGCAGACTTCCAGCATAACTCTTCCACCCATCATGCCTTTTCAACCCCTTGGGTCTAAGCCCTCCTGGTTCGGTGACACGAAGATTTGCTTATACCATCGTACGCCAGGACACGATACCGAGACTTGCTGTACCCTCAAGGCTGCCATTCACCGCTATCTAGAGAAAGACACTCTTCTCTTTGAGGACACTCTCGACTGACCCCTGACTCCTTCTCATAACCCTCCAACCTCTTCCAACCCATCAACATCTCATCAACAGGTTACAACCCCTTTATCTCCTTCACCTCCTATCTTTGAAATCAATGCCATTCACATAACCACTAGATCACAAAAGGACAAGGCAAAAGAAAAAGACGCCATTCTTTGGACCTACCCTTTCATCAATCCACCTCAACCGCCCATGCCTAAGATTTCTATCCTTGGCGCACCTCAACCCTCCTCTTCTTCTTCTTCCAGACCAATTCATGACTCCATGATGAAATAGCTTCATCAGACGCCTGTGAAGATGTCTCTCTATGACCTCATCCAAACCTCACCCCAGCATCATTAGGCCCTCATCAGAGCCCTACAGGCAGTGGAGGTCCAACCTGAGGACCCCCATCCACTTGCTACCCTTGTCCACTCTTTAGCCCCTGTTGCGTCCATCACATTCAGCGATTTTGAGATTCCTGCATCCAACACGAAAGATCAGGATGCCGCCTTCTTCATCACTACCTATTTTGATTGGACACGCATTAAATGCGTTATGATCGATAGAGGTGCCAGCATCAACATTATCTCCACCCATGCCTTTGATCAGTTGGCTCTTCTCAAGAATTGCATCTCCAAAACTGACACAATCTTGCACTCTTTTAATGACACCACTACCATGACCATTGGCATAGTCGTCCTTCACATTCGCATTGGTCCACGCACAGTCTCAGAGCTCTTATATATCATCAAAGGAGAGTTTTAATACAACATGTTGCTGGGCTGACCCTGGATCTGCACCATGGCCTATGTCCCCTCCACCCTGCACCATTATGTGAAATTTGAGCACAATGGGCAAGTCCACACCATTCCTACTGACCCTTCACCCTTTAAAACTTGTAACACCACCTACCGTCCAAATGATGGCCTCATTCCTATCAAGCCATCAATCCCGGCACCGCCTCCATCCACAAAAGCTTTGACTAGTTCGCAACAGGCGGTCGCCCTCACACCTCCCCTTCAAGCGACAACCACAGACCCCATGGAAGACATCTTCCAAAGACTTTCATTGGGGGAGTATCGCTTGTTGACCTTAGACATGTTCCAAACTCCACAAGAGTATGGATGCCTTCATCATATCCCTAGTTACCACCATCAGATCAAGATGATCGTGTCTTATGGTCCTCCTCAGCTCCAAACCAACCTTGTCTATGGGGGGCTCAATCAAGCTCCTACTAATGGCAATCCTCTTTCTTCACCTCAACCTTTCACATTATACTTCTCATTTCTTGGTAATCCTGCCTTTGCACACACTTACCTTTACAGGTGTGCATGGAAGGGTTTTGGTTTCAGACGCTATGAGCAGGGCTCCCATCAGCCCATTGAGCCGCTCAACAATGACAATGCCAAGAAACGATATAGTCTGGGATATCATGACCCCACTCAAGACCCTGTAGACCTTTGCCCTGAGCCAACCATTGACCAATCTCTAGGCTCACCCATTCCTCCTCCTTCACCTACAGAGTCGGTGGTTTCCATCCCTCCTAACTTTTTCAATGCCTAAACACCATTCTCTTGAGAACCCCTGACCTATCAACCAGGTGGGGTACCCAGGTCTCTCCCCCTCATCTTCTCTCCATCTCATCCGCACTGGGTGTTAGACATTCTTCTTACTACCAAATGGCTGGGGGAGTTCAACTTTATACTACCTATCATGACCTCAACCAAACATCAATCACACATCAACCATGACCTCAATCAATCATCACACCAAACCTTGACCAAGCAACCAAACCTTGACCAATCATCAACCTTAAGCTCTTAATCATGACCAAACACCAATCTCAACCCGACCCTCGACCAGTCTTGACAAATCAGTGACCACATCAACCAACTTCTTAATCATCATTAGCACGTGACCAATATGGAGTGAAGTAAACGAGGCAAGTTTGCCCCTAATTGGCTTGGACCTTTCATTATCACGCACAAGTATGGATCAGGGACTTATCGTCTGTCCTCTCGTGATGGACAACCAGAACCTGAGCCTCTTAATGCATTGCATCTGTGACCGTTCTACTGCTAATCGAGTACTCGTTCACTTGACATTTAACTTGAGCTTGTCCCTTGAGAAATCCCCATCCTCTTAGTCCTAATTCCTTTCATCCCTACTCCCCTTAACAATTCCTCTATAACCCTTTTATATAGTATGGATGCTTTGTCCTAATAAAAGGGAGCCCTTGACCTTCTATAATCTTGTCCATGACTCACATTTCTGTCAAAACAAATCAAGATGTCAAAATATCCATGGTCACCATATCAATATTAGAATCAAAAGGCAGACTGCTCCCTCGAAGGACAGCTGTACTATCATTGATGTAACTAATAGACTGCTCCCTCGAAGGATAGCTATTCAAAAGCCCTTATATTAAGCAAAATTCTAGACCACTCCCTCGAAGGATGGCTATGACTAACTCTGGAAATAAACAGCACTATCTTAGAAGCTTCCCACATCGATCAGCTTCACAATTGACCACCAAGCAAATGACATCTCTATACAAGCTTCCCACATTGATCAGTCTGTGAAAAAAAAAGAAGGTCTGATAACCGGTCACGAAACTGATTGGCAACTGAAAAATGAATAACGGATAATGGATAATGGATAACGGATCCTACGTTCGGGTTGAGAATGCAGTGTTAAGGATAACTGACACCAGCAGGACCACTGACGTCAGCCGAGTAGTGACCGACGTCGGCGACATCGACCGAGTAGTGACCAACGTCGGCAGATACAGAATGGGGATAGAGGCTAATTTTAGCTTTTTGCTCATTTTTACATGCTGCCAAGGGCAAGGCTCATGGGAAAATGGTCGACAGGGGTTAAATAGGCGTGGGAGAATAAAATGGGGGTTAAGGGGAGGATGACAAGGGTTAGACACAATTTCGGTGTCTACACCATCAACATCAAGTCTATCAAACTTTACAAATCCATCAAATCCTATTTTATTTACAAATCCATCAACCTTTACAAATCCAAAAAAGCAAAACACTTTCACCTTCAACATACATCTAACAAGTCCATCCTTCCAAGATCAAATGAACTCTCTAGACCATTTCATTACTAGGGAATCCCAAAATGTTCCACATCAACATCATCCTCTCACTACTGAAACTATTTTCCAAAATCAATCAAGTCTTCCATCCACTAGTTATAGTATTAATTCTAACATCCATCATTACACTATCAAATTAAATCCAATTTTAGCACCCCTACCATCTAATATCACTCCACCAACAAAGATACAATAGTTTAAAAACTCCTAGCCTATCAAAAACATTACCATGCCTATTAATAAAAAAATAACTTCTTTAGGGGAACCTTATGATGTATTATTTCAAAAATTGGTTGCTACAAACTTATTCATATTTCCAAACACCAAATACTATGAGTCAAATGTTATAAAACTTGAGTGGTATAGACCTAACGAATATTATTATTATTATCATAAAATTGAAGGTCATTCTACAAATCATTTTATGAGACTAAAGCGTTATATCCAATATTTGATTAAAAAATAGTACATCAAGGTAGATCCAAGTGTATCCATGTATGAAAATCATAGCTTGGGGATATGCCAATATGTCTTTCCTAAGGTTAATCAAGCTACACCACTTCCAAGTCAAGGTCATAACCTTCCATCCATTTATCAAGATCCTATTTATGACACATCTATTTTCAACCAATCCATAGTCGATCAACCTACCTTTGAAAATGATGGTTTACCATACTTTTTTGATGAATATCCCATTTTTATTAAAGAGCCTATCTTAGACCAAAAACCTATCTTTGATCGAGATCCCATTTTTGATAAAGATCCCCCTTTTTGACCAAGATATTATCTTAGAAAAAACCTCCTTCAACCAACATATCATATTAGCCATTAGACAAAAACCCAATCCCTATCACCTATTTAATCTCCCATCATACCACAACATACACCCTAAGTGATAGAAGTACTTGTAGATAAAACAATTCATGAGAAAGGAAATATCAAACTTGTCCACTTAGAATTAAACATTAGACCCCATAACATCACCTAAAAACCATTTGAAAGTCAATGTAAACATGTTAGTGATACTTTTGTGTTTTTTAAGGGAACTTCATCCATAATCTAAATAGGATTCATTTATAGTTTCTATGAGGAATGTGTTGCCATCAATCATTTCATAAACATCACCAATCCTGCCTTCCATCTTGCAATCCATTATCCTATGACTATTGATTAAGATCAATGATTTTACTTAAAATTAAATTCCATAATAATAAAATTGGTCTCCTACTAGAAGAGCATCAGGAAACATCTATATATTCTAAGGAACAAAAGGTATAACTCAATCAAAATCAATCCTACATTTTAAATATAAAACCAAAATCTCATAGTGAATATATTTTTTAGGCATTATTAGATGATCAAAATACAAATTTTAATCAAAATGTAGAAAATCAAAAATATTATCCCCTTAGTGAAAACCTTTTTGAGGTGCTATTGGAGAATCCAAATTTAAATCCCACTAAGAAAAATCAAGAATAATCCTTTGGTGAAAACCTTTATATGGCACCAATGGATGATAAAATTAATATATATTCTACATTATCATATTTTAAAGATGGATCCACATCATATATAAAGATATCATTAATGTAATGTTAAATTCTCAAATCACCCAACCTATAGTTACTCCTAGTCTTGATGAACCTAAGATTGTCAGTCATATTCACTATTTACATCATGACACATATACTTATCCCCAATATAATTACATCCCACCAAATCCTTTATGAAGTCAAGACACATCCTTCATCCAACATACTTTCCACTTCACCCTATATGGCAACACCCTCTATCATAGGGGCTATGACTATATCTAGATAAATTTGGAAAAAGTCAACTTAGAAATCAATGAAGTTACTAAAGACATCTCTAGAGTGAATACTTGAAATATCAATAATGGTAAGCATCATGCATCTTCAACCCTTTTATAATTGAGATTCAAAAAAAAGAAAATAAAATAAAAAATAAAAAAAATGAGATAATGAGAAATAATTTCATCCATAGGTGAAAACCATTTATATGGTGCCTTGGACAAGTACCATGATGAAAACCAATTTTTGGCATCATGTGTAAAATAATCAGTTGTATATAAGTACCCTAAAATTGGGAGAAAGCTCATTACATTTAAATCCTATTCATTCTAAATAATTCCTCCATCCTTACCCATCTTACAACTTTTTTAATCCCATCCATAAACATCATATGCTTACCCTAAACCATATTTACTTATCTTAAGTTATCCTAAAGCATGCTTACCGATGTTACACCTATTTAAATCCATCCTTCACTCATCCTTAACCACCATAACCCATCATTAAACACCCTTACCTATGCAAAACCATCCTTATACATTTAAACCCATACTTATTAATCCATTATTTACCATCATAAAACCATCTTTATACCCATTTTGACATTGGTAAAGAAGTACAAACATCTTGAGATGTGTTCATAGAAACATCTTAGTGTATCTTTGCAATGTTATTTTCATGAATCAACACTTAGTTCTTACTTTATGTGTTCCCTAGAGTTATCATCTTAGTTCCCATCCATTACTATTCATCCACATTCTATATATAAGGCATTCCTTCCATCTCCTACTAGTCACTCTTCAGTGCTAGAATGAGGTTTTCCCTTTGCTGGTATTCCTTATATCTACAACTATAAATACCAAAAAAAAAGGCCAAAAATATTAAAAACTAAAACAAAAAATAAACATTATAAAATATAAAAAAATACAAAAAACATCTAAGTAATAATCAAATAATCCCTCATCCATAGTTACATACCTTAGTCATCCCTTATATGGATTAATCATTAGACAGTTCAAAACTGTCAAAAATCTCATATGCTAAAGATTCTAATCTATCCAAAGACATCCAAAAATTTCAATTACTTACTTGTTTCATATATTCATCTGCTTACCTATTTGTATAGTCATTTACTTTCTTTTATATCATGGGTGTTTAATTTCTTCCATAATGTTTGTTTACTTTCGTGTTTGTTTTACTTACATCATTTTCATTGTTTCAAACATCTCTTTTTATATTATCTTTATTGTTGTTTATTTTATCTAGATCACTATGTGCATTAATAATTATGTTATTATGATATTCCATATCATGATGCACTAAGTTTTGTAGACACTTAAAATCTAGCCATCGATAACCTTCGATCAGGGTTTTGACCAATTTCTACCAAAATGCACAATTTGGCCTAAAAACACTAAAACACATTAAATGAGTTGAAATTGATATATTCAAGTGCCAATTTTGGATAGGGTTTTTTTAAATGGGGTAATGTAATTTATGGCCCAACTAAATTTTATTAGATCATTTTGAGTCAAAATGCCAATTTTATACTTGGGTGCTCTAGATTTTTATTTTCTATCAAATTTATTGTACAAAACATGTGCCTTTGTTATTTTGTGTTTAAAACATCCTAAATGGGATTATTGTTTAAACACATCTAACATAAAATTTTAATTCCAATATAGTAAAATTTTGAGCCAATAACAAGACATTTTGACCAATTTGAGTAATTTGTGCACAAAGAGCCAAGGTTTGCATCAAAGTGCTTAATCATGCTTAAGAGCTAATCAAACCAAATCATAAGCCTAATTAATAATTCCATGGAAATTTTTGAATAATTTATTTTTGGAAATGAATATTTAATATTTGCATCATCAAAGTGACATCATTTTTTGAAATGACATCTCTATGCCATAAATGTCACAAATATCAGGATTCATGCCTCCCATGCCTCATCAATGCCTCCCATGCCTATTAAATTCCCATCTATCCCAAATATTGATGATCCTATTTATGGATTTTTTATTAAATAATTAGATTAATATTTAGCCACACATCTCAATCTTGAGATGAATGGTTCATGTTGATTCTAGCCATTTGTAAAAATCTATAAATAGAAGGCCTTTCCTATTGAGTTTTAAGATATTTTGGTACAAAGTTATTATGCTCAAATATCTTCAAGAATATATTTTATGCAGAAATTATAATGCCAAAATTAATTCAAAATAATTACATCTTAGTGTTATAATGCCCAAATATTGAGCCAAGCCAAGCCAAGCCAAAGCCACACATGGTGCCAAGGAGAGATGGAGGATAACCAAGCTCCATTACAACAGACTTCATGAGCACAAACTAGGAAAGAAACTAAAAAAAAAAATTTTGAGCATCCAAATAAGGTGAAGGAAGGTCTTTCGTTCATGTTTTAGTTGTGTTTTTCATTTTTGTTTTGTTAACTAAGCTACCCCTTTGAGATAGGCTTAGTGTGTTAGTTTAGTGTGTTTTTAGTTGATTTGTTTTATTCACTAACACAATACTAATCTCCCCCTATTGCAATCATATGTTCACAAGTTCTAACCTTATGAATGTATTAGTCATTAAATGTATCGTATGATAGTTATCATGTTTTTTTATACCATTGGAACATATTGTCATGTGCAATATCAAAACATAGGTTGCTCAACTCTTACTCATTTAGAATTATTATTGTAAATCCAATGCAAGGACAAAATAAAAACAAGGAAGTTATCAAATCATCTCACATTCTCATATGAAACATTAGTGTGTCATCTCGGATAAATTCATTATAGTTGCAAAATCATTTCTCAATGAATTCACCAGTTTGTTAAATGAATTCATCATTTTTCATACCAATTTCATCATCTTGATTATTTTTAAAATTATTTTATTCTCCTTTTCTAAGCATTTAACTATGAAAAACTAAATATGTTATCCTATAATAGTCTCTCTCTTCCATCCATCTTTATCTCATTCATTTTGTTGAATCATTTGATCCATCATCATTAATCCATTTAGTCACTTCATTTATTTGATAATTGTTACATATCAATCATCCACAATCATTTTCTAATCTTTCCATTTAATCTCTCAAAATTATTGATTGGGATTGACAAAATCACAATATCCATCCTTTCTCCATTAACCCATCACTTTTTCATTTAATCAATCAATCAATTAATTAAACTATCTAATCTCATATCTTTACAATGAGATATATCATTCCCACATCCTTTTCTATGAAACTTGATTCATGGGTCACCTCAAAATGTGTAGCTTCTCTTGGGATATATCAATTCCAAATATTCTAATAACATATATCCTTTCTTGAGGGAAAATCAATCCATCATCTAATCACAATGTTCAATTATTAACTTAAGTATGTTAATAGCATGCATGGGCTAATCTTACATTACATAATCACTTCTCTTCACGCATTGGGATAACTACATTTGGCCTGATATCCCCACTCAGAATTTGTCCATGGTGGATTATGTAGCCAATGCTTAGAGACATTGGGTTTATAGGGTTAGTTTAGCCACCATCATCCATCCAAGCCATTTATTCTACATTGTCTATTGTTATTTAATCAAAGTAATATATCTCCTTATCAATGTTTTCAAATATCAATTTTAAAATCATTATAAAAAATCAAACAATATATATTTTTCATTTTATTTCTTTTGGATTACCATCATTGGGATATATCATTCCAATATCTTCTCGTGAGACCCTTGAGTCTGAGCACAATCCAAGCGTACGGTCTGTAAAGTGGGAAATTTAATTTTTTACATTATTATATCTAGAATAGTTTTACATATACCCTTTACCATTTTGTAAACATTAAAATTGAGAAAAGCATCTATATTACTGATGACAATTTTATAATTTCCATCCCTCTATAATAGTCATTTTTCATCCATTTTTAAAATTTATAGAGACATTAAATCAATTTACACTAAATTTCTATCCAAATATTGCAACAATCTATCTATGTAAAATAAACACAGTAATTTACAATTTAATATTTTTTTCTATGTTTAGATCTATAGCTTATTATCACTAGGATAGATCGTTAGAAAAACATTAAGTGTGAAATCTATGAATGGGTAAAATATTATTTTTCAAATCCATGATATATTTTTATTTAACTAGGGGCAACATTTTTACACACCCAACATCTTACAAACTCTGACATCAAGTCTGAAATAAGTTGATTTATCGTTCATCCACATCAATTTGTCCATTTAATTTTTTCATTAATTTTGAGATTTTATACATTTTATCTTAAAACCCTCAAGGGGGAATCATCACACTCATTTTCATTCATTTGGGGAAAATCTCTCCTTAATCATCAACACTCTACTTCTTCTACTATTCTTCAAAATAGTCTTGATTCGAAACACTATTCTAAATAAGAAAAAATATAGACACCTAAATTTCATTTAGTTTTGAAATGCACATAAAACATATTAATAATTATTATTAAATTAATACATCACATCTCTTTCCAAATTTAAATAATTGAATAAGTCAAATTAGTCAATTATGTACACTTAAATCCTTATTTTGAATATAAAATATGGATTTTACACCTCATCAAAAAATATTCCACCCTTTTCTCCTTCATCCCAACCAAATCCACAACTTTGTCAACCTCCTATGACTCATCCCCTGAGTTGTCAAGAAGTTTTGACTTAGTCCTGCTAACTCAATAAA